>CM076579.1:72272844-72637154 GCA_034641835.2 Pinus albicaulis | reverse complement strand
TACCCTTTTCTTCCCTTATGCTGTCTTCTTTCCTTTGGCTTTCTGAGCTCGCGTCTTTTGCCTGAGCTCAAGCGATATGTAGAGGGTCGACTTCGTCTCTGAGCCTTCTTGGCATGTCTCTTGGTCTTTCTGCGGGTAACCAACGGATCATCAACAATTATACCATATTTTCTGTAGAAAGATTTAGTACCAGGTAGTCTATTTAATTTATCTATAGACTTGGACATCTTAGAACTGGTACATAGGGTTATCAAAACTTTAGTAATGATAGCATAAAAATCTCCCCAAAGATATACTTCAAGTGGCAAGGGGAATGCTTATTGCAGTTTGAGAATGTCTACCAGCTTTGATGGTAGAGCTGCAAGATATACTCGCTTCCATAGAATATTCTTTGGTTCTTTAACCAAAAATATCCTTTCAATCCAGTCTCTATGGAAGTCTTCAAATTGATTAATGTTTCTGCACTTCAGATTCATTAGAACCATCTCATTTTTATTTGAAAGTGCAAATTCTGCTCCACAGAAATGTTCTTGGATTAATGCAGTAAGTGCACCAATCATATTATTTTGTGGAGTGCCATCTGGATTAAACAGAACATCACCCTGTTCATCTTTGAGCACTTCTTGCTCCATCTTGGAGAGCATTACAGGGGAGGATTCATGTTCCCACCATCTTGCCAATGTGCCTGTGAAACATTGAATGATTTTTTTGCAGGCTTCCACTTCACTTTTTCCTGCAACACACATAAGCTTATATTCCACAATCATCTGATCAAGAAATTGTCTGATCTGTGCTGCTAAAAAATTATCTATATTCCACTCCTTATGACTCCCTTCATAAAAGGTATCTCGGGCTGGAATTTTCCCGGCTCCATACAAGTCAGGGGTAGCATGTCTTGTAAACTGAGGCTCAAGTGGCTCATAGATGGGAAAAGCATTTTTCTTTGTGTCTGACTCTTCTTGAAGAGAGGCTATGGTTATTATTTCAGATCTTTCCTCTGTTTTAGACTCAGACTGTTGGGATGGCCTTTCAACTTCTTTAGGGAAAAGCTGAGGGAACTTAGAGATTGGGCTGCTAAGTTCATGAGTATGAATACTCTTTCCCTTTTTCAAAAATGAAGTTGGAATAGGTTTTTCAGACTTCTTCAAACTCAATCTGTCCATTTTATCTGACAGATTAGAAACCATATGCCTTGTAGAGATAGACTGCTCAACTATACAATTCTCTACATCATCAAACTTCTTAAAAGATTCTTGGGAAAAATGCCTAACAACTGATAAATCACACTGTACAGAATTTAAAACACTATGTACATCATTGATTGAAACTTAGACACTATCCATCTGATCCTTCACCAGGGCAGTTTTGGCAACATTCTTTTCCAGTCCAGTGAGAGCAGTATTTGTCCAATTTACTTGCTCACTCACTTTCTGTATTCTACTCTCAACTCTTGCTGCTGCAGTATCTCTTTGGATCAAAGGATATGCATTTGCTGAATTTTGTCCTTCTCCTAGGACAATACTTTTAAAAGGAGGGTATGAGGTAGATGTTTCAATCTTACTGCCGTCTGGGGCTTTCCATGCATGTCAAGAAGAAGATGTGGAGTCAGCCATCAGGACAACATCTAACTCCATTTTATTTTTCCAAGAATAAAATGAAATCCAAACATTTTCTTCTTCCATATATGCTTTGCATTCATCTGCCATTTTTCTCTTTTCTTCAGCTGGAAAAGCAACCGCAAATTCATCAGCTTGAGGATGGGTAAACAAATCCCAGTTTAGCATTTGCTTCATCCACTGAGCAGGGATCTGGTGCTTGGGACAACCATCCATTAAAGTATAAAACTTATGGATCTCAGGGACTGATGGTTTTTTACAATCTGGAGGCAGATCTTTGAATCTGCATTCAAGGATCAGTCTATCTTCTTGTTCAACATATCCAAGTCCATACTTGGGACTGTTTACAGGTCTTGTATTGAAAAAAATTGTTGTTAGCCTAGGGTCCTCATTTTCTATTGTAGGCACTAGATGCATCATAAGAACATGTTCATCTTCATGGGGAAATGGAATGTCTGAAAATTTTGGATTAGGACAAGGGTTGGTGGAAGTAGTCGGAGGGGCTTCACCAGTCCTAAAATTATGGTTCTTATGAATGACCAAATAGGCCAGATCCCGTAAATTTACCTGCTGGCGACACTGTGGACATTCTACACCCAGGGGCTGGAAATTTACAATATAGGCAAACTCAAATAAAGCAACATGTGAACAATTTGAAACGATAGAAGAACAACTAGCATCTGTACATTCAGGAGCTATGTATCTGGGGGACTTTTTACTCTCTGCTTCAATCCTACGTCTGTCAATTATAGACCTTCTAGGAAATGATAGAGTGGCTGTGGATTGGTCTTCTCTTATGTTAGCAGAGGTAATTTTCTGAATAGCGAGAGGCTTTGGATTTGGCACAGTCCAGTGTTCAGGGAAAGATAGATCCTCCCATTTGATGGCTTGGTGTTCCACCTTCTAATTCTTAGGATCTGTCATGACGACAACACTGGTTTTAGACTCTCGACTAGGTGCATGGAAGACAGCTGGGAATAAAGTAGTGGTGTGATGGAAACAACCTTTGAATTGAATGGCGATATTATTTCTTTTCTTTCTCATATCAAATCCGGTGGTCTGGATTTGGAGCTGTAGAATATTGACCAATGTTTCATCAAAAGTATAAACAGAGAAGTTGGGGTAATAGTCAAACCACACCAGACCATTAGACAATGGGGCAACTACTCCTCCAATCAGGGAATCTGTATATTTGTTATGTGTTAGATCTCTGACAATAGCTAACACATAAGAATCAACACCTTGATGAACAAGTGCTTGGATTCCCACCCTTATACAACCCAGATGCAAAAATTGAGTTTTCAAATTCCTGGCTTCAGCTTGAAGCTCCTTGGGATTCAACAAAGGAATTAACTGTACATGGTCAGAGTTCTCTTCAATAGAGCTTAGTGATTCTTTGATAGTGATTCTGGTGGCGGCTTTCAGATGCCAGCCACCCAGATCAGCATAAACTTGAGAGGCATAAATTTTGGGTAAAACCCATTTGGCTTGAGGTTCTGTCTCTTCATACAAATGTTCTGACTCATTAACAACTCTACTACTGCTAGCATTAAACATATCTATGAGAGGGTCTTGAGTGGCCCTATCCTTTTCTTCTAATTCTCTGAATGAAACTGATTTGTTCATTGAAGAGTCCATTTTAAATATTCTTTTTCAACAAGAGAGAGATTAAGTACTGACCTTTCTCGAACCAGTCACGAACACCGACCTACTGGCTCTGATACCAATTTCTAGCAGAGGTTTCCAACAAGCTTGCTTGCTGCTCACAGGCAGACTTGGCCTTGCTAAGTTTCTCCTTTATCTTCTCAACACCACTTTATGTGAACCCAGCGATGAACCCATACATGAACCTACTCCCATATTATGTTTTGAAATAAAATATTAACTGTAACTTCACCCGACATTAACACAAACATCGATATCACATGACATTCAATCAATAAATTTAGTTATTAAAAGCGGCCTATCCATTTTTAATAACTAAAGTTTTAATTATAAAATTAATAATTAAAGCGGCTTTCGATATGTTTAATCTTGAAATTAACCAGGCTTTAATTGTGGAGTCGAGTTTATTTAATTTATTTCAAAAAAATTTAATAAAGCATTTTGGTTCACTCATAATTTATTTAATCATATTTTTAATTATTTTAATAATAGAGTTTGTATATTACAATATGGTGGTAAGTTATTTATTGGGATTAATTGCATGGAAGTGATTCATTGAGAATGATATATTTATATAGAGTCTATTGTTTGTGTTGATAATGTTATATTGATATGAAAATGATATATTTACATAGAGTCTATTGTTTTGGTTGATAATGTTATATTCATATGAAAATGTTTGACAAATATGATGTTAATGTGATAATTTTCGATAACATAATTAATAATAAGTAATAAAGTAATTATTGAGATATTATTGATAAAATTAAGATTGACGAGAGAGTTATGTGAATAACAATTTATTTGTAGAAAAATCATTATTTAATTATTATTATTAATAAATAAAATAATTAACAAAGAAAAAGGTCACAATAGAGGTTGTTGATAAAATGTCTTTTTACAAATCATTTCTTTTTTGACATCATCACCATGTACAATAAATGTTATTAACCAATAGAGTCTATTTGTATTGGACTCATGTGACCCACTACACATTTGAGGAGGTCGAAGGATAGGAAGCCAAACTCATTTTAGTTTGGGGTAAGTAATTTTTGGAAGATGGTTAGCGTATTTAGGAAAGATGGAACATGGGTAATGACAACATAACATAGAGAAAAAAAGAGTCTCCGTAATCTTGGGGTTTGGATTCTAATTCAATGAGGGGGAATTCTTCAAAAATGGGGTTGCTCATGTTTTGTTTTGTTTTTTTTTTGGGTTCAATATCAATATGGTTTCAAAGTATTGTCCAAATTATCATTTTAATTCTTAAGAGACATTTACCTTATTTTCAACACCTTTCCATTCATAGAAAATATTATGTTATTTCTTTTAGAGACAGGTAACAATGGGGCCTCCAATTGATGTGCATTGGAATCCTAAGAATGTGTGATGTATGTAACATCAGTTTTGGTTGTTTTAGTGCATTTACCCATTCTTATTTTAGCATTGGCTTCATGAGAGTCTTGATTGATTATACACTTATGGTGGTTGGGTTTGCAACATGCTACTTACATTTATGACATTATGCATCTATAACATCACCTTGCCACTTGATCGAGGTAACCAATAAGAAAAGTTGATTAATACAGAGGAAGTGGTGGATTGAAAATGTTATGTGGTTGGATGTATGTGGTTATCATGTTATAATGACCTTCATCACTCATTGGCTAATATTGTGTACTTGGAAAACCTAATGATTAAAATGTAGACAAAGGGAGTTGTGTGTGTAAATGCCCTATGTGCTAATCCATGTATTTAGTGAGCACATATTATTGTTACTTGTGGCTAAGGGTAATGGTTTGGGAGGATCTTAAATAAAAATGAAGCTAAGGCACGAAGCTCTACTCTTATCATTTGTTGAAACTACATGGCAAAGGGAAATTTTATTTGATATTGGAAAAAACAATGTAAATAAGTCACTTGGTTTCTTTAATGTAAATTTGTGCATAATGAGTGTTAATTTTTTTTCAAAGGAAAACAAAATGGAAATAAGCTACTTAGTGTCTTTAATGTAAAATTATACATGATGAGTATTAACATTTTTCCAAGTTATAATTATCCTAGATTTTACCCCTAAAATATAATGTGATCAATCATGTATTATTTATGCGATGAGGTTTGTAAGATGAAAACAATTTCATGTGGGGTGAGACATAATGATTTCATATTGTAAATATGTGAAATGTATGATAAATAGTTCAAATATAGAGCTCAAGCCCAAGGCTTGAATGGTGAATGCATAAGAGTTGAAGTGGTGGGTAAGGTTTACAATATGGTGGATATATTTTCCATGATATCATTAGGGGAATTTTGAGGTCTAAAATGGGCCTCGTAAGGAAAACAATCAAATAATAACTTTAAAATAATAAAATAAGAGTGGTGAATTTTTAAAGAAAAAGAAATAACAATGCTTTTTTAATTGTATTTTTGGCTTATCTCTTAATATGTTTACTCACATTGTCGAAATTACTTTTAGATTAAAACTGTTTATGTATTATGATAAAACAAAAGACTTGAATATACTCTACTCATCAGTGGAAACAATTATATGATCGAGAAATCAAAACATCAACATAAGACAAGATTCAATCACATATGCTTAGAGATTTATTTAAGGGGAAAGAAACTTCTCAAAACCGCTTCCTATACGTATTTCATTAATCAGAAAATAGAGAAGAAATGCAATGCTTGCTCAAGCCCGAGCAACTTTTGAACTAGTATAATCTATCTCACTACTTCATAGACAAGATCTGGTCAATACTTAACCAAATCCAAGCATTCCCAAGTCCCTATTTCCTTTCATTGTTCCTCAAGAAATTGAGGTGTATAGGATTGCATAAATCCTTCTTCTTGCTATCTTATGGCTATAAATATTGTCTCCTAATGCATGGATTTTTGACAACATAGACAATTTAGAGATTTTTCCAGTTATCTTGATGGAACAACAATCATTACTCTGCACCTTCACCTTTGTCACAAGGCTAGACCTACGATAAGGACTCATCATATAACTTCACTCAAAAAGGATCTTCCTCAGCAAGTTCCACCAGAATGAATCTACGCCAATAATTTATGTATAAAAGGATCAAAGAAAGGGGACATATTTAATCTAGTGAACCAGAAAAAATAGATTGATATTGTGAACCTCATCAACTCCCTCAACTAGTGGATAATTGTAAGGAAGTGTCCATCATAACTTATGGCTGATACACATACTTTGTTGAGGTAGAATTTTAAACAAATGGAGCACGATAAGGTAGGCCCTTTTACTATTGGTTACAAGGCAATGTTTTCTTGAAGGGAAAATTTTAAACACTGGGAAGAAAGTGCAAGACCCAATTCACATAGTACAACACGTTATATCAAGCTCGGCTAAGTCTGCAACACATATTACATATTTTAGTCATAATTATAGGCCCAACTAACTAAAAAGATGAACACACAATAACACCAACATTAATACAAATTTAGTTAATATGGATACTCATATTAAAATCACAGGGGAGACGTAGTACCCTACGAAGATACCAAATTATCATTTACATTATTGATGAGGCCTTGGGATTCCCTGTTCTTTGAAAAATAATCAAAAGGTGTTATCAGGTTCCCAAAACACATCAACTCTAGTACAATCATATATCTAAATATGCAGATCTTAGTTGTTTATTCTCAACCACTATACCTCATCCATATTCAAGGGTTACTCAAAAAAATAATTCATCAAGACTGGGACTATTGTGACGAATGGTCGTATGCCCTAAATGGACCAAATGTCTTGAGTCTAAGTCACTAGTGGGAATATTGAAAATACTTGGTGTTGTTCATAAGCCTATAACAAATAAAATATAAGATATAGTCTCAGAGTCTTACAATATTTTGGATATATAGGAGACCTTTGATTGTATGTTGGGGCAGTTCAAGCTACCATTTGCGCAGGGTATTTTAAATTGCATATATGCACACAGAAAATATGACCCTTAATTTGGAAGAGATTGGAAACAATGAAAAACCCATTACCCATAGGAGAATATGCTCATATCCTTAACTGGGTAAATGCAGAGGCCTGGGAGGGTGTCTTCTATTCATGATCCAGGGGTAAAGCATGGATTTAAAGATGTCATTACCAAGATGTTCCCTACAGAAGAGGGAGAGTTAATTCGACAACAATTTTTTTCTTTTTTTGTTTTGTTAAGGCTTAGTGGTTCATTCAACAAACCATATGTGAGCGATAGTTTACAAGAGATGTCACAATAATCACAAATGATGTGGCAGAGGATGAGAACCAGAGCTTTTCACTCTTATTGAACATTCATTATCTCATATTTTCCCTTTCACTACAAATGAGAGGAATTGGCCCACCTATAGTTTATCCCTAAAAGGAACAGAGTCACCTTTAAAAGAGTGGAAAAATTCATTATAAGAGATAGTTCCTTACACCTTCACCAAAGTAAGACACATTGATTTTTTTACAAGAACTAGCAAATCGATGGGATATTGAACTAGAGAACATTGTACATATACCGAGACAAGGAGAAAAATCATTTTCAAATCTAGTGACCTTCGTTATATACTATGATAATTGATAGTGATACTGACAGGGATTCTAATACAAGATGATAGAAGTAGAAGACCAATCTATAACAGTAACTAAACATCATTATTATGTGTTTTCATGGATACTTGAGTTATTGATGCCTTATTGGACAAAGTCCATATTGTATGTCCCATCCCATTGCATTTTCACTTATTCTCACAATTCTGATAACACATTATGTGTAGGTAAGCATCATGGTGACCTAAACATTTATTAACCTTGTATTGGCCATAATGAGTTAATAGTATGACTGTGCATTCTTCTACCCACATTGGGTCTCATTAAGTGGGTATGACAGAAAAAAATCTAATACCTATATTAGCTTAACATGTTAAGGATATTTTCCCACCAAGGTTAATGTATTATTGGTAATACGTTCTAAAGCAGTGTAAGCAATATTAAGTATTGTCTATCTTATTCACAGGGGCTCATTCTTAGGAACAATTATGAGTGGGACCAGATTTGGTCTTTGCGAGAGTATAAGGTCTTTATAAGAAACTTTGTAGTTAATGTAATGGTTAATTGATTTCAAAATCATGCAATGAATGTGTCACAAACCCAATAGGTCCTTCTTGGTCTCATAGTTTGCATTACTTGTTGCACTAGTTCAAAAAGGAGTCACCCCCCATGTGGGAAAATTTTCATCATCTACAATCTAGGTATAACCTATTCCTAAGGAGGCTAAAGAATTGAGGAAATTTCCTCCACCATATATAGATTTATCGAGCAAATTTACCCATGTTGGAATTCCTATGACAATAAGAACAATATTTCCCTCACGTACAACTATAACATGTTTACATACTATACACTTCAAATTTGACCCCCCAAGTGGCATTAAAGACCAGTACAAAATGAATTCTCTTAAGATTTGTCACTATATAAGGAAAAACTTAGGCAAATTTCACATCCAACCATGGTGATCTATTATGTAATTTCTATAGGAATTGAACACAACCTTTATTGGAAGTTCTAGATATGGTTTAAGAGAAAAATTTGTTCATAAGACACTTTCATAGTAGTAGGTGACTAATATGTGTAGAGAGTATGGATACATGATATGTAGTAGCATCCCATTTAAAATTATTATTACAACAATGATTCTTCAACATGAAATTGAAATTGTATGCATAGAAGTCCATTCATTAAGAGCCCACTATAAGTAGGCAGGGTTCCTGTTGCATAGTATTCTAAAAGAAACATGTATTATTACCATTACCAGGTTACCAGAAATCTTCTTAACATGACCCTGATATTACGGTGTTTGGTTATGTGAGCATAATGTCCCTAGTTCTCCTCCCATCCTTTGATAGTATGTTGTTAATGTGTTTGTCATCCCCGAGCTTGGGACCAAACCAAGGATTCCAGAGGTTCATACTATCTCCACCCTGTACCACTCTTTAGGCTTTTTACCAAGATTATAGAGGCAAGCTCCCCCACCCAATCATTGTTGATGGATTCCAGAGACAACATTTGTCCACCCTCATTGGCTTAAGAGTTTGAGGAATCCTCTCCACCCTGCAGGGACTCCAAAGAGCTACAATACCTTGAAACTACAACTATAGGCATGGAAGATGACCTAAATTTTCCTCCATTAACGAACTGGGAAGCAATTAGGAGATTTTCATCACAAGGTTTGATCACTTTCTACAATCTGCAGACTATTCCTAACGCTTTTTTTGCAATTATTATTAGTTTAGTAAGTATCAATCCAGGGTAGATTTGGAAAGGTCATCAAGGCTGGACACCTCAGTAAGGGGCTAACTTATTATCCTGGTGTATTATTCTATTTCCATACATAATATTTTTAACACAATTTTCATTTGAAAAACATATTCTGAAACAACCAGTGGAACCACATAACTATTATACTCAACTTTGGTAAGCTCGTGATATCTAACCTTTTTCACTACAAGTCCCCATATTTTCCTTATGGTTCTGACCACACAATGTTGAGCTCAGTCTCCTCTTTCCTCGCCACAATTCCTTGAATAAAATGTGCCCACTGCCTAGTGATTCTTCCTTTATCCACTTCTTCTCCTTATTCATATCTTTCCCCTTCTCCTACTCGCTTCCTCTCATGCTTTCCTTTTCCCTTACTGGTTCCAATATCCCCTTTTTCTAGTTCTCACATCCTCCTTCCGATTGGTTAGGCCTTTCCTTTCTGGCCCAATCCTCGATGCCCCCCCTGGCATTCTTGTCTTGTTGTTGGTAACTAATTTCCTTTGGCTACCCCGTTTCCTACCATTTGTCCTCTACCTAGGGTTTCTTTTAGAATATGGCAAGGTGTCCTAAGAGATCCTTCCACTGTGTTCCAAAACCCTCCAAAAAATATCCAGCTGTGAGTGCTTGAGGAGTCCTTGGCTGTGTGTGGATTTCCTCTACAAGCATCCCCTAGTTTAATAGGTCTCGGTATTCCCTTCCCTTATCCACGCCTAAGATGAGTTATGTATAATAGTTATGCATTATGCCTTGAATTATATGGATCCCCACCTATAGTATTTAATATGGTTCATCTTTACGGTGTGGTTGTTGAGGTCCCTCTAATGTATTCAAAGTTTTACTTAAGGCTTCATGAGTTAGTGAAATTAAAAATTATGGGTGGCACCTTAAGGAGAGACCAATATGTTATTGGTTTAGGCCTAGTTTGGTCCACATTTTTAGAACCCACAAACCTTGGCCAGTTGTCCCTTATCCTTTGATTTTTTTATGGTGGTTGGTTCAGTTATCAGTTGTCATTCTTTATGAACAACTATATTCATGCCATTTGGCCCTTGAACCTTGAATTACCACCTATCCCATATAACATGTCCACCTTAGCCTAGGAACCTCAGTCCCTAACTCCACTTGTTTTTTGTAGTTAAATTCTCTTTTTCAATGTTTATGATAATGAGGAAATGTGACCGGAGCTATTGCACATTCCATCCATCTAGAAGAATAGATAATGATATTTAAAATTACTAGAACTCTTGGATAAAGAAATATCTTTAAGGGTGAGATAATCCCAAAGAATATTGAGGCTTCCGAAGTACATATTAATTTTCCACAGTTTTTTTCGAAGAATCTACAACTCTTGGCAATGAGAGTAAGATACTAAAAATTCAATAATTTTAACCATCTATAGTAGAAAAAATGTAAGAACAATAATTTGCAATATATATTAGAATGGCACAATGGTCTGCAAGTTGAAGGACTCCCCGTTTCAAATACATTGCATGGCTACAACAACTTGAACCTAATTAAAGGCTATGTTTGTTATAATCCAAATTCAAAAAAAAGTAATGGGCTAATACTACATCATCCATGAATGAGAGTGATTACATGAGATCCCCTAATATGGTGCCTTTATTTTATTCTCATCATGACACATAAAATCCTATTGATCACGTTAACGTAGCTAGATTGTGGGAATATAGTTCCAACTATAATGGAGCTGATTTATGATATTTCAAGTGCTTATACAATGGTCAACAATATAACCATTACACTAAAAATAGTTTCATATATTTTCCTCCACTTTATGATGTTAGCAAAGAATCCACAACCATCGATTTAAAAGATAGTGACAACAATTCACTAAGATATCTAGAGAAAAATAAAAAAATGAGATCAATATAGCCCAATAAACATGCACATAAAATGTGAAAAAGGTAATTTAAGATGCAAGAAGTGAAAGTAATGATATAACCAATAAATTCAAGATAATAATCCAAACACTAGGAACAGAGCATTTGTGAAGATACAAATTTTTTCACTACCTCATTGTCCACTCTAGGAAAGGTCTTTCTTGAATATATAAAAGCTTCATTTACATAAAAATAAGCATGCCAAATCATGAATACATTTATATAGACTTAAAATTTTTAATCAAATGATCTAGAATATAAAACATGAATATGAGAACAATTATTAGATGGGAAAAGTGGTATATTTTAAATGTGTGTAACAACCAACTCCCGAGATCTTAAACTTAGACTGTAGCTATGTACCCTCAAAAAAGTTATTCGTGCATAGCTCACGAAAGGTGTATCGAGAGGATATTAGTCTCCTGGCTATATAATTGGATTGTTTTTATCTGTAACTTAGTGAAATGGAAACGTTGTGGAGACAATTTGCATTCTTCTTCTTTCACCGGGCTATGACAAATGAAGAAAGAAAATAGTCTTAACCCCTTGGAAAAGGAAAGTTGAGAATAAAAAATACCATGAACAAACAAATAATCCAATAAGTTGAAGGGCTAAAAAACATACCATCCATAATGTAACTTTTCATCCAAAGATTATATCATGTTGGGCCACAATAAAACCTTTCGATAAAAATTTCATGTAGCCTACTACTACAAAGGAAATGGAAACCCCAACTTGTTGTTCCACTTCTAAGTTTACCCAAAAATTACGTCATATTTAAAGGTATCACCATATCTTATACCAGACAAAATTCAAAAAATATTTATCCTTTAGAGAATAGGATCATCAAACAAAATTGAACCATGCATATTAATGAACCTTATTTTATATATTATTATTACGATGAACCTATTTTTCTATTGGAAATAGACAAAATGTCATAGATACTAACGAATCCTTATGCATTACTTGCATTCGAATGAGTTAAAAAAAAATAATGGCACCAGGAGAGCGATAATATTGTGTTTTTGGAATAGATATTTGATCTCTTCCTCCAACACCAAGATTCTTCTTGTATGTTGCAGCAAAAATGGAAATCCACAATGGATATCATTTCCTTCACAACTACTCCATTTCTACTAGTGTCTTGGGCATAAAATTGGACTCTTTTCTGCTAGCTATTAGATGTCATTACATTGAGATAAAATAATAGGTGAGAGATATGCACAGCTCACTAAAGGTGTATCAAGAGGCTATTAGCATATTTTCTATAGAATTGGAATATTTTTATTTTTAACTTAGAAAAATGGAATAGTTGTGGAGACAAGCTCCATTCTTTTTCTTTCACTGGGCCATGTAAAATAAATGAATAAAATAGTCTCAACCCCTTGGATAAGGAAATTTGAGAACAACAAATAGCATGAATAGACAAAGTATCCAATGACTGAGCCAAGAGGGGTGACCCTTTGTAAACAAGCATTCAGAGGATTGTTAGAGTCAACATGAACCCTTTCTAGAAGTTGAGTAATATTCACATCACCAAACACATCGAGTTGAAAGGTACCGACCCCTACAATAAAAATGATGTCTCCAAATATGGTGTTGTCAATACCAATAATATCATCTTATGAACCTATTAAAATATGATTTGCAAAGTATGTTTCCATAGGTGTGTGAAAAAAATAATCCATCTAGTTAGAAAAAGGAAGTATTTTTGAAGGCCTCAAGAAACCCCCTTGAAGGAGACGAGAAGGGTTTGAAACCATAGAATACAAGTTTATCTATGAACCCTAGTTTTGCAGCCTTTAGGAGAAATGCTACCAATCAATAGTCTTATAGATCAATTAAATAACCCGTGGAATTTTGTTGTCATACATGTGTGAAAGAAACAATCCATCTGGTTAGCAAAAGGAAGCATTTTTGAACACCTCAAGAACCCACTTGAAGGAGTCAAGAAAGGTTCGAAACGATAGAATACAAGCTAATATATGAACCATAGTTCTACAACCCTTAGGATAAATGCTACTAGTCAATAGTCTGACAAATCAATTAAATAATCTAGAAACATTTCTTGCCAAGTAATCCTCCAAATATAATATCAAAATAAAGCCCCTCTAGAGGCACTAAAGAAGTGATCCAATTTGCTGTAAATAATTTGGTATGTGGAAACTATAGATTAGGTTGTCTGAATACTATCTAAGTAGCTTCCATTGCATCAACAATTTCTCCAACAAGATTTGATCCAGATTGTTAGTGTAAATCTTGTAGGATTTCATTGGTGTTGTAATATCTTTTGTTTTTTTCCAATAGTATTGGTTTGAGTTACCATCACCAACCTAAGAAAAAACATAGGACTGGAGATACTAGAAAAAAAAGAATAATCTGCTGGACCATTGAGAGCTTTGACCAGAGAAGTAAATATATGAACCGACTGTTTAAGAATGGGATTATGATGTTTAATAGAACATGCAAGTAGCGAAGGGATATATATCTCTCTTTCTTAAGAGATGTAGCAACTACTATATTAGGGAACACTACACTCATGAAATAAATGGTTAGGATCGACCCAACTCTATGGAAGGAAATAAGAAAAAGTAGTTAAATGAAATGGGTGTTAGAGAATACCCCCACCCATCAAAAGTAAATTTCAAGAGAAGCCTCGATTTGGATGAGATTATGCCTATGATGCTATTGGTAATAATTCCTTTAAAAGGAGCAATTTAATTAATTAAGAATGGAGAATTAGGCTATTTTCAATAAATGGTAGCCAATCTAAGGGCCAATGGAAAAATGATGGGACAATGTGAGGTGTAAAAATTAAGAAAAGGTATTTGTGATACAACTAATAAGCTATGAATTGCTATATCTAAATTAAGACCCCTAAGAAGATCTATGAATTGTGCCTGGAATTCGTACAAATTGTGACTGATTCTTTCGATGGTGCATGTTCTCCTGTAACAACATTTATTTGGTTGACAGTGATGTGATTGACAGATTGGAAGGCTAAATATTAATTCAACCCCATCTCAGTCAATTGAGCAGCCTAGTTCATCTTAGAAAGGTCCTTCAAAATGGCTGACAAAGACCCTTGAAATTGTTTGTCCTAATGAGGTTGGAAAGACAAAAATAAGAAGCTCAACTAGAGAGGCTAGAGGTGATGTAGAGGATATTGATTCACTTGTTGATATGGATGTTTCTTAGGATTGTGAACTAAATTTTTCTACATATTTTGAACCAAATTACTTCAAATAATTCACTTCTCATGATGAATGGAAAGAAGCCATGCATAATCAATATGATGCTTTGATAAAGAATGGAACTTGGAAGCTGGTTTTTCTCCATTTAGATCCAATCCAATAGGATGCAAGAGGGTCTTCAATAATAAGTATAAAGTAGATGGCTCACTTGAAAAGCATAAAGGGATGCTTGTGGGAAATGTTTTTTCACAGAAATAAGGGGTTTATTACGAGGAGACATTTTCCCACATAATAAAATAGGATACCATCTCGATACTCTTTTCCTCAACAACTCAGAATGGTTTGAAAGTCAATCAAATAGATTTAAAAAATTTCTTTCTTGAATGGAGATTTGAAATAATTTTTTATTGTTTCCCAACCAAAAGGATTTGTTGTGAAAAGTTAGGAACTCAATTACGCAAGCTTATAAAATCCTTGTATGGCCTCAAGAAATCACCACGAGCTTGGTAAGAGAAGTTATCTAAGCATCTTCTGAAACTCAATTTCAAACATTATGATCTTGATGATGAAACTTTGTTTGTCAAGAAAGTTGGAAAAATATTTTTGCATCTTGTGGTCTATGTATATGATCTTTTGATGACAAGGAACAATGAGAACTACATTGAATCCATAAATAAAAAGTTGAGGAAATGTTTTGAAATGAAAAATTTGGGCTATGTTCACTAATATCTTGGTATTGAAGTAACCCAACATCTAAAGTTTATTTTCCTATTTCAAAATAAGTACATTGGAGATATGTTGAACATGTTTGCATGGATGAGTGAAATCCTTTAACTACTCCAATGGAACATAATTTAAAGTTCACATCCATTAAAGGAAAATAATTTGATGATGAAACAAAGTATAGGCAAATTTTTGGAAGTCTCAACTGCCTAACTCCTACTAGACAAGAAATTTCATTTACTCTTGGAATCCTCTCCAGGTTTATGAAAAATCCTTGTGAAGGTCATCGTTCTGATGAAAAAAGAGTTCTAAATTACTTGAAGGGAACTCAAGTATACACAGGTGGGTGACTTTATCTTGATTGGATACTTTGATTCATACTTTAACGGAGATAAAGAAACCAAAGTGTCTACTTTAGGTTATGTTGGATCAGAAGTTGTCTCCTGGAGGTCACAAAAATAGTCAGTTCCAGCAGATTCCATAACTAAGGAAGAATATGTCACAACATCTGAAGCAACGAAGTAAATTGTGTGGCTCAAGAAAAAATTGGAATATTTGTAAGAGAAACAAGTACATTCAACTCCTCTTTTGATTGAAAACACTTCTACAATAAAGTGTGTGAAGAACCCAAATTTCCATGATATAATTATGAAGCACATAAATACAAAATACTATCCGATTCAACATCATTTTGAGGCCAAAACAATCCACCTACGACATTTCTCCACAAATAAGAAGATTGTAGACATCTTCACCAAAGCGCTTGAAAGGAAAAAGTTTGAAATATTTAGAATGATTCTTGGACTCATCACCATCACTTCAGATTAAGTGGGGGAATGTTGACACCCAATCTTTGGGATTAGTAAAAATTATGTAAATATTGTAAATAGAAAAAAATAAAGGAAGCTAGAAGATGAAGAGACATTGGGAGATGAAACCCAATAGTCTCCCTCTACTTGGATATATTCATATTATCTCTTAATTCAAAACACAATTTGATTCATATTTACAAACCTGGCTTGGAAGGAAATACACTTGGAGAATAATCATATTAGGTAAATGAGAGAAGTAAACATATTATGGAATGATAACAAGCACAATCCTTAGACATTTTTTTTCCTCTTTATGGCATGTGAAGCATCAAGGGGCTCACACAATATGATTGAACAAGTCTATATTGAAGACAAGGGTAATGTGTAGCACATGGGATGAACAGATGAGGGTAGCATGCAAACATGTAGAGAGGAACCCATTATAATGAGTTAAACTAGCTAGAGTGGACATGTTGGGACAACACATGAGTGAGGTGAGCACAAAGGGGCATAGATGACTATTGAGACAATTTGGGCCAAACTATCATTTGAGAAAATTATGTAGTATAGAACATTGACCCATTCAAAATGGAAGGATGCAACCTTCTTCAATTTGGAACAATTTCTTGTAAATGCAATAAGAGAGTTGCTTAAGGAAAAAAGCATTTGACCAAGTACCATTTGGAATATAAGTGCTAACGTGAGATCATTTAAGATTTAGTGAAGGTTTTGGAGGGGAAGTGCATCATTTTATATACGTTTGGATAGTGTACAATCAACTAATGTCTAGTATGATTAGGTGGGTCATTTCACAAGTCATGACAAATTTTTCTTACATGAAAAAGTGTAGGGAGATAAGTTCTTGTTAGTCATAAGAAAATATAAGAATGTAAACACACGACAAATAAATACAGACTCTTTTGCTTGAATAATGAATTTCTATTCATTAATTATTCTCTCATATACATCCATCGAGCTATGACTATTCTCTCTTCTTGCTTCACATCAAAATGGCACAACCACAGGTATATAAACATCAAACCTTTTAAATATGGAATCATGCAAACTCTAACTTTCCTTTCCTCACGAAAACCAAGACTTCATGCTTTAACTAAACTTTTCTAGCTTCCTATTAGGTCCCTATAATACTAGTGTATCCCCTTACTGTTATTGTTAGTAAAGCCCCCTTATTGTTATTTTTGTACCCATGTAGTCCCCATATTGTTATTATTCTGCCCCATTGAAGCCCACTATTGTATTGTTGTGCCCTTACATTGTTATTGTTATGTCGGCTAGGATTATATTATGACCCATTGGACTCCTATATATAAAAAGTAATTTTTTTCATTTATATCATCCAAGAATTTTTCATTTATTTAATGTAAAGGAGGTTTCCCCCTCGAATTCACTAATTTCTAAGGCGTTGATTTCTCTTTTCTTCTATTTTGGGAGCTAGTTTCTTAACATTTGGTGTCAAAGCTTTGGATTCTAAGGTTTTGATGCTTCAAGTAGGACATCATGGAATTTTCGCTATCATGTTGTTTCTACGAATGTTAAGAAGCTAAAACAAAAACCCATTTTTGAAGACATCCCAAGGAATGTTGTGTAAAAATTTCACATCTTGGTTTTCAATATTTTCAGAGATATGATCTGTGGAAGTTATGGTTTTTGCAGGCTCCTGAATTTCATCTCAAATAGGTGACCTTGGGAAAATTTTCATACTCTCTCTCTGAGCATCGGATTGTAATTTTGTTAAAATTGGCCGAAATTAAACAAGCTATAGTTTCCTTTGTTTCTATTTCAGGTCTGAAGGAGAAAACTGTGATTTGTGGCACGTTGTACAATTTCACTCTACTAAGCTAGTCCATAATTAGGTCATTGTGGGAGATTGGGCATAACTTTGTCTTGAAGAATCCAAATTAGGCCTGACTTGTGGCATTTGAAAGAAGACTCATAGAGCTACCACATGACTGAAGTTTAGATCTTGGAGATCCTAAATTATAGAGTTAAAACTATTTCAATATCGATCTCCTAAAAGAAAGAAAAATGTGTGTATTTCTATTTTTTAAATTGCATAACTTTTGTTTGAAAAAGCAGTTGAAGTGATTTCAAGGGCATATTGAAGCATTGTTATCAGTATTGTGTTATATAATTCCTCCCAAAAATAATTCTACACCCATTAAGCCCTCAGAAAATTCTACTTTGACGCATGAAGAGGAAGAATTGCAGTATGATATATCAAAATTATGGTATCAAGTGCAACAAATTTTGATCTCACAAAGAGAAACCAAAGATGACATAGATTGTTTAAAAGAAGACATGGAGGCTAAGGTGGATGGTTTGAAGGATGAAATGAAATCTAATATGGATGATCAAGTAGTGGAATGTCACATCTAGCAACAAAAACAAGTTATCCAACTCTTAAAAGATAACCTAACTTGGGTGCATAATCGAATGAAATGACAGGAAGATCAACATCACAACGAAAGAAGTTTTGATGTGGGTGAATGGATAATTTTTTGGCTACAACCATATAAACCAATGTCCCTCAAGCAAGCTAAGAAGTATAATAAATTATAGCTAAAGTACTATGGTCCTTACAAGGTGCTGCAAAATATTGGTACTATGGAATACAAATTGGAGATGCCCGCACCTTCCCGAGTGCACCTAGTTTTCCATGTTTCATGCTTAAAGAAGGTTATATGTAACAAAATCCTAGTTCAAATAATATTTCCAGAACTTGACGAGGAAGGAAAAATCATATTGGAACCTGAAGCAGTCATGGAAACAAGAACTAGAGAACTACAGAATTGATTAATTTTAGAGTATCTTAGCAAATGGAAGAACTTAACCGCTGAAGATTCCACATGGGAAGGATGAGAATTTTATACAGAAGCATCTAGAAATAATCAAGCGTTGAGGACAACGCTTTTTTGAAGGAGAGGGGCATGTTAGGTCCCTATAATACTAGTGTATCCCCTTACTATTATTGTTACTATAGCCCCATTATTGTTATTGTTTTGCCCATGTAGTCCCCATATTGTTATTATTGTGCCCCATAGAAGCCCAATATTTTTATTGTTGTGCCCTTACATTGTTATTGTTAGGTTGGCTAGGATTATATTGTGACCCATTGGAGTCCTATATATAGAAAATATGTTTTATCATTTGTGTCATCCAAGAATGGTTCATTTATGTAATGTAAAGGAGGTTGCCCCCTCAAAGAGGCTGATTTCTAAGTCGTTGGTCTCTCTTTTCTTATTTTTCTTGAATCAAATTTTCTAAACAAAGCATTAACCTTCTAACTATGTCTCACTTAACTTCTAATATTAGAGTCGAATTTCTTTCCGTAACTTAATATATTCTTCATGTATTGCATGCATTCGGGACTAATTACTATTTCTAAAAATCCCCCTTAATTATGACCATATGATTCCACCTTAACTTAATCGTGACTCAAAAAAACATTTTACAATGCAATTTTTTCTTTTTCATTCCTTCCATATTGTATACTATTGAAACTACTTCATTTTCAGTTGCACTTTCTTGATCTAAGATCGACATTTCTTCACTTGTTGCTACTGCAATTTTTATTTGAATTATTTTATATTGTTCTAAAAAAAATTAGGCTTTTAGAGCCTATCTTCTTAGCTTCCTCTTGAAAGATTCGTTCACTCATGGACTACTACCAAAAATATTCATCTTCAAACTATGTAATTTTCCATTCTTCTTCTGCTTCATATTCCTGATCTTATTTCTGCCATATTTATTAATAGTATAATTTGATCTTTTCTTGAATCTGTTGGTGTCCGGATATGAACAAGGTTCGATCCTTTCTCCATATAAATTATCAACCCAAGGGCATTAGTTATTTCAAGACTAACGACAAAGTATATGCAAATACAATAGTTACTGTAGTCTGCTATGAATCACAAGTTTAATCTATAACACATACCATTGTAACAACAATAAATAAACCGCAGAAATAAAAAACACCTATAGCATTTAAAGTAACTGTAACAGCAACTAAAGAATCACACAAAACACATTTTTGAAAGAAAGAAAGAAGAACGCAGCACCTAATCACAAGAGTGGGCCCAACTCTTGGATTAGGGCTGCGGAAACTTAAGGATTACAGGAGAAATAGTGAGCTGTTGTATATTCAATTAATAATAGGAAGATTAATTACAAGATCTGTATATGTGTAAGGGTCCCTCGATTCACAGCCCGTAGGCTTCTTTATACCATAGTCGTGAGATCCCCAATTTCTCTCAACAACTCCATTGTTACGAAAATACATATTGTTACAATGGCAACCGGATTGCCTAGCAAGAAACCATAAGAAAACCAAAGATAACGCTGATACATCCATGGCTGTTACGTTGTAGCAAAAAATAAGAGAGGTGCTGGAAAATGATGGGCTGTGCCCCGTCTTGCGGCCGTGATGCGCCTTTTGTAGCCAAATCTAGAGAAATATAGGAGTTAATACATAAAATGGTAAAACCTCCATGACAAGTACATCATTAATCAAATATCCCATAAAATATAGGAGAAAGGGTTTTACCTCATGCTTTTAAGACGAATAATGGCACAAAGAGATAGAAAGGTAGGGTAAAAATGAAAGAAGAAAGTATACAAATCTGGTGCCCAACATCTCCCCCAGACTGATATATCTGCATGTCCTCATGCAGCTCGTCGTCTCCTCAGGTACGGATTGGACCGACTGTGATTGGCATGAAGCTCTATGAGGTCATATTCTATAGCCATATTTGTTCCTGGTGGCTTATATCCCTCTGTCAAAACAACATCTTTCCACCAGTCAGGTTCAATGTTATAAGCAGGAGTATACTATTTAGCTGGCAGCCATAAAAGGGGAAATCGAAATCTCAATCCCATCCATCTAACCCCACAGGTATGAATACATGCCACATAACGTGGCATTCTTTCCAAGGCACGTGTAAATTTAGGTTCCCCAAATGGTTCTCTTCCCCTGACGGCTGAAGAAGAAAACATCCATCTTTTCTGACAACTATCCAAGGCTTCCTGGCGAAATGTCGTAATCTAGCTGACACACAGGTCAGCACACCACTTCTAAGTTGCTGTAATGTGTTCCTTTCTACCCTGAATTTGTAGAAACGTATAATGTTTATTGTAAATATTTGCGGACTGACCATGCTCTCTTCTTACCATTAATGGTTTTCCGGCTTGATTTTCTTCAAATGTATCTCAGACCTTTCTCCATTTAATCTGATTGGTGGTATAGGAGGTGAAAGCCCTTAAATGGATGTCCCCACGAATGGAATGAGGTTAAAGGACTGATTATGCTTTAAATAATACCCACGCATGTAGAGCTCACACATTAAATGTTGTTCTATAACATCATGAATTTTTAAAATATGGAGAAATTGAATGGGGTCCTCAATTTCGTACCAAACCTCCTTATATATAATTTCAAGACAAAAGTAAAGGAATTGCTCATGAAGGAATAAGGCATAACTATGTGCAGGAGGTCTGCAGGCCATTACCTACTGTGCTAGGGAGAACATCTTCTCCTTATCTGTCTTTAACAACTGAACTTGTTCTTCCAACTCTTCTATCCTAGCCTTCTGTTTGGCCTGCTTCAGCTGAGCCTTGTATAATTGATCTATGTACCCTATAATGACTCCAGCAGCCTGTTCTCAAACCCTAGCTATTTATTTCTTGTGGTCGCTTGATGTAGACTGCCAATTTTGAATTTCGGCGGCCAATACAAATTTCCAACCTTCAAACAATTCTTCGATTGGGCCAGTCTGGGTAGCCGCAGTGGAGACTTCAACCTTCGGCTTTATTGACCTCCATTTGTAGACCTTTACCTTCCTTTTCAAACGTGAAACTTTCTTCTTCAAACTCCAAACTTCTCTTTTTAGTCTTATGGTTTCATTGAATTGCAACTAGTACCTCTTTTTAAGAGGTAACTTTCTTTTCTCGCACTGTTCGACCCATTCCTGTTTAACAACAAATTCAGGTTCTAGGCCTACAACAGGCTCAGAAGGTGGTGGAATGCAACCGGCATCTTCTCCCGATTCTTTTGTCAAACCCTCTTGGCCAAGTCCCCAACCCACAGGTCCTTCTTCTTCTACATTTCTTCCAGAGACTTCGGCTTTTTGGTCGGAAAATTCATCGACCCCTCTGTGTTTCGATATTTCTATAGGAACTATTTATTCCCGGTGAACCTCCAATTGTTCTGGTTTAGTAGTGCCTAGGCCAACCTTGGCCGTATCACCAAATTTTAATACTTGGGGAACAACAACTTCTTCCACCAACCGTTTAGGCGAGCGAAATCCCCTTGCCCCTCTGGCATCATGGATTGGAACGGAGAACAGGGAACAAACCCCTCATCATCATTCCTGGGTTAGACTGGGGCTTCATGCATTACTACCTCAACCGAAGTCAATGCTGGTTCTTGTGGAGCAACATTAACTCCATGGCTCAATTCCCTTCCTTCCTCCTGCCCTTTTCTGATCACTTCTTCTTCATGGGTCGATACTGGTTCTTGTGGAACAATATCGGCCACCCGACTCATTCCTTCTTTAGCCTCTTTTTCCCCGGGAATCATCTTTTTTTTCACAGTTGGTACCAACTCTTGAGGTCCAATATCGATTCCGCGGGTCGACTCCTCCTATTCTGGCTGAATTGGGGGTGGTTCTTGTGTAGCACCCCCAACTGTATCAACATCCATTTTTATCAGAGCAGGTGATGCTGTTTTTTGCGAAACATCATCACTTGCCATTTCTCTGTCCACAATTCCACCTCTTT
Organism: Pinus albicaulis; assembly: GCA_034641835.2. NCBI lineage: Eukaryota > Viridiplantae > Streptophyta > Pinopsida > Pinales > Pinaceae > Pinus > Pinus albicaulis. The sequence continues at coordinate 72,614,126 of CM076579.1, read as the reverse complement.
GTTCTTCATTGGAAAAGGTTGCTGACTGTATCACAATATCAATTTCCTACATAACATCCGTAATCCCTTCCTCTGTGGGTTCCTCAAGCGAAGCTGGTTCTTGTGTGGCAGCTTCGTCTGTGCTGCTAATTATCTCTTCCATTATTATTTCCTTGTCCGTGTCTTTTTCTAGTGAGGCTGGTTCTTGTGTGACAACCTCATCTTCGTTGTCGATTGCTTCCTCCATACTGATTTCTTTAGGTTCCTCCCGATCAATCATCATCTCCTATTCCTCAGGTTCTTCCTGATCAATCTCTGTTTCCATTTCCTTGGGTTCCTCTTGATTGAATTCCTTTTAAGGTTCTTCTTCCACCTAACCAGTCAGAGAGGCTGGCTCTTCTTCTCAAGCAGTGACCATAGCTGCTACCTCTTCTTCTGAGGAACCACATAGTTCCACCCAAGAAACCCACAACCTACCTATTGCATGCATGACCAATATTCGCACTAGTCCATGGTTAGAAAGTACTACCATCATCCGGCGGGAGCGCTGAGCAGCCTGTGCCATATGCTACAGTTGTTTTAATAGAAATAATGGCATGTTTAGGGCATGCTCCTGATTCTGTAGAAATTGGAGGTGCATTAGAATTTTAAAGTGATAGTTGAACAGAGCTGAGGTCCGACCCTCGCAGGTAATTTATTTAATTATGAAACCTGCAACTTCGTTCCAAGGATACGGTACATTTCTACGCTTGTATCCCCTGCCCAATTGAACTACACTCTCTCCTTCCTGGAAAAACAACTCAGGAAACTCCGGGAGAGAAACCTTTCGAGCAAACCATTGCTGCCCCTGCTGTCTCAGCCCGCTAACCTCTGTAATTAATTCCTCTGTAACAAGAATTTCTAGACCTCTAACCCATGAATGATCCTCCTCTAAATTGAGTGTGAATTCCATTGTGATACCTCCATCGAATCCCTACAATCTGTCAAAGTAGACGTCCCAACTTGCATCGACAAAAAATTTCCAAACCTCTGGATTACTGCGAACTGAAATTGTGTTTTCAAGCTCATGCCGCACAACCAGCCCACCCATACTGTGGAGACTTGTAGCAGAACTTCCTGTAGCAGCAGACCATTGGGCAAGGTGGTGGGTACCGTATTTGGAGGAACATCATAGTGAAAATGGATGGGTGGTAACGGTAAATACGATTGGTAATTCTTGAAAACCGAGAAAAATCATAAAGAAATATGGTAAGTGTGGTAGAATAGGAATAATAATTACTCGTACAGGATAGATGAGACATTTTGCGAATCCAGGTAGGATTAAATGATTGTACCAAATATTTATGTGATCCTTAAGGTGTACCATGAGTGAGATGTCATTCTTAACTTATGGGGTAGTTATTACATTGTCCTTGGCATGACAACACCCCCCCTCGACTTAAATTTTTTACGTCCGTGGCATTAAAATATTCACATGGGATATTTAATTAAATCAGTACAAGTCACGTGGAGGCGTACTTGATGCCCTACCTGGATGATGGGATGGTGTAACAGCATCAGTGTAACAACATCGAAGTAACATCATCGGTGTAACAACATCGGTGTAACAACATCCGGTGTAACATCATCGGTGTAACAAAATCAGTGTAAGAGCATCTGGTGTAACAACATCGGAGTAACAACATCGGTGTAACATCAACATGAGTACTAGCAACCGAGTAACAACATCCAGTGTAGCAAGATCAGAGTAGCAGCAACCAAGTAACAACAACATGAGTAGCAACAACCGAGTAATAGCATCCGGTGTAGCAGCATCAGAGTAGTAGCAACCAAGTAACAACAAGATGATTAGCAGCAACTGAGTAATAGCATCCGGTGTAGTAGCATCGGAGTAGCAACAACCAAGTAACAACAAGATCAGTAGCAGCAACCGAGTAACAGCATTCGGTGTAGCAGCATCGGAGTAGCAACAACCAAGTAACAACAACATGAGTAGCAGCAACCGAGTAACAACATCTGGTGTAGCAGCATCGAAGTAGCAACAACCAAGTAATAGCAACATAAGTATTCCTTGATTTTTTCTCCTTAGTTGTAGCTCCTGCAAAAAGACAAGAAAATAGAACAAAATTCTTTATTATTATTATTATCATTTTATGTTTCTGACCCGGGTGTAGAGGAAGTATTCTCTACTGCGATAACCTTCAAGCTAGATTTCTCAGAGACTAGATTTCTCAGAGAGTTGTTTAATAAAAGAATCCTTAGAGGCTAGCAGGTGGTATAGTCTCAAGCGATGTCCATTGACTATAAAGGAAGTACGTGTATCATCAATTGTGACTAGCCTGACTGTTCCATATCAAATACAACATTTACCTCATAAGGTCCCATCCACCGAGTGCAAAGCTTTCCCTTAAAATCCTTAAAACGAGAGTCATAAAGTAGTGCCCAATCTACACTTTGAAACACCTTGCTTCTAATAAACTTATCGTGCCATTTCATTCTCTGTTGCTGAATAACAGTAGTTCGCTGGACAACCATTGAATGTATTTCATCAAGTTCATTAAGCTGAGCCAGTTGGTGCTTTTGGGCATCCGATAGATCTAAACCAACTTCCAGGGTTGTTTTGAGTGTGATTATTTCAAATTCAATTGGAAACAACAAAGATTTCCCATAAACCAACTCGAATGGTGAAAACCTGGTTGTATTCTGCCATGTTGTTCTGTATGCCCATAGAGCCTCTGGACATTTTTGAGCCCAATCCCAACGATGGTATGCCACAGTTTTTGTCAAAATATTTTCTAATGTCTTATTTGTGCTTTCCACTTATCCATTCGCCTGGGGATGGTATGGAGATGTCACTCTATGCTTGACCTCATACTTTTGCATAAGCTTTGCTATATTGTGTGATGTGAATTGTGCTCCTCCATCTGAAACAACCTCTCTTGGAGTACCATACTAAGAAAAGATTTCTTCAAATAGAAAATATAAGACCACCTACTCTGTTTCTTTCACAACTGCTTTGGCTTCCACCCTCTTAGTAATGTAATCAATACAGACCAAGATGTGGACTTTCTGCTGGGAGGGTGGGTTAAAGAGTCCAACGAAGTCAATAGCCCATTTCTCGAAAGGTTCGAGAACTAGCTGTGCCTGAAGAGGAATTTCATCCGCTTTACCAGGCTGCCCCATACATTGGAAACTATCACACCTCCTGACATAATTCTGAGCATCACAAAAAATGGAAGGCCAGTAATATCCCATTTGTAGCACCTTATGGCCTGTTCTTTTGTCTGCGAAATGCCCTCCATGAGGACCATCATGGGAAGCTTTCAATATTTGATAGATATGATCTTTAGACACACAGCGCTGGATCTGCTTATCTGCTCCTATATGAAAAAGGTACCCTGCCATCCAAGAATATCGGGCACTATGATGAATAATATTTCACTGTTCCCTATATGAAAAATGAGGAGACACTTTCCCTGTAGCAAGATAGTTAGCAATATCTGCATACCACGGAGGTTTAGTAGAGACTGCAAAAAGATGTTCATCGAGGAAACTGTCTTCTATTGGTGCGCATTCATCATTGTTATCAATTCTAGTTAGAAAATCATCTACTACATTATCTTTTCATGGCTTATCTACTATTGTAATATCAAATTCTTGAAGCAATAGTAACCATCTCATAACATGAACAAGAGTAATGGGTTTATTCATCAAATGCCTGATTGTTGCATGATAATTATGGACAATAGTAGAATACCCAGTGATGTAGCGTCGGAACTTATTGATGGCATAAATGACAGCTAATAATTCTTTTTCTATCACCGTATAGTTTAATTCAATAGGAATTAAATTCTTACTGACGTAATATATTGCATACAATGTTTTTTCTATTTGCTGTCCTAAAACAGCCCCTACTGCTGTCTGAGAAGCATCAGTATGTATGTGAAATGGTAATGCCCAATCAGGTCCTCGAAGGATTGGGGCTGTGCACACTAGCCCTTTAATTTTCGTGAAAGTTGTCTCACAATCTTCGGTCCACAAAAATCCTACATATTTTGTTAGCAATTGAAATAATGGATGTGCTATTTTAGCAAAATTTTCTATAAAGTGCCTATAATAACCAACACAACCAATAAATATACGTACCTGTGTAGGTGTTTTGGGTACCGGAAAATGTAATATTACCTCTAGTTTAGCCGGATCAACTTGAATTCTAGCGGCTGAGAGAAAATGTTCCCAATACTACTCCTTCTTCCCTCATCATATGGCATTTGACTGTACTCAATGATACACGGGTCTGTTCACATCTTTTGAGTATCTTCTCCAAATTTTCCAATCCCTCCTCAAATGAATTCCCATATGGAGTAAAATCATCCATATAGATTTCAACACTATCATCGACCAAATCAGAAAAAATTCCTAAGATTGCCCTCTAGAAGGTAGCAGGAGAATTACACAAGCCAAATGGAAGGACCCTATATGCAAAGGTTCCCCATGGGCATGTGAAACTTGTCTTATCCTGGTCTTCTGGGGCTATTTGGATCTGGTTATATCCGCTAAATCCATCTAGGAAGGAGAAGAACTTCTTTCTAGCCAAGGTGTCCAGGACTTGATTAATGAATGGCAAAGGAAAATGGTCTTTTTGAGTTGCCTTATTTAATTCCCTATAATCTACACAGATCCGCCATTTACATTCTTTTTGGGAACGATAACTAGCGGGGATGCCAATTGGCTATCTAAGATGGGATAAATGAATCCTGCATCTAACAATTTTTGTAATTCTTTTTTAACAATATTTTTGAGAGCAGGATTCATCCTCCGTTGAGGTTGTCTTACAGGGCGGAAATATTTCTTAATGTAAATATGATGAGTGCATAGGCTAGCATGGGTACCCTTCATGTCAGTATAATCCCAAAAAAAAGCTCCTTGATGTTCTTGAAGGAATTTCAAAAGCTGTTTGGTCTAGGATTCAGACAGGTTCAGATTGATATTAAGTGTTTTCCCTGGTTCAATTTCGATTGGAGTAAAATCATGGAATGGGGCCACAGGAATGTCTTCTATGTCATATTCTGGTTCAATGTTTTCTTGTGCCTCATAGCTCATATTAAGTTCTAGAATATATGGAGTTTGATCGGAAGCAACACTGGAATCATTAAAAAAGGTGTTAATGGCATCATCTTTAGTCTCTGTTTTAAATCGAAGGGCCTGGCCAATAGTGAGAATTGATCTAACATCTTCATTTTTAGGTTTAGGCTCTTCTGCAGGTAGAGTTTTCTGACTGGTTGATGATTTTTCAGATGGCTTGGCTTCGCAGGAGAATAAAGCTTGAGGTCCTTTATAACTGTCCCATTTGATATGATCATATGTCCAGACCGACATCCTATATAGGCATCTGCAGTTGCCAGCCAGGGTCTTCCTATGATCAATGGGTGACTACCCACTGAAGATCGAGTCTGCAATATAAGGAGGTCCACAAGGTAATGCCATGAGTCTACTGAAATGATCACATCCTCTTATTTCCCTACTGGTTTAATTGTGGATCTATCTGCAAGTTCCAGGATAGTAGGGGTTGATTTAATGTTTCCAAGTCCTAGTTTGTTCACTGTTTCAGCAGTGATAATGTTAAAGGCTACTCCCAAATCCACCAGTACATTTGGGATTTCAATCCCATTAATTTGTACTGTTAAAATCGGGTTCCCAGGATCTCCGTATTTTACAGGCATGATCTTTCCTAACATGATATCGGATAGTCTGCCCATTACATGCACAGTTAATGGATCATTAGGTTTTCTACCCGCTTTCTTTGAGCAGTATTCTTTCAAAGTATTTGCATAAATAGGTACGTCCCTCATAGCTTGTAAAAGAGGTATTTTAACAAAAAGATTATGTAGTTCCCCTAGAAAATCAAATTCTGCTTGAGGGTTTGGTTTGCTCAAGGTTAATCTTTTAGGATATGGGGGAGATGTTAAATGACCTTGATTAGGAAAAAATTGGGGAGGTGTTTGGTTTATTATGTTTTGATCTACATTCTCCTTCACTGTTCTCTGTTCTGTTTCTGTGTCTTCACTGTCAAGCTGTTCTGTGATAATTGGTGAAGTAGGTGCATTTACTACCTGGCTAGATCGTAGATTTATCTCATTGAGCCCTGTGGTAGAAATGCTGTAGGATGGAAGATTCAACGTATCTATTTGTTGAAACCCTTTGTTATTTGGATTTGGGTTGGACTGGAGAGGAAGCTAAGGTTTAATGGCTGTGTTTCCTGGGGGCACATTGGAAGGAAACTGAAGTTGTTGATGAGGCATAGGCTGAGAAAACTGTCTAGTGGGAGGAGATCCATGCCAGGTCTGATTCCATGAAGGATTCAAACTGGCTTGAGGAACCCATTGCTGCCAAGGGGGATACTGGTATTGAGGCCACATTGTTGAAAATGGTGCAGATTGGGGACCCATACTAAATTTATGAAAATACTAGGATGGGTCCTGAAAGATACCTGGATTCACCGTCGGTGGTCAAGGTTGCCATGGTTTCTTCTGTCCCATGAAATATAGCTGGTCCACTGTGCTTTCCTTGCTTGCTCCTTGGAAAACCGCTTTCAGCACGGGCAAGGAAGGACATGCACTGGTCACGTGAGTCAGTTCACAGATTGCGCAGGCTTCCACCATGTTCAGCAGGCATTCCTTCAAAGGATGTTTCTTCTTGCACTGAGGGCAGAATATGGCCATGGTTTTCTCCAGCTCCATCTGCTTCTATTTTTCCTGTAGAGTGTCCATTTGGGCTGACAACGTACTCAGGATATTGGTCCTCAGATTGTCTATCAGATTCCCAATCTATGCTTTTGTGACCCCTCCACCGGAGGTCTTTAATGACCGAATACCCTACCCACTTCTTGCAGCCCCCCTTGAACATTTGATACAATAATCACAGATAGTTTCGAAGTTTTCTTTTGAAATATATCCTTTACCCACTATATTCAGGAGTTACAGAGATTCCTCTCTGAGTGCTTTGAGAAGGATGATCTTTAAAATGTCCTTATCCAAGTCACTATGTTCGAACCTCTGCAGTATGTATTTAAATCGTTCTACATAGTCCTCCATATTTTCATCTTCCTTCTGTGAAAATTTAAATGTTTCCTACCTGATGTCACGAGACTTACACTAATCTTGGTATTTTTCCAAGAAGGCTTTCTTCATTTCGTCCCATGAAGTAATCGTGCTTCCCCCTAAACCCATAAACAATCTCAGGGTTGTCCCCTTTAGGGTAGCAGGGAATATTTTCAATTTCTGAGCATCATCATATAGTCGTATCCTCGACAAACAATATCAAGTTCAAAAAGGAACGTGTTAGGGTCCTCCGAAGAGATCCCATGAAAACTAGGCAAGGCTGTCAAATGTATGAGTCTCATTGGCACATCGCCTGTAACATTTCCTATAGGAAAATCAATGGATGAACTTATAGGTGCCATAAATATTTTCCAATACTCACTTGGAATTTCGGTCTGTTTCGTAGCCGGTATCTGGAGTGATTCAACCGAAGGTGGTCGCACCACACTCCCCTGGTCCCTTGGTGACTCACAGTCCTTCAAAAATTCCTTTACCAGATTAGAGTCTCTTAACTCAGCAACATGAATTTTCACAGCGCTGCCTTGGTCTCTTAGGGATGAAAACCCTTTTTGAGGTTCTTCTTCCCAGTTAGAGTTGCTCAATTCTTCTGATCCCTTGCTTACCACTTCTTCCCCGCTGTTGATAATGATTTCTCTTCCACTGGTACCCTATTTATTAAATCTTCTGCTGTTGATGGAGCATCTTTTGGTACCATGGATGGCACTGGTTTCTCCACAGACTGCCCTTCGGACTTCGTCTGAACCCTAACCCTAGCAGTAGCACGGGATGATGCCTCAGATCTAAATTTTTTAATAATTTCTTAAATATACGTCTTCCTCCCCAAATCCTACCCTTTCTTTGGGGGTCTTCCTCTACCCCTCTTGTTCAGATCTTTGTTCATACAAATTGCAGAAAGGGTTCATTAAAGAAAATCAATCAATAGCTCAGGACCTGAAGTAGGGTAGATAACTTCCTCCCCGGGACAAGAGAAGAGATTCATAGGAAATTAAAAAAAGTAACAAAAGAAAAGAAATAAGAGTTCAGGACCTGGGGCAGAGTAATAACATACCCTCCCCAGGATGAGAAATTGGCCCCTAAAAAGAAAAACAGGAAAAATAAAAACAACAGGAAAGAAAAACTGGACTACGCCCAGGACTTAGGGCAAGATTTTACAAAACACCTTCCCCAAGACGAGGGTTTAATTTTTTTTTACAGAAAACAAAATGATACAAGAAACAGGAAAGAAAGAAAGAAAAAATAAAATACAAAGCACTTACGCTCAGGACTTGAAGCTGGGAAATAGATTCCCACCTTAAGACGAGAGATCGACTCGAAGATCTACTGTAGATCCTATTCTTGCACCTGTTAGCCTTCCCCGAAAATGGCACCAAAATGTTGGTGTACGGATATGAACAAGATTCGATCCTTTCTCCACATAAATTATCAACCCAAGGGCATTAGTTATTTCAAGACTAATGGCAAAGTATATGCAAATACAAGAAATATGGTCTGTTGTGAATCACAAGTTAATCTATAACACAAATACCATTGTAACAATAATAAATAGACTGCAGAAATAAAAAGCATCCACAGTAATTAACGTAATTGTAACAGCAATTAAAGAATCACATAAAACAAAGTTTTGAAAGAAATAAAGAAGAACGCAGCACCTGATCACAAGAGTGGGTCCAACTCTTGGATCATGGCTGCAAAAACTCAAGGATTACAGGAGAAACAACGAGTTGCTGTGTATTCAATTAATAATAGGAAGATTAATTACAAGATTTGTATATGTACAAGGGTCCCTCGATTCACAGCCCGTAGGCTTCTTTATACCATAGTCCTGAGATTCCCAATTTCTCCCAACAACTCCATTGTTATGAAAATACATATTGTTACAACGACAACCGGATTGCCCAGCAAGAAACCGTAAGAAAGCCAAAGATAACGCTGATACATCCATGGCTGTTACGCTGTAGTAGAAAATAAGGGAGGTGCTGGAAAATGATGGGCTATGCCCTGTCTTGTGGCCATGACGCGCCTGTTATAGCCAAATCTGGAGAAATATAGGAGTTAATACGTAAAAAGGTAAAACCTCCATGAAAAGTACATCATTAATCAAATATCCCATAAAAGATAGGAGAAAGGGTTTTACCTCATTCTTTTAAGATGAATAATGGCACAAAGAGATAGAAAGGTAGGGTAAAAATGAGAGAAGAAAGTATATAAATCCAGTGCCCAACAGACTCCATTGTTGAAAGGTTGTTTAAATGCTTTCTTCTTCATCTTCAAAAAATTCCACGTCCTTTCTTACATATTTTTCTTCATCTTCTCTTTCAACTATAATTGTAACTAGATTGATGTCCTTTCTACTTCCACAATCAAAATAAAAGTCAAAAACATATTCATTATTCTCTACAGTGAGAGATTTATCTTCTTCTTCTTTCTTCTTTGCCTCTTCAAATGCATTTAGGTTATCTTTCACTCTTATGCTATTAATGGACATTCTCATAAAAAACTCATGAATCACTTGATCCACTTCTTAATCATCAATTTCTGCTAGATCATGCACTGCTTCATAAGAAATTATAACTATTTCTTCATATCTTGTTGCTACAGTGGTAGCTTCAACCTTTAATTCTTCATCAAACATGCCACTTTTCATATTTCTACAATCAATCCTTGTTTCAAAAAAGAGACCAAAAAATTCATCAACATAATTTTCATCCACTCTGTGGTGAAATATCTCATCATGCATGTGCTCATTAACAATTTCAACTTCACCAAATTCATCATTTGTTGTTGGATTCACTAGAGATTCATTTTAAGCTTTACAAACCATTACTTCATATGAAAAATTGTCTTTTTTAATTCCCAAACTGAAATGCCTCAAACTATGATGAAAATAAGTTATCATCAACTACAATCACACCAACTAGATGACACATGTTATTCACTTATTTAATGGAAGCTTCACGCTAATCAACAAGGTCTATTGTTGGATTCACCAATTCACAAGTCACTTTGTAGTCACTATCCACACGTGTCTCGTCACAGTGGGATTCACCATCATCTTCACCATCCATGTTACAGTGTGTTTCTCAAGCATCTATATGCCCTTTCTCTACTTCAAACGTAGAGGCTTCAACTCCTCACTCTGTAATATTTTCTATTTCTTCTTCATCCATATCCATGTCTGCATGATGGGGTTTCAATTTTATAGTCTATATGACCATCATCCATATGTGAGTGGGATTCTCAAAGCTCTGTTTTCCTCCTAGAGTCTTTCTCATTTGCTCTCAGACCTGTAGTTGACTTTCTATTGATTCTTCAACATACTATAATATAATTTGTTGCTTTATGTCACTTTCCTTTATACAAAATTCTACTTCCAGGGTCTTCCATGCTTCCTAGGAAGATGTAGCTTTTTCTACCTTGCAGAAGGACTTATAATCCAATGCATGTTTATAAGATCCAATACTACGGCATCACATACTTCATCATATGGGTTATTAGACCGATACTCAATCAACTCTTTACATCGAAGAAAAGTTTTCATTTTGATAGTTCCCAAAATTTAATTTTTTTACCAGTAAATTTTGGAAGTGTTACCAAATTTATCCTATCCATTCATCCTTGAATTGTTCTACTTCATCTACTTTTATTTTAGATGCCACTATTGTGGAGAGAACCTCTATGAGATCTTCGAAATACTTAGATTCTTCCTTTCAATTTATTTTCTCAGTTTTCTTCAGTCTTACTTTGTGACCCATTATTGTCGTCTTTCTTTTGTCTTATGTCTTCTTTCCTTATTATGTCAGCCTTCTAGAAATGAACGTCACACACAATTGATTATATTTAAAACTAAAAATTTTAACCTTCACTTTAATGGTGGCTCCCAACAAACTACTAGCAACTTTTCTAAGCTCTTCTATGCAGATTCTTAGAGAGGCTCATGGCTATAGCTTATAGTGGAGACTCCTTCTTTGGTCAATGGTGGTGGATCTTTCCTCTTGATATGGTGGTGCCTATGTAGGATACTCACCCTAATATTTTATTATTTGGGTTTAAAAGCTCTCAACGAACTCTAGTTTCTACTTATGGACCAATGGATGCAAACTTCAATTTGTAGGCTTCTAAAAATAACCAAGGCTCTTAGTGGAAGTAGTTCATGACCTTCTTAACTCCTTTGGTTCTTTGAAACTTTGCTAAACCCTTCTCTGATACCACTTGTTATTTAGAGGCATAGATAAACATGAAAACACAAGACAAATAAGTTAAGAAAATTTTTCTTGAATAAAGAAGTTTTATTTATTAATTATTCTGTCACATACATCCATTGAGTTGCTGCTATTCTGTCTTCTTACTTTACATTACAATGACCCAACCATGAGTGTATAAACACTAAAGTTTCTAAATTCATGACTTTCTTTTCCTCATGCAAATTATGACTTGATGCTTTAACTAAAATTTTCTAACTTCACTTTAACATGAATCAAAATTTTTCTTTTCCTTAACTTAGATTTTTTGACAAGGCATTAACTTTTTAAATCTGATTCACTTGACTTCTAATATTAGACATAACTTTCTTTCCTTCACTTAACTTAACTCTTCATACATTGCATGCATACAAGAGTTCTTACTATTTCTATCAAGTGATACAATTTTTATCTATGACAAAGTTGTGAACGATGGCAGTAAATCAAATAGGAAATTTGGAGATATGTTTGTATGAATTGTGTGGTTTTATAATTTTTAAATTGCTATACAATACTAAAGTTCACTTGGTTGTAACACATTCGAATATTTGACAACTATTAAGCCAATTGGGTTGTTGATTCTATAAGATTAATTTCATTCATATCATTTGCATATTGGTTATGTTAAGGCATAATTGTATGGAATGATTATCTACATACTTCAATAAGTTTCAAACTTAGGAATTTTAATTATCATGAAATATAAAAAGTGAGGTGTAGTATGGAATCATGTAGTTTCACATTGAGAAAATCGATGAGATGAAATGAGTCACGATGCATCAGAAACCTATAGTGATGGGCCATATGGGTGCGCTAAGTCATCCTCCGATGTGAGTGTCTATAGCAGAATGACAATGAATTTTTAGGTTAAATTAAAGCTTATGCTAGAGGTACTCTTTGAACCTCCTTCATAATTTATTTATATATATTTTTATTAAGTGAGAAAGATAAATCACATAGTTGTTATTCCCTACTTATTCCCTAGTTTGAAATTATATTATTTGATTTCTTAATAATGAATTCATGTTTTTCTAATTATTTGATGAAAATATTTACCAAAATATTAATACCTAACAATAAATTAATATAAGAAAATACTAAAATGGATTTTGTAAATATATATTTTTTACAATATTAGTAGAATTATAATAAGAAAAAAATTAAATACTAAAAATTAAGGTTTGAAAATGCATATATTGAATTTTTATTTGTATTTTTTTGGATTCTTTTATGTATAGTTTTGATATATATATATATATTAAAAATATATATATATTTTTTTAATTGTTATAGATGAAATAGTCTTTTTCACCAGAGTTCTCTAAAATCTAGAAATACAATTTCAAGATTTTTTGTTTTTTAAAATACATTTTTGGATGGTCCGTCGGGGTGGGGGGTGGCGCATTTCATCTATAAATTAGACTATGCCTAACTCAATGGACAATCAACTTGTTATGAAGTATTATGTAAAAGCACGTGATTCAAATAAATTAGACTATGCCTAACTAAATTGACAATCAACTTGTTATGAAGTATTATGTACAAGCATGAGATTCAAAGTTATAGAAGGCCATTCTGTCTATAAATTTGACTATGCCTAACTCAATTGACAATCAACTTGTTGTGAAGTATTATGTAAAAGCATGAGATTCAAAGTTACAGAAGGCCATTTCGTCTATAAATTAGACTATGCCTAACTCAATTGATAATCAACTTATTATGAAGTATTATGTAAAAGCATGAGATTCAAAGTTACAACGATGATTTAGGCAACCAAAAAAACAATAGTTTTTATCTATTTATTTATTATATTTTTAGAATGTGGTATGTATAATTTAATTGTTTTCAAATCAAATTATGTTTAATTTATTACTTTTATGTAATTTTTTATATAGTTTTAAAAAAAATATACATTAAATTAAATATTAAAATTTAGTTAAAAATTTCTAAACTTTTCAAAATGTTACATTTTAATTTTATAATTAATTAAAAAACTAATATAATTAACATATTCTAATTTTTTATTTAATTAAAAAGGATTAATGAAAAATAAGAAAAGTATAATATAAAAGAAAGAAATTGATATAATTATGCCGTAAGGCATTCTTATTTGAAAACAACTCCTCTAGTTGTCACTGTGTACTATTGTTGACCATTAGATTCATTGTTAGACGATTGAAAGTTTTTCCACCATTAGATTTCATTGTTATGTTTTAACTATCAACCAAATATTGATTTTTACAATCGTTTAACCTATTCATCTCTAAAATAATTATAACTAATAAACATAATGTAGATATCTTTCTAGTTTCATTTACAGTTTCAACTTATTTAGCTCCGCGTAGCTTCATAATGGTTGAAGCCACAACCTTGGAACTTGGTACCTGGATTCTTCGTAGCAAAGTCAATCTCGCAGCGTATGAATTCATTTTTGTTGGACATGCAAAGGAAAAAAGTTTTTCCCACTCTCTAGGTTCTTGTTCTTGATTTTTATAAGATGATATTCAGTGGTTGATTGGCTCTGTGACTTTATTAACCTCTAACTGTATTCCATCTTATGACCAATTTTTTCAAAATATGTAGACTGTGAAAGGAATTTTGCAAATGCATTGTTTATGGTGGGAGAGATTGTCGCAAACGATTACAATGATCCATTCATGTAGGGATGACAAATGGATGAAGTGGAAATATTTGTCCATTTAGTCATCAATAATACCATAAAAGCAATGCAGGTGAGCAGGTGAGTCTCATAAATTTTAGTCCATTTCACATGAGCTCAGCTAATCTAAATTCATTCAATTAATGAAAAACTGTATATCATTGTTTCTTTGTGTTACTGCGGACTTTGATTAAGACACTTGGAGCACGAAATATTTTAGTCCAGAAAAACTTACTTAATTGTTGTTCTGCATTGTATTTAAGAAAATATACCATTGGACCTGCAAAAAAATCACAGGACGCAATGGGATGAATGCCGAGGTTTAATGATTTTTATCTAGGAGGGACAGCGGTCTTCGTGAAAGCCGAGGGACAAATTTGCAAATTCAATATTGGGATGTTAAAGTTGTGTTTGCAGATAATTACAATACTGTTCTCAAAATTCGAGAGACTCCACATCTGTCTCGTAAGTAAATGAAAACTTGCATAATTTTTTATAGTCTTTGATTTTCCTTTGATCTTTCCAGAAAAATTAGAGATACTCTTTAACATTTGACCAAAATTTTGATTTTCCTATTCAGCGTTGGGGGCAAAGGTTTTAGAGGCATGTTGTGGAGCTGGTGGGCCGTATAATTACGATCCTAAAATCCCTTGTGGCTTAGGGTCAACGATTTCTTGTACAAATCATGCCCAATATTTCAACATGGATGGAGACCATTTGACGGGTGCTTCTTATCGGCAATTTATTTTTTGAAGGAATCTTCATAACTCCTGCTCTTCACACTCTATGTGGCTGTGACTAAATTAGAATATCCAATAAAATGGAAACTATATGATGCCATTTCAGTTCTTTATATATGTCTTCCTTGAGGTTAATGTGTCTTATGTCATAGGATGGAGACAATCAAACTAACTTAAATGTAATAGACGACTTGGGTAATCTGCTGAAGGGAAAATTGTTTCGTCAAGAGATCCTGGCAAAACTGGGCTAAGGGATCTCGATGGATTTTCAAACTGTTGCTACTCAGAACTTTAAACAAATCTGACTCCACTCCTTTCCGTAGATTATCTTCCCATCCCGCAAATCTAAGGTTCTCATGTTCAAGACTCGAATTACAGGTACCTTTCCCACTCTTTATACAATTTTTTTTAAAAACTGAATAAACATGTGAGCCAAATGCAGTTTCTCCTTTATGAGTTTCAACGTAGTTTTTTTTAACCTGTCTATTTTATTACATGGAGATTGCTAGCGGTTTTGTTGTTTTAATTTTACTATTATTATTTTAATAAGAAAAGCATTAAGCTGAAAAGAATGTCAAGAATTCTCTTATTTTTTCACATATATAGGTTTTTTATAATTATTTATTTATTTTTCTTTCATTATCAAATGTAGTATTTTTATTATATATATATATATATATATATATTGATATGGATTTAATATTTTTGTTTATGTTAATTATTTTTTTAATGTGCTTCTCCTTTTCAGTACTGCGAACTGTATTTTTATTCCACCGGCGGCAGGGTATTACAGATTTGATATTTCATTGACCTGATTTGTATTTCCTAAGTAAACATTAGGTAAACAGTTTAAATTAATTTTATTTTATTTATCACAAATTTGATTGGTTCTCTGTGAAGTTTTCTTATTGTGTAATCATAGAAATGTGCCTTTAGCATGAGTTGGCAGACTGGAGGATAGTGTGAACTGTGTACTAGACTCCAATGAGTGACGCGCAGAGATGGAATTCTTACAAGTATAGATGCAAGGAACTTATGAGTATCGAATTCACACGGGTGAATCAAAAAGAGGAGGAGAAGAAATAGGAAGCCAAACGATTAACTATATGTTCAGGTTCCCTGTTTGAAACTCTTTGGAATATGTGAATATGTGTTATACTTAACAACAATTAGAAACTATCGAATGCAGGTCGGTGGATCAAAAGGAGGAGAATAAATAGAAATTTGAACTAGAGGTTGCGTGTTCCAAACTCTTGGAATGTGTGTTGTATTTAACAAGAAGTAGGATCCACCAACGTTTGATATATTCGATTGGAGTTTGATGTTTTAATGAAATAATTAGTTAAACATATCATCGGGTGAAGCATAAGATCCACATGTACATGACACATTTTCCTTCTGGGTTAAAATCACCTAGATTTTTTTTTTTATTAAATGTATATACATGGCATACACTAATTATTTTTAAATTTAAAAAATATAAACATAATATATTTTCCTCATTGCTATGCAGAAAAGAGCGCACATTTTTAAAAAACCCCATCTACAATAATGAGCGTATGGTTCTGTTTGTGATTTAACCACACAAAACTTTACATAATAACAATTAGACTGTTGTTTCAATAAAATAACCTTTATTAAAAACATAGTTTTCATATGCAATTTCCAGTTTACTTATTCTTTGTAAGGTAAGGAGAAGGAGCCTTCAGATAATTTCATCCTAAAATAAATATTAAATTTCACATGCATAAATGATAATATTGTAAAATAATGATAATGTTGTGTCAATGCAATTCCTTTTATAATTTTGAGAGATGATGTTCTTAAAGGAAACATTGGTTATATTAAACATCATCAACTCCATTGCACTAGAGTTTCCCATCAAAGTTGCATATTTTACACCGAAAGTTATGAATAATTGGGAGGTGATGTCTTGCTGATTTTCATCTAATACGAGACGATGTCTAAATTTCTAAGGTTGTGATGCAAATTTAGATTTGGAAAGATAACCATCATATTTTTCATAAATTAATATTATTTTATTTATCTTATATAATGTCATGTACTACCTGTATTTTTTCAAAATATATCAGATATTTTCTATTGGAACTTGAAAGACCATTTTTGAAGATTAAGAGGCAATCTATGTTGGAGAGGTTATAGAATCCGTTAATTTGGAAAAATGTGAGTGATTTCTCTTTATCTTCAAGTTTCAAATAACATTTTCTTTACTAATTTTTATCTTCAATGATTTTTTATTATGTCTTATGGCATTCCCTTTGCAACATCTAGTGCAAATGCTAGTTAAATTTCTTGTCGTTTGAATATTTGTTTTCAAAAGTCCACGGGGTTTTAGTTAAATGGTGATGAGGCGGGCTATTATAGCACTCATCACAGGTTCAATTACCGTGATGAGGCGGGTTGTTATAGCACTCATCACAGGATAAATTCCCATGATGAGGTGGGTTGTTATAGCATTCACTCATCACAGGTTCAATTCCCGTGCTCACTTATCACAGGTTCAATTCCCATGATGAAGATTTAAGGGAAAACATATATACATTGTAAGTTTGGTAGTACCTTTCATTTTCTCTCTCTTTTTTTTTTACTTCATCTTCATCAACATGTCCAGATACATCACCCCGATCGGAGAAGGGAATTGAACCTGTGATGAGTGCTATAACCGCAAGAAGAATTGATGTCCCATAAATCTTGTGAAGAAAAATTGTCCCATTGTTGTCTTAAATAACATAACATGAATGGTAAGTGAAACCCAACAAATCTGTCTTTATATAAGATAACGATAGCTTGCAAGCTAAGAGACTTGGGGCGCTGTTAGAGGCACGTGTTAGATAATATGTAAGCTACATTGAAGTGGCCATTGTCTTATATACAAAGTTGTTTTTGTCTTAAAATATTTTTGTGGCAAACTATTTTTGCCTTAAATATAAAGTTTTGTCTTAAAGTATATTTTTTTCTCTTAAACTTAAACTAATTATTTTTTATTTAAGAAAATTCAATTGATATTAATTTTTTTTTTTTTTTTTTTTTTTTTAATTTGGTATATCCTCTCTATTCATTCATTTTAAACTATACAATAAGTTACATCATATAATGTTCTTGGTGGCCTCAATCTGAAGGAAACCAAGTCTGTTGGGCACTTCCATGAGTTAAAAATCAACCAAAACTGAAATTGTTTGATTCTGTCTCTTAATACTCTATATTAAATTTTAATGTAAAATAATTAAAATAAAAAATGATACAATATTTTTTTATTTTTTTTAAAATACCATTGGCATAGTCGTGAATGTCCATTATTTATTAATTTGTTTTTTAAAAACAAAAGAAATATGGTTAAAATCGGAGTTGTGTTTAATGCAACTTTTTGGAGTTTTAGGTGCCCGAATCCGGTGAAAAAATTGAGGTAAAATCTTGATTTCTGTTATTTAAATTGGTTTTTTGACTGTATATAAGGATTTAGCACCCTAAAAAACCCCTAAGACACTTCGATTGTGCAAGATTACCCATCAAACTTCTATTTTCAATAAATTCGTACCAGAATTTAGAGAAATTAAACCGGAAAACAGTACCGTAAAAGCCTTCAAAAAATAGCATTATAAACTACTCGGTTAAAATCTAAGGAAAGAAACCCATAAGATGCTACCTCACCAAACATATTTTTAAACGTTATTTAAACTTTTCCCATGGATTTTCGACCAATCGTGTCCAATCAATTTTGACAGAAGAAGGTGAGGAAAGACACGAAAAGGGTGTCAGCCAAGGTTCAGAAAGTATGAATAGACTTGAATTTGTGCCCATGAAAGGCTGGAATGCAGATTACCTATTGTTGCATTGCAATCGAATGCTACGCATTGACATTAGCGAAGAATAAATGTAATTAAGGGCTTTGGCAAAACAATTATGTAAATGACATGAATGCAGAACTGAATATGTACGGACTCTTTAGTCGTCTCTAAATTTGTTTCAATTTTTCCAGCATACCACGCGTCATCGTTTCCTCAAGGTTCCAAAACGTTGCTGAAACCCATGAGTAATAATTCAGAAGACGCGGAACTGCTTTCACGTTGACGCGTAAGTATGGACTTCATCATTTGGATTCCGTTACTAGAAGCATATTAAGAAAAAAAAAATTACATTACGTGGTAAATGTTAATCACTACGTATTCATTTAATTATTAGTTTATTTGTTAATTGTTTTTTTGATATTATTTTTAGTTTGTTTTTTTAATCAGAATAAATTGATATTTAATTAGTTCGATAAAAAAACAATAAGTTAAGTTAATGTTGTTTGAGTACATGGTGTATAATATTTGCTATAATTAATAAGTAAAAGTCCCTATCATTATTATGTTGGCTCATATTCCGATAATTACTAAATGACTCATTACGATGGTCATGTTTGCTCATATTGCAATAATTACTAAGTAAAAAAAGGGCTCATTACCGTTCTGTAATAGATTTTAATTTGCATATAGATTTAGTTATTAAAACCCTTTCAAAATGACTAGAATGATTGTAGCAAATATTAAGCACTATACATTAAGTTAATTATTAACTTTCTATATTTTTTTATTTTATCTATTAATTATCACTTTATTCATATTTATAAATCCCAAAATGCATGATATTTAAATCACATATGATTTATAAAATCTTTTAAAATAAAAATAAAAATATGTTTTTATAATGTTATTAGGAAAAACTCATTCCACATCTCAATATAGGAGAGATGAGTAAGTGAGATGTCTTCTTTTTTAAAATAAAAATAAAAAATAAAAATTATATTTTAAATAGAAAATTAATGTTAACTATAATAATAAAAAAAATGAATATGTTGTAAAGTAATTATAAGTAAAAAAAATGTATGAGTAAGGTGTTTAAATCTTATAATTTGATAAATATTTTAATACGAATTAATATTGACATATACTTAAAAATATGTTAAATTGAAAAAAACCATTTTAATTTGTGTCATAAATGTAAATGTCTCAATGTACATGTTATGTAAAATATTTTAATGTCAATTTCCTATCATGAAAAAATTAAGTTTTTAGAGTTAAAACTTTTATTTTGTCCTATATATATTCTATTTAGCATTCCAAAATACAATTTCAACAATGAAAAATAACACATTGTATTTTACACTCTAAAGAAGTTTGCACTTGAAGAAATTTGATCTCTCTTGGCTCATGTTACATTGGTACTTAAGATGGATCTATGTTGGTATATCAAAAGCATTTATAATTAATATGTATTTTTTTAACAAGACTACCACATTTATAATTTGATAAGTTGATGTGAGTTAAGTTTAACAGTAGTCTAGATCCACTTTAATTATAGATTACAAGTCGTGAGATTAAATTTTTTGAAATACAAACTTCTTTTAGAGTGAAAAAGAGTTAATTCTTTCCCACCCTTGGTAATTCCAAAATTAAGATAAAACTAAATTGATAATATTTTAGGACCACTGGTTCTTGGATAAATGTGATCAAGTGCGTTCTTAAGGCACTCCTAGATGTTAAGTCACTGGTTCAATTCCTAGCTCTATTCAGATGCTATTCTTGGACATGACCATGTAGCCTCACCAATGCCAAACTTACCTTATTATATATATTCACCAACACAATATTTGAATTTGGTAACAAATATACTCATTCATACACAAAATCAAAGAGATTACAAATAGTTTAAAGAGTTCCTCAACATTATTTAGTCATCCATTTCCACCTAAAAATATAAGACGAGGAATTTCTAAACCCAGAAAAAGGAAAAGTAAGTGTGGACCTAAAATCTCATTCGTCAATTTCACTTGCCTTGATGAGCCATATGCTTCCATCACTATTGACATATCCATTTTTGACACATAATTTTCAATGATGTGACATGTTCTTATAGGTTTCTTGATTCTCCTTTGCACTTTTCTCTATCAGCAGTCCAATTGTTATTCCATTAAGTGAAATCATTCATCATTTATACAAATAGAGGATAGTTACCAGATCACAACCATCTCCTGGTTTTTCTAATTGTAAAAAAAAGATATCTAAACTAATCAATTATAAACTAATAATGTACAATATCTCAAAGGATTAGTTAGCATTCCTCCCTTAATTAGAAGGGAAATCTGACATGTCGAGTAATATTCTGAATTTTTCAAACTTTTCTCGTCCTTATGCTTTAGTGAATATGTCTGTTATCTTTTTTAAAATATGAAAATGTATGAGATGAATAACCTTGGCCTCTAGTTAATGTTGAATCAAGTGATACTTCACGTTAATGTCTTTGCTTCGATCATGAAACTTTGGATTCTTGACCAACTGAATTCCAGAAGAATTATCGACAAATAAGGAGTTGAACCTTTCTACTTCTCCTGCAAGTATTCAAGTATCTTACGAAGCCAAATGATTTCTTTTGTAGTTTGAGTTGCTGCAACATATTCAACTTTGGTGGTAGAATCAACATGTATAAATTTCTTGTGTGACCTCTAACTAACTATTCTTGATCCAAGATTCATCAAATAACCAGAAGTGGAGACCCCATTCTCTTTATCACTATCAAAATCATAGTCAAAATATCTAGTGAGATGGAAATATGAAACTTTGGAGTATTTGATGCAAAAATTTTGAGTTCCATTAAAGTATTTCAACGCTCTCTTTGCTGCATTCCAATGACCTTCATAGGGTTGATGGATGAAACTGGAAAGTATCCATATAGTAAAATTAGTGTCAGGTCTACTAGTGGTTAAAAAATTTAAACTTTGAAAAAGTTGCTTGTACTTTGTTGGATCATCAAATGCACTTCCTTCAGTGGAAGTAAGTTTCAAATTCTACTCCATAGGAGTAGAAACAAGGTTACAATCCTACATTCCAAATATGTTTGATAGTTTTCCAACATACTTCTTCTGAGAATAAAAAATATGTTTGGGTTGTTGATCAACTTCAATTCCTAAATAATAATTCAACTAACCCAAATCAATCATGTCAAGAAATTTCTGCAGCTCCCTTTTAACATACGCTATATATTTATCATTTTTCCCTGTAATAATCAAATCATCAACATAGAATACTAGATATACAACATATTTTCCAATCCTTTTGAAAAATAAAGTTGCATCATCTAAGTCAATTTTTTTGTAATTCGACTTAAGGAGGAGTTAAATTAATTTTTCATACCAAGCATGGGATGCTTGTTTCAGTCCATATAATTCCTTGACCAATTTTCATACCTTATTTTCTTTTCCTTTGGTAGAGAAACCCTCACGATGAAGTATCTAGAAATCCTCTTTAAAATCTCCATTCAAAAATGTAGTTTTCACATTAATACGATGTATCTTCCATCCTTTTTGTGTTGCAAGAGGAAAAAAAGTTTTGATTGTGCCCCATTTCATTGTAGGAGAAAAATTCTATGTATAATCAACACCTTCCTTCTATGCATAACCTTTAGCTACAAGTCTGGCCTTGTATTTTTCAAGTGAACCATCTCCTTTATACTTGAATTTATAGACCCATTTACAACCAATAGCTTTGATGCTAATAGGAGGATCCACCAACCTCCATGTGGCATTTTTTATAAGGGCATCATATTCTTTCTTCATTCTATCATTCCATTCATCACAATTAGTAGCTTCTTTAAACCAACTAGGTTCTCTAATTGTGGAATAATTATATTCACAATCATGAGAAACATTATTTGTAGAAAAAAATGTATTTCTCATAATCATCATATTTTATTGGAAATTTGTGAATACAAATGGATCTTCTCAAATATTGTTGAGGTGGTTCTAAGGGCTACTCATCCTGAAGTACAGGTTCTTTAGGAACACTTTCTGACTTTGTAGAAGAAACATTATCTTCTGAATTTTCCTAAGAAGAAACATATTCATGAATTAAATATGGAAAACCCACAATCTGGTCTAGAATGGGAACCCCAACCCGCCCCCCTTCCCCCTTTTAGTATGTCGAACTGTATTTTTAGATTCAAAATACAATTTATTAGATGTAAATTTATCTAAATGAGCAAGTTGTCTATCAACAATAGAGAAAAGTTTTGCGGATTCTAAAAAAATGACATCTTTGGAAAGATTTTTTTTTTCTTCATCATATAACTTGTATGCTTTTGATGTACTGGAATAACATATAAAAATAAACTTCTAACTTCTAGCATTTAATTTTTTTATTTGATGCTTAGGAATAAGTGCATAACAAGTAGATCCAAAAAAATTTAAATGTCGAACTACTGGTAACCTATTGTACCAAAGTTCATATGGTGATTTGGTGTTGATGATATAAGAAGGAAATCTATTTTTAATGTATGTTGCACATAGTATTGTTTCTCCCCAAAACATTAACTTGAAATTTTTGAAAAACATCATTGATATAACCATGTTAAGAAAAGTCCTATTCATTCTTCTGAAACACCATTTTGTTGTGGATTATATGGAATAGTAGTTTGGTGTTTGATGCCAATATCTCTTAAATATTGTTCAAAAGAAGTAGAAGTATATTCACCTCAATTATCTATTTGTAATGTATCAATATTATGTTGCATTTAATTTTTAGCCATAACATGAAATGTTTTAAACACATCAGAAACTTGTGACTTTTCCTTCAAAAGATAAACCCAAAACATACATGAATAGTCATCAATAAAGACGCGTATATATTTATTTCCATTGGAAGTTGGCATAGACATAGGTCGACATAAATATGAATGTATGAGACCTATTTTTTTGGAAGATCTAGAAAGATAACAATGAAATGGTTATTTATAGTGTTTCCAAAAAATGAAAGCACCACATGGTGTGAGATTTCATGGAATAGTGGAGAGACCTTTAATTCCTTGCTATTTCATAATTCTAATGTTTTTATGGTTGATGTGACCAAATCTTGCATGCCATAATAAACTAGAAGAAAAAAAATATTCCGTTGCACTTAGAATATAGTTGAATTTGTAGCATACTATGTAGAATATGGAGTACTATTTAATTTCAACGATGTACCTTCTTCAACACCATTGTTATGAAATCAACTCACAAAATAGAAGAAAATATAGACAAACACCTTAGAAATTAGCCTGTTCGAGGGGGAAACCTCCTTTGCATTACATAAATGAACAATTATTGGATGATACAAACGAAAAAACCTCCTTTGTATATATAGGAGTCCAATGGGTCACAATATAATCCTAGCTAACATAACAATAACAATGTAAGGGCACAACAATAACAATAGTGGGCTTCTATGGGGCACAATAATAACAATATGGGGACTACATGGGTACACCAATAACAATAAGGGGGCTATAATAACAATACATATAATGGGATACACTAGTATTATAGGGACCTAGTATGCCCCTCTCCTTAAAACAAGTGTTGTCCTCAATGTTTGAGTAGTTATGGATGCTTCTGTATAAAATTCTTATCCTCCCATGTCGAATATTCAGTAGGTAAGTTCTTCCACTTGACGAGATACTCTAAAATTGATCGATTTCGTAGCTGTCGAGTTCTTGTTTCTGTGACTACTTCAGGATCCAATATGATTTTTCCTTCTTCGTCAATTCTAGAAATATTGTTTGAACTAGGAGCTTCTCACCTCACTAGTAAAAAATGATGAAATTAGTGACTAGGTGACTAAAAAATTTAGTCACCACAATTATTTCAAGTGAATTACTACTAAATTTGAGCAATTTTAAGTGACCAAACTAAAAATGACTAACTTAAACGACTAATTTAGTGTAGGGATAAAATATACGACTAAATAATAAATGACTAAACTAAAAGTGACTAACATAAATGACTAATTTAGTCTAGGATTAAAATATATGACTAGATAATAAGTGACAAAATTAATAATGATCAACATAAATGACTATTATAGTCCAAGAATAAAAATATGACCAAATAATAAGTACAACAAGTAAATGAATTAGTCATTTATGTTAGCAATTTTTAATTATGTCACTTCAGAAATGGAAAATTGAAATTTTGATACTGAAATGTTACATTTTACTATATGGGTCTTTGAATCCAGCTGCACTATTAAAATTTAGAGACAAATGGGTTTATGAATCCATCTACAGTGTTAAAATTATGAAACTCTTTTGTCTCTAAACTTTGACACTGCAAATGGATTCAGAGACCCCCTTCTTTGAATCCATCTGCAGCGTTAAATTTAGAGTCAAAGGGGTCTCCAAGTCCATCTGAAGTGCTAAAATTTAGAGACCCTCGTCCGCAATGTTAAAATATAGGTAGATGGATTCAATGACCCCCTTAAAGGGGTCCATGAATCCATCTATAATTCTAAAATTAGAACACTTTTATACAATCACTACTAAACGAACATAGAAGTTACTATTAAAATGATTGACCACAACACATATTAACATAGTCAATATCCTTGTCATAAATAGAAAAAATAATATATATTTATTAGAGTAACTTGAGCTACATTTGAGATGAATTGAAATGACTTCCACTCTAACCCAAGAGTATATTCAATATGTTGCAAGTCTATAATAATAACATACGATTTAGAAAGGGTCAAGACATCTCTAAATACACATGTGGGGTGGTCGGATTCCTTGGGGAAACTGCCATTCTAGATTGAAAGTCATGTTCTTTTTTACTTCTAGGAAATGTTTATAGAGAAATCTAACACTGGTAATTAATCAAAGTGATTTGAGCTATACTTGAGACAAAATGGAATGATTGCCACTATAACCCAAAAGAATATCCAATATGTTGCTAGTATATACTAATAACACATGATTTAGTAAGAAGGGTCAAGACGTTTGGAGATACACTTGCGAGGTAGTCCTACTCTTTAAAGGCTTCTACTTTTCTAGCGTTATAAAGATAAGACAAATGTCTCATCAAGAATTTGAACCTAACTAGGGAAATAAAGAATTAAACAAATACTACAACATTGATAATAATCAATTAAACAAACCAACCAACCAAGCAGTTACTCTTTTCCCTTAATAATCTTTTTTACCCTAATTTATTATGGCTCCTGTAAAAATTTCTCCACAAATAAACATTACCCCTTCCTAGTATCTAACATAATTGTCTCTCTTTACACCTAAAAGTCTTATTTTTCCAACCCTTAATAGAATATTATTTTTATTTTGCTCACTCAAAAATAAAACACATATTCAAATTTTCTTCAAAAGAATCACTAAATGAAAACCATATTTGAAAACAACACAAATAAAAACCGTGAACATTATTTGTCAAAGCCACTAGAGAGTCCCACCACACAGAGAGTTTAATAGCTTTCAAAAATCGTGCCTAATTCGTGCAAGCAGAAATGGCATTAAAATTTTTGAATACGGCCTCCATGGAGTGTGGCGGGAAGTAGCAATCATATTAAAAAATAATTTAAGGAAGGCTTCTATGGAGCGTGGCCGTAAGAATGAGGGAAATGACATGCAAACGATGCACAGTTTAGCAGGAAGCAGCAATCACATTAAAAAAATTGAGGAAGGCCTCTATGGAGCGTGGCAGGATGAATGAGGGTAATGGGATGCCGACGATGCACAGTGTGGTGGGAAGAATGAGGGAAATGGCATGTGGATGATGCACAGGAGTGGCAGGAAGAATGAGGTCACTGGCATGCCGACTATGCACAATTCAGGAGACAAGGTAGTGGTATTTGAGAAGACTATTTTTCTTCTGCTATAACTGATGAGACTAAACGGTACAACGAAATGACCCATTGAAAATCATTTTGGCGAGTTATAGTAAGAACAATGACCATTAGTGTTTTCAGGGTTGAGTTTCAGTTCTTGAAGAATAACTTAGACCTTATTGAAAAAAATCGAGCCCATTTTTCCACTCTTTCTGATCCATTGAATGGCTGATCTAGAGTCAAGAGGTGTTAAATGCAACTGGTCTTTACTCCTCTGCTCTTGCTATGGTTCTACTCCCAGAGGGCAACTCCAATCCTGGTATGAACAATGAAACTAAATGTAAACTGTGGATGATTTCCGCTGTTACTGATTGCTTTTATGTATAAGATGATCATTCCTAGCAATTTTAACTGGTGTAGGTTTCGTTGGGATGGCCTTCTCTTATGGTCTATCATTGAACAAATCATTTGTTAAAAGTATACAAAAACCTAGAACACATCAAGCAGTACATGCACATTCCCAGTGAGGCCCCAGCTATTATAGAAGATCACAGACCACCAGATAATGGAGAAATTCGTGGCAATATGGAGTACCTAGCACAAAATCCCCCATACCACCAGGAAATAACTTTATGTACAAGTTCCAATTGAAGGATCGGATAGGTAGATACTATTAATTTCCATCATTGTATCTGCAGAAAGCTGCAGGGAGGCTTTGAAGGATTAAATGTAGCTATCAAGGCCCTGATCCTTGTTCTATTCCCTCTGCCTGATGGTGATATAACTCTGCTTATAGGTGACTAGTACAAAACCAACGTTTCAGTAAGTTATTAATCCATCCCCGAAACATGTACATATCTTGAAATTAAAGAGACTGGCTATGTTCAACTTCAGCCTGTCCACCATAATGCTCTCTTGCAACGTATCAATATTTGACTATATTCTATCTTTGGGCAGATCCTTGGAAGAACACTTGATGTGGGCAAATGTATTGGTAATCCTGATGTTGTTCATATTAATGGTCGTGGACTACCAAATGAAATAGAAAATATACTGGAACAAGGTACTTATCGCTGATCTCTATCACAAGGCAATTTGTTAGATTTAGTATAGGTGTGTCTATCCTTTCAACGATTCACAAGATCTTGTTTATTTTGATTTTATCTTATGACTATTGAATACATTGCTTCTTCTCTTAAGATGTATCTAAAATGACCCATTTGTTCATTAAGTTTTTTGTGCCAATCTTTCAAAGTGATAATAAACGAATTCGTGATAATGACTATGCACCCATTTAGTTGGGATGCATTTATTTGATTAAACAGAGTTTGAGAAGTCATTTTTAGGAATATTAGGATGTGAGAAGTAAATACTATGTTCAAAGCTACAATCATGCAAAGAAATTAAAAAAAAAAACATGCAACAAGTTTTCAACAACATGGTAACAACTCATCCTCTTACAATGATCATAATCATGCAGAGACATTTCACACATGCTAAATATTTCCCAATCCATATGAATATATGTAAGAACACATAATGAATCAAGCACAATAGGGCGGAAAATACTAGCACAACTTGAATTTGGCCAATGTAAGGATTCCAATGCAATCCTTTAGCACATGCTCAAATTATTTCATGAATCCAACACAATGAACAGTCCAATCCCAAAAATTGACTCAAGAAAGTTAGTGCATAAATAAATACAAAAATCATCTCCTTACAATGCTATTCCTCCATCGAACCTAAAACTACCAAGGCATATGCATCCAACTCTCCTCCTAGATAGAATTACCAAACGTCCAAAATTCTAGAAGCACTTATTGTGAATAATTGAGGGGCCAGACTCATCATATTCTAATTTTTAAATCCACATTTGCAATACACATAACAGGTGCAGATTTTTAGGTGAATCTAAAACTTTTTCCCTGATAAAATTAAAAAGCAATATTTATCAAAATTTAATTTTATCAAATTTGTATCAAATTGGCCTCGATGTCATTCTTATTATGTTGGGCCAATTGTTGGGGATCTTGTGGTGGTGGAATTGTGTTTTTGATAAAATATCCCACCCCATTATCCTCTAATACTATCATGATCCTCCCTTTCCAAGAGACGATGTTAGAGGCTCCCTCTCAATAGTGATCTACTCTCAATACTTGGTAGGCCATCCTGCTTCCCACAAAAACCTTGTAGTCCTTCACAATAGGCTGAAATGTACATATATTAATTTAAATCTAAGGATTCCATTTGTAGGTGAGAAAGAGAGTGGAGAAAGAAAAGAGACCTGGATAATTGAGGTCCACAGACAAATAAATCAATCACTCTGAACTCAAATATAATACCTTCTGTATTGATACATATAGTGGTAAACCGAACTACGCTTGATTGGATTTATATATATATTTTTTCCAAGTTAGACTGTTTCTATTATATTATGCAAAGCAAAATATTACATATCTCGTTCTCCAGACTTGGCAAGCCAATTCCGGAGGGAAGTGTCAAGAGTTTGAAACTAGAATACAGACTACCCCAGCTGGGGAAACCAGTCCACCAGTAGTACAAAAAATAAGCTGCCCAGAATGGAAAACCAACATACATAGTAGCTAAACTTAAATTGAAACATGACAGCGAAGTCTTCCAAAACATGTACAAACTAGAGAATGCTATGAAAAAACTAGAGTGAGAGAAGAGCACCTAGCAAATGAAACTAGGGTGGACCGTCATTCTTCTTTCTGGGGTTGGGATCTTCCTCCTTAATCCTGCAAACATAGAAAGAGTCATCATCCTCCTTGCTCAGCGCGTGGCTAGTGGCCTGAAGCCGTGGCGACCCCGGAGTGTCTGGCCGTTTGGAGGTGGCAGCAAGTTGATTGGTGTCCTCTTCCTTTTCTCCTGCGTCGCTATTTGAACTTCGACCATCAATAGAACTCGACTTGTAGCTGGTGCAATGGCTGCTGTTGGAGGTGCTCTGCACAGGCAGAGCTTTCATCTTGCGAGGGATGAAGGCCGGCTCAGGTGGGATAGTAAACTTGCACGGGCGCTTTTTGGGCCGAATGCTAGAGGAAGCTGAAGGGGAGACAGGGAGCTGAAAGGATAATTGAGCAGAAAGATTAATAGGGTCGAGCTTGCTCGACTCCTCCAAGCCCACAAAAAGGTTAAGTTCCCTACCCATTGCATTTGACTGAGGTGGTTTGGAGGGGAAGCCATGGCCTCCGGCTCTTCGACACCGCATACAATGATGCCTAGGCATGACCGGCGAGGGAGCAGAGGTGCAGGACAGAGAAGGGACACTTGACGGCGCTGGGGAGGAGTTGCCACCACCCGAAAACAGTGTGGGAAGACTGTAACAGGGATGAGCAGGGCCAAGAGCCAGGGAATGAAAGGGAGAACGGGAGGCGTGCACAGAAAACAGAAGGGAGAGTCGAATGGAGGCTGAAGGAGCACAGAGAGCAGACTTAATAGCCATGGAAGTAGAATTGAGAGCCCTTAATGCTCTACAGCAGGAGGATGTCGTAATGAAGGTGGCGGAGTACGAAATAAAGACTAGCATGCTCGAGCATTTATTGTTGGGTTGGCGGCCATGTGCGGGCATGTGGGATGGACAGTTGTCTTGCCACATGGCGCCCAGGTGGTCCCTCTTTTTACTGCAAAGCACCCGCATTCGGGTTTGATTAGATCTATATTAATGAAGTTACCCTTCCTGAATTTATTTAGAAAAAATTCTGCCAGGGGATCTGCTTGGGTGTGAGGCCCCCAAGGCTCAGACAAACCCAAAGAGACATTAAAATTCCCTCTCAAGATTATCATAAAGTTGTTTATGAGAGACTTTGAGAAGAAAGAGTTCCAGATGCTTACTCTATCTTGGCATGGTTCATAGATATTTATAATGGAGAATTGTAACTTGAGATTAGAAGAAAAGACCTCATCCTCGAGAGCCAGATCAGACCCCCAGGAATTCAAAAGTTTGATGCTTCAATCTCTGAATCCCAAATCCAATCCTCCCGATTTCCCAGATGCATCAAGGGCCAAAAAAGACCACACAGGAAGAATTTGGGTTAAAAAATTCATCACCATGTCCCCTTCACCCATGTTTCTTGAAGCGAGATAATATCACAATGCACTGAACTAAAGAGACTTTTTAGAGCCAATTTTTTGTGGGCACTGACTAGCCCTCTATAGTTGTAGAACATGACAATCATCAAGAAACCACGACAAGGGACATCGCTGCTCTAGGTGCCCCTTTAAGGGATAATTTATTGCCATCATCAATATCGAGTTTTTTTTTCAACTTTTGTTTGGAGATGTTCGATTTTCTGCCTCTCGTTTTATTAGGAACAGAGGGTTCCAAGTGGATACCAAGACCTCCAACAGGGATAAAAATACAATATTTTTTGTCTCCCAGCCTAAGGTTATATTGAGGAATTTTAGTAGGGCACACAGAGCCCGAGGGATTCTCTTCAGGTAATAGGGGAATGTTGGATAAAGATAACTCAGGAATGGCAGAGATGATACTTTCAAGAGATATAAGATCAGAAACAAGGGAACAAGACTTAAAAGGTTTATGGCTGGAGGGACTAGGCTCGAGACAAATAAAATGAGGAAATAAATTAACAGACATAGGAGTAGTGGGGGGAGTATTAGTACTAGCGGGAAGAGGCACCTATCGTGTGAGTTCTTCGCCTTGACTTTCCCTAGCTATGTCTACTGCTTCCGCCTGTCCCCCTTGTGGTGGCAGCTAAATTTCCATGGGATCAATGAAGCCATCATGCTGAGTATCCAACTCTGCCTATTGTATCTCGACCTCCACCTCTTCCCCAATACTGCTCTCAAGTTCGGGCTCTTCCTGATGTCTCTTGCGTCTACGGAAGCCTAAAGGAAAATCCCTTGCCAGATGACCATACTTATGACAATGATGGAAAAAGAATGCTACCTGCTCACAGTCTATAATCTGAGAGAAAGAGTGGCCATGCACTTGAATTTGCATCATATTTGCTAACCCTTCTCTTGTGTCCAACCGAAGCAATATTTGAGCAACCTTCCTCTCTTTTGTCACCAGGAATGAAATATCCGCTTCAAGAAATGTGCCCAACATATTTCCAATGGCTCTGAGCACTCCCATCGACCAGAGCTGGGGTGCGAGGGTCGACAGACGCACCTAAACCGGAATTTCTTCGAGCCTTTCTCTTTGTGCGTCGAATAATGGCATCCATTTTTTGAAGAATATTGGGGAATTGCCAAAGCCCCAGTTCCTTTCCAGAACCCATTCCATTGCTTCTTCATTTGTGAACCTGACCATAAACCAACCTCTGGTCAAGATGATAGCCTCTGTTTGAGTGGTCAGACCTCCACTCCAAGACTTATGTATCCACTCTATGATATAATTTGAGGAATATTGACGACCTTTTGCACGCCCCACCGGGATAAGTTCTAAGGTTTCCAAGGCCTTGTCCAACGAAATTTCCACTCCTAATACTAAGTTTGGCCTAACCTCCTTCTTCCTGATTACTTTCCCCTTCTTTCTCTTGGAGCCAAAGGTCTGCCCAATACCAAAAGAAGTGCTGAGAGCTTCATCATTCTGTAGTTCTTCCTCAACGAGTTGTTCTAGCAAAGAAACCGACGACCCGTCGCTCTGAGGAGGTGCCTCGACTCCTGGAGATTGAGTCTTGGGGTCAAGAAGTGGGTGGTTCTCCTTCAGCCCCAGAGAGATGTCATTATCTATTCCTTGGATTTTCTGAGAGAAGATATTACCTTCCTACCTACTTTCTTCTGCATGCCAAAAATTTGTATATGACTCTTCCAAAATCGGGAATCCTTTAAACAGATTCTCCCCAAACAACCTTTCATTATCACCAGAACACTCTGAAAACAAAGCCTACTCAGACACCAGACCAGGGAAAACAACTAGCGGGATTTTGCATCCCCGAGTCTTATCCAAATGCTGACCCACTCCCAGGGACACCGCCTTTACCTCCTCAATTAAACAAAATTTTAAACCTTCATGCCTTAGCAGACTACTGCCCTTTACCATGCCTTCGATACCACCAGTTAAGGAATAAGAGAGACATAAATATCTTACCCGAAAATTTGTCGGGGAAACACAACCTTCAACTCTTTGTAAAATTGCATTCTCCAGACCGACTGAAGACTTCGTTGCTTGCAGCCAAGATATCGCCTTTGATGAGAGGCTTCTTGACTGTTCCAAAAAACCTAAACCACCACCGACTTCCCAGTCCAGCTCAATAACACCTTGCTTGCCAAGTGGAGACCTCGTTGGCATTTTGACCTTCTCTAGGTTCTGTTGGGTTGGTTCCAACCCCTAGACTGACAGAATGTCCTCCGGTTCCGGTTCTAAGTTGACATGGTCTTTGGGGCTAACCATAATGAGACCATAGAGAGATGAATCACAAAACTGTTACAAACTCTACACTGTGAGGGAGAGTCTCAAACGCTAGATTGGCTTCCACACTAGGAGGATGCAAAAACGGAACAACGATGCAACAGATAACTAAAAAATGCGTAAAACAAAAATCGGGAGTGTTAAACAAGAGTTTGAAGGGAGATCGATTAGGATTTTGAGGAGCATTTAATGAAGACCCTGCATGTGCGTACAAGTGGTGAGGCAGTTCCTATAATCCATCAGAGCTACAATGACTGCCGCCATTGATCATCCCAACGCACAAAGTGCGAAAACCTAGAAACCATAAAATTCCACCCCCCCTCCTCATTTTTTCAAAAAAAAAAAAATAACCTTCTATTCAATTTACCCTCAACCTACTAGTTTAAAAAAATTATTTCAAAGGTTGTCTTCCCGCTAATTTCAAGTTAGAAACTATACACTCTTTAATTTAACTTCATTGTCGTCATGGTTTTACTTCTATAAGGATTATTATCATTTGAATTTTGCGCCACATCTTTCAATCATAATGGCATGAGAATTTCTTCATAGGGCTAACCATTGGCCCTCAGAAATCCCCAAAACAATATCACCGCAAGCAACAAACATACTTGCAGAAACCCATAGGAGGTTGATCAAGCCGGACTTAGATTTATTCATCTCCTTCAAATTCACCACAACTCCCTTTTAGTTCTGAAAAAATTGGCGGGTTTCATTTTCAGCTGTTTCATCTATATAACTTTAAACAAGCAATATGCTAAAATTGCCTGTACTTGGGTTTGAATTTGCCATGTGACTTACCCTTCAACTCTATTGGACAGATAGGGTGTCACTACTATCACAGGAGAATCTGATGATGTTAGGTACAAATCCTATTTTTAAGGTCCTTTCCGTGTCTTTATGCATACACACTCAAGCATATGTAGATAGATGGATGGATGGTAAATTGGCATTGAAGAGTCCAAGTGATAACAGGGCATGTTTGTGCAAATACCTGTATCCTTCACTGTTTTGACTTATATTGTTGAGTCTGTGAGAATGTACAAAATGAACTTGTCTTGCAGCCAAAGCAAACTCATTTTTCCCTTGTTAACTTATCACTATTTTGCATTGGTTTGTTTCATCTCCAATATTACTTATTTTGGTGTTATGCTGTTATTGATACCATCGGCCTGCAATTGTTTTTCCATTTATTCACATGAAGGAACTATGTGAAATCAATCCTTCTCTCCATTTGAGTCCCTTGTTTCAATCTTCAACTTCTATTTAGATTTTTGAATTTTGAAGGTTCCATGTATTGTCTGTTATAATGACACCAGAGACTCCAACATTATGACTTCTTGTTAACAAATTCCATGTGTATTGTGTACATACATCAAAAGGGTTGTTGCATACGGCCCCCACAAAATTTCTTTGACAAGTTATTTGTTTGATAAAGTTTGCTTTGGCTACCATAATCAACACGATCTTCCCTGATTCCACAATGTACATTTTATTTGATCATTGCAGCTAGACAGGAGGCCGCCAAAAAAACCCTAGTATAAAAATTCACACATCTAGATTTTTGGTTTATCTTTACAATTTAGTTTTTGTGTGGTTTTGGTAGGTTTTATTTCTAATTCCCAGCATGTCTGTGATTGATCTCAATTTGAATGCATACATCACACAAATAGCTGTCATCGGGAAAGAATCAAGTTATGAAGCCGTGTTACTAGTTATTTTAAGTGTCAATCAACTGTTCACGGAATAACTGTCATTGTTAGTCTTTGTTTGTTTTTTCATTAGTCCTTTTAAATTCAAGGGTTCTTTCTCCTTGTTTGGATCCTTAAAAATAAATAAAAAGTGGTAGAAAACATCCAACAGAGATCTTGGCATCATGTAGCAATCCTCTGCTTCTTGCATATCTTGATGAAGAAAATATTTAACTAATCTTACTCCCTCTTACCCAGGGAGATCACAAGCCTAAGCTTGTATTTCTAGAAAGAAAAGTGTCCATCACGCATCCTGCTCAATGTGAGATCACTCAAACATGACATAAAATAGGAATGTCCTTTGTTGTACCATATAAAGTGGTATTATGTGAAACACTGGATTCTCTGAATCCTATTCTGCAATATACAACAATGACAACTGAAGAGGTTTTCTAAATCTATACATCCAACTGCAGTAGTGCTGGAGTATATAACACTTATATGTGCTCTTTCCATCCATCATATTGTCAACCGAGTTATCATCAAAATATTCATGAAACCTTAGATTTCAGTAGTGTACATCAGGATGTAGAAGCACTGAGATATCTCAATATGCAGTTGTCCAATATATGGGGCTCACCCATAAATTGACTTGAGAACTTTCATAGTGAGACATATGTCTGATAAGGTGGTGATCAGGTATCCCACAAGGTATACATATGCAGACCATTTTACCATCAATCCTTAAGTGTAGGGAATAGTGCATCAAGGCTAGGTCTCACATCTTGACTTCGAAAGTCAAATCCCTCTTATGTTGACAAACGAGAGTGTCGTCAATCAAAATTAGTTGCATCCTTACAATCCAATCATCATGGCCTGTCCATAACTCCCTCTAAATATAAGGAAGGTGACCTTGCCAAAATTATAGTCATAGAGCTATCTGCAACCTGCTACTTTTCCAGTCACTATTCCTTTGGTCCATGTGCCAAAGTCATCAATATAACTCCCTCTTAATTCTTGCTTCAGCCTTTTATCAATCTACTCCTTATTTTTAATATGACACATTAGAATACCAAACCTCAGCAATACATATGTGGACTCTCTCACATGATTTTCCTATTCAAATGACAGATCTCAATAGCAGTATATCAATAGAACCTTATTACTGAAATTGTAAGAATGACTGAAATTAAAGATACCAAGGGAATTACTCTGAATTTAGGCTTGGAATGATTTCAGGGTATGATTATGCCATGGATACTAGCTTCTAGCCTGATCTTAACATCTAGATAGACCAAGGAAATTTCAAATTATGCCAAGTTTCTTCTCAGCCACAAATACTACATCTAATATACTGAATTTATTCCAAGGTTCAGTATTATTGCAGAAGAATGTGGCAAATAGTTAATGCATTTTAAACTGGTGAAGAAGATCTGTCTTCTTCCCTCCAGGTTCTGATGCTTGTCATTAAAGATTGAATACTTGATGCATCCTTGACTTATGCTAATGGAATGCCCAATGTTCAACCTGAATTCTTGTAGTGATTTCTGTCACAAGGGAGGTTTGGTCTTCAGATGCCTACATAATTTCTTCCTTTAATGATACTATAGGTCTTCAAAGTGAAAAAATGATTCTTCTCGAAGCTGAACAAGGATCAATAAGCTTGATGCTAAGAAGATCAGACTGACTATATATATGAATGATGACACTATTGAAGAAACATGACTGTGAACACAATCAATATGGCCCAAAGTGATCGAGAGCATTGATATTTTAGATGGAGGATATTGCAGCTACTCCACTGCAACATCATTCTCGAATAGGATTCCTGACACCATATATAGGGTAATATTATTGTTCTGTATACAATGCAAAACTCAACGAATATAGACAGTGGGAATATACCATACGAATAGAGCAGAGAATCCATATCTGAACGGATGGATGCACTTCCATATATTCATGTACTGTATCATCATTCATATACAGCTGATGAAATCGAGGTCAAGCTTATACTGCTGTAATAGCAATACCATATTGGAGTTGTTGCACAGTGACATCCATACACAAAGTTAAGAGTATATATGAATGGGTTGATACCCATTATTGCCACTATGGGAAGCCATACCAATGTAGAGTAATATGAGAAACATATATATGACTGAAGCAAGACAAAATGTCATAATGCAAAGAATCATACTGAAGCATATGCCATATGACATTATAGGCAAATCATACCAAGACCATAGCTATATAACGAACGTCCAATTATTTCATAGGTGCAGTATCAAGAGTGAAGATCTAAGATACTTCCTTGAAAAGTAAGCTTGTTGAACCCTGCTTCAAATCACTGTGATTTCATGACCAACTATGCTTCCCGTTATGCTGTTACACTAGACATTCAAAGCATGGCTGAAAGGGCTTTAAGGCTCCTCCTCAAGCCTCCTACAATTCACGTGTTTGCTACATCAAGGTATTCATATATGCCAAGATATACTTGATCTTAACTGAACTGTACCTTA
This sequence comes from Pinus albicaulis, assembly GCA_034641835.2. Taxonomy (NCBI): domain Eukaryota; kingdom Viridiplantae; phylum Streptophyta; class Pinopsida; order Pinales; family Pinaceae; genus Pinus; species Pinus albicaulis. The sequence continues at coordinate 72,577,134 of CM076579.1, read as the reverse complement.
GGATGACTGCGGTCTAATCTTGGCCTCAAAACAGAATTTTCTGAGTTGTTACAGAAGCAATCCCTTCTCTTTGGCCTGCAGAATGAGAATCTCCTTCTAGGACAAGGAACCACCCCTGTTTACTTTTACTATCTCTTGAGATCACTGCGGCTAGGGCAGGAGGTCCCTTCTAGGCCTCTAAGCCCTCTCAAATCCTTCTCCTCATACTGCTGTAGCAGCACCTTCCGGCAGCCTTGTAAATAGAGACCAACCCTTCACAAAAAAGTACAGAAAAATCATCAATACTTACCTCTTAACCTGTGGTCTGATCTAGCAAGAGAGACACTGCCCAAAACAATATTGACTCTGCTCTCCTCCTTGTTGGCTGCTTGCATTAAATGTTGAAGGAGGACTCTGCAATAATGGTTTGCAAATTTGATTTGAAGCCCCTATGAGCTATTGAGACCAACTCTGACATATTCCCAAACTGGAATTCTACCAGTCCCTTTCTTGATGCAAACTTGATTACATTCCTTCTCTTTCTTGGGATTGACCTTATCTGGCTTTGAAATCATGTTAATTTTGGAGCATGTTCTTACTTAGTTACTTCACTGAACATACTATCCCATAAGCCATTTAGATTCCATTAGCAATCACATAGCTCATTATCATATAAACAGTGATTGAAGAAAGAACACAGATGATCGAAGCAAAAGACAAGCCAAGACAAGATAACACACGAATATGGCGCAAGCTAGGGAAAAACCACAATCCAGGGAAAAATCTTGATCAATTCTTCTTATTATTCATAAACAAATGTTCAGCAGAGAGAGTGAGAGTACAATGATTTTAATGTCAACACTGAATTGCCAAATAGAAGATCTGACCTTAGACTGCAATTCTGAATACTGGTTAGGGCTGCCTGAATTTTCCATCTTTCTCCATTACAACCTGCGTTCAAGCCTGGGAATATGAGGCCTAGAAAAAAGGACTTAACCATGTGTTCATTCTCTTAAACAACTCAACAACTAGCTGTAGTAATGGTCCTCTGTCTGTGTCCTGCAACAAAGATGTTCAACAGAAGATCATGGAGAGATACGCTACAACAAGGGATCACAACTTCTGTCCAAGGGTCTGCAACCTTTGATCCAATTGCGTTGGCTTCTTAGTGGCTGCGGCTAAGTAAGGAGACCCTAGACTAGGTCTCTCAGCCCTCTAGAATTCCTTCACAAGCTACTGTTTACTGCGGCCTAGAACAGAGATAATTACCATAAAGAAAATACAGCTGCACCCTTAACCTCTTCTCACACCTACGGATTGGACCTGCAAGTAATACGCACCCTAAAACAATATTTTAGGGGAAAATGGCACAAATATTGCATTAAGAATTACAGTTGTTACAGCCATGAGCCAAAAAGTAGTCAAATAAGAGCTGCTTGCCTACAAAAGAAATATCAGTTAATACTCCTTGACCCCAACTTAAAGACTGCCCACATCTTACCTAAAAATGACAATGTTGGACAAAAATTACATAGTCAAACTTGATCTAAATAGTAAATATAGAAATTTCTTCCAAATTGAACAAAGTGTTCATCTCATGAAATGTTGCCCAACTGTATCACTTCTATAAGTAGGAAGGGATTGTTAGACAGATAACATCCCACAGTTTTGCATGCTTCTCGAACCATCCATTTACCCCCAAATAGAGCATTATTCCAATGAACACAAGAAAAAAAATTAAAGATTAAAACAGAGACTAATATTAATGGCATTGAAAGATAGATTCAAGGTTGCAACATGCCATACAATAACCACTCATTAGACAAATGAAATGCAATTGATCCCTTATCACCAAAATATTGTGAAGAACCAACAATCTAAGTACTTCAGTTTTAAAATAAGAATGGGATTTCCAATATCATGACACTTCTAGGGACACCTTGACTCGTGGTCTCAAACATTCCACTCCCCGTTGAGATGAATTTCCACTGAATGAGTTGTCGGTTCTTGTCATAGAATTCCTTGGTTCAATAGTGCCCATAACTGGTATCTCATGAGACCATTTCCAATACTTTCAAATGGAGTAAAGAATATCCAGATTATTTACTTAGCTTGAACAAACATTCTTTGGGAATCATCAATATATTGTGGAAGAATCAATCAATTTCTGGTAGTCTTTCAGAATGAAAAGAGCTTGCCATGACAGCCACTTTCCTGTGTTCTTGTCCCACAAATAGTCATACATATGAAAAGGCTCTCTTTCACAATGGTTTCCCCATAAAGAAAGGAACTTGCCAAAGTTGTCCTTAATATGCTGAGAAAGACCAAATTAATTAGACAAACAAGTTCCATACTTGTTGATAATCCATATGGTGTCACTGCAACTACGAAGATACTAACTAACAGTTTTCCCATATCTACTTGAGAATGCATGAACAAAGATCTTCAAGGCTTCAAACACACTTGACTATATGGAAAAGACATTAAGGGCCATGCTTTTCACTTATGTATACAACATTTAGAGCATGGTGTGTCGATGCAAGTATCTACTAATGATTAATTTTTCATTGCAACACATGAATAATGATTAATTTTACAACAATGTCAGTTCTATGAGCACATATATTGATCAGGCCAAGTCTTCTCACTTCTCTAAGTACATAGGTGTCAAGAAAATAGAGGTTAGACCGTTTTCCTACCCTACTTTAAAATGTTCCCTATTGAATAAGTGCCCAAGGGAGGACGAAGTAGCCTATCCAACCCCATAGGCTGTAGTCATTGATAAAGGGGGAAACCCATTATCCAATGTTTTGGGGCAACATTGGGTAAATTTGGGGTAGCTGGAGAAAAAAGGCAGAATTGGGGGCTATGCTTGTAAACCCTCACATTAAATTAGGAAGAGAGACCCCCATGAGGAATCTATGAATAAAGAGATAGAGTCATTTTCTCATCGTCAATTTGGAATGGACTATCTTGATTTTCTTTGAGCTAGAGCTCTGAGAGTTTTAAGACTCCTTTCTTCTCTTGATTAGTTTTGGTGGAGGTGATCCCACCCTAGCTAATCCCCCTCTCTCCTTTACAACTCTTGCAACATAATATTTTTGAGCATCTATGATTCATTTTGGCAAGCAGGGAAATGCATTCTCACCGGTTTTTCTTGGTCAATAAGTCCTGTTCAAGACAACAGAGGTCTTTCTGTGGGATGCCTGGCCACCATTAGATTTTCTGGGCAGCAAGATATTCTCTCTGTGACTTTTCTATGGTGCACCCAAGCTCAGAACCCTTGGTTAAGGAAAGGTAAGGCTGCGATGGGTCCTCTCTGAGGCACGGAAGCCAAACAGGATGTAGTGAAGCTATTCTCAACCAAACAGGAGATCAGTAGGTTACTAGGCGGTTTTTAGTGCCCAATCTGAAGAATTTAGGGCATCACCTGTGTGCGGCCTTCCTCCTAAGTGTATTTAGGGCCGCAACAGATATCTCTTTCAGGGGTCTGTGATCACATGAAGCTTTGAAACCACTCCCCAATAATTACAGGCAAGGTATTTGATAATGAAACATCCCAAGCAGGCCTCCAGAACCTGTAGTTTGTTGACATGATGCAGTGACAGGATCAACTCTCCATCCGTGGGTGAAATTTGGATCAAAAGGGGACTGTCATAAGATCTAACCAACGATTTGACCAGGTTAAGAGACTACTCCAACCGCAGATGGAAACTCCACTGAGAAAGGGCTATCACAAGCTCTTCTTAACAGCAAACAAGTTTGGAGGTAGCACAGTTAGACAGTGAGTTGTTAATTAGTATATTACCAACCAAACTTGGATAGTGCTAGTGTGGGTTACAGTTGGAATTCTGATCTATTGAATATTGACATTACAGTCAGAATTATATTGGTGGATTATTGGTTGTATAGGTCTACTGTTCATTAGGCAGTTAGCCCTAACTTGTGGTGGTTTGCTGAAGAAACATATGACTGTTAAATATCCCTTATATCATTAGTGAATTATATAGAAGGGTACTTACCATTATCTGAGTTGATAAATGTGCACTGCTGTTATGATTTTTTTCATAATTGATTGAAAACACTAGATAAGGATTGAACCCCAAGGCCAAAATTTACCTAGGGACATTACATACTTCCATTAGAGAAAAAATAAAAAATGCATTTCAATCTACTTGGATGATAAGCTATAACCAAAGACATTGTATTGTCAAATCCATGAGGTTGGGGTGGGAGGATGGCCCGCAAAAGACAGAAAGGAGTTGCAGCAAGGTAGAATTCAGTAGGTGTGCATTTCTATTGAATAGGATCTCCATAATGTGTCCCTCTATGGCGAGGATGCATGGTAGGACATAATAGTTCAGAGGGAGGTGAAGCAGAGGGGAATATATATCCAAGGGTGCCTGAGTTTGTTTCAGGCTACAATGGATTCATAAGGGAGATGAGGGCTCAAAATTCTATTTTGAATTTTTAAAAAGAAAAGTGGCAATGAAGAGGATCTTGGATTGCTCCATGCAAATGGTTATTTTTTCGGCACTCCAATTGACATTAGAGGTATGTTCAAATTGCAATTTCAAAATATTTTTCTCCTTATACCGTGATGGATCATGTAGTGGCTGCAAGAAATGCTTATTGTAGGGTCAATCCTCATAAGGTTTTTATTGGTGACTAGAGCAGGTTGAAGAACGATGACTTCTCAAAAGAGGAGGATTTTGCAGCACTTAGCTACATGAGGAATGGCAAGTCTCCAGGTATAGAATCTAGATGGCATTATGTGTGAATTTTACAAGGCCATGAGCCATGATTAGTGACAATTTTTGTCATTTGGAAAAAGCATTCCCAAAAAAGCAGCCACAAACACAATTGGTGATTGGCATCCAATTTCATTGCTTAGTGTGGCACACAAGATCATGGCTAAAATAGAGACTCCAAGGATCTAGTCAATGCCATGAAAGGTTGTTAGGTTGTCTAACGATAACACAAGTTTTGTGTAGAAACAAGTAATCTCAATACCATGGTTTCAACATGTAAAACCTTCAAATGTGCACAAAAACTAGCCAGCAACCCCTTTTATTTGAAATTCATTTGACAAAGCTTTTGACTGAGTGGACTGGACCTTCATTATTGAGATGTTGGCTGTTGTGGAGTTTGGACCTAGATGCGTGACTATGGAGAACACATTGTTCACTAATACATTAGCTTTTATATACCAAATAGTGCTTAGATAAGTTTAGTTGATGATGCTCACGCTTGTTTAAACATAATCAACCTGGCATCAAGTGATGTGTTTAGTGACTAACAATCTATTTTTTTCCTGGTGGGGTTGGACTCTCTTCCTAACTAGAATCCCTCAGCTTGGAAATTTACCCCACCTTGGCTAGTTGTTAGATATTTGGGTATTCCCTTTAGTCTAGATCTTTTGCCAATATCCATGTAGAATTGGTGACTTCAACAACTACAAAGGAAACTTCCTATTTAGCATCATCAAGACCTTACCTTTACGAGGAAGTTGACCATGGTTGCACAATCCTACTAGAATTGCAAATATATTTTATGTCTTGTTGGTTGCGTAGCAAGGCCTGATATCAATAGTAGAGCAGATTTTGAGATTGTAACCATGGTCTCAATCGAACAAAAGGGTCTTCCATTGGCCCCTTGGGATGTGTTACTGTCCCCAAGGATGTCAGGGGGCTTGGTTTGATCAAAATTCCCACTCAAGTGCCTATTTTGGCTACCATATGAGTGTCAAGGGGTGTAGAGGGTGATGCTCCATGGCAGGTTCTATTTTTACTAGTATGATGTCAACAAGTGGGGAAAGTGCAGGGGGGATTTTTCTTTGTCTGATATCATCTCCTTCATCCTTGACCTGTTTATGATAGTAGCACTAGACAGGTACTTCCGAATAGATTTGAGTGTCTAGACATGTGATTGGATGAGAAGGGAATTTCATCCAAGTGTATATGGTCTGAAATCTATAGTAGAGTGATTTCTGTAGCAAGGATCATTCCCAATAAGGTTGTACAACAGAATTCTGTAGATCAGCCAACAACAGTGGCACAGTGAGGCCATACTCATCTTGAGAGAGAAACACGAGTTGTGTGAAGGCTTCAAAGTAGTCGTGTGCTGCAGTAGGGCCGCATGTGTTGTGCAAAGTGAGCAGAACAGTCACGCGTGCCATAGGAAGCAGTAAACTATTGCACGGGCTGTGGGCATGGGTGCAAACAACCACATAGGTGATAGAAAGGCTGCGCTGCAAGTTGAGCATATGGCAAGTCATGTGGGTGCTTAGGAGAATCCGGGTAGTACAACTTGCACAGGTGTTGAGAAAATTTCTATAGTTGTTGGAGATTGTAATTTTCCACAAAGGACCATGTTCCCAGTAAGGAAACCCTTGTATGATAAGATATTATTTAATGAACACAACATTTTTATGTGCAGATTTTCTGTGTATGCATGTGTGGGAATGGTGTCCAATTTGCTACTGCTGATTTTATTTTATATACCTGTTAAATACCAACAATACTTTTTATTTAGTAAGCTTAAACTTTAATTAATTTACAACAAGGAACTTTACTAGAAACTACATTTTCCAGTTGCTAGGGTTAAGAAAATTTAACACACCAAATTCCAGGTCTCAAGCTCACTTATTTGAATTTCCCAGAGTAATTGGTTAGCATGGAAAGCAATTGTGGGCTTGGCTAGGTGGAACATAAAAGACAAATTGGGATCTGGCACACACTCCATTTGGTGTTGGAGATGCAGGGTGATTTCCTTCGATAGTTGCCCCACCTTCAAGCTCACACATTCAATAAGAAAGGCATCCTCTTTTGGGGAGACATGTCAGATGAAACTACTTGATATTAGATGAATTGGTAATGCTTGTCTCAAGAGAATGACCTTCTCGGCCCTAATAAAGATTCAAATATGAAGTTGGTAGATCCACAACAAGATCTAATGAAAATAAACATTGGACTGTCAGCTCCATTTTGCAAGGACTGGGAGTGGAGTTTTGGTAAGCCTTTGTAATAATATTTCTCTTCTCAACTATACTCAATATTTAATCAACAATATCAAATATCCCCCTAAGCTCAATGGAAATTTTTTCCAGTGAATCATCCACTAGTAAATCTAAATGGTGGACGAAAAAGCTTGAAGAAGCTAAGAAACGTGAAGCAGCCGAGTTAATTGTGACTCCTCCAATAGTTTTAAAGAGACTGCATGCATATTTTTCTATTCAACTTATGTGTGACTTTAATCGATGGCTTGTCCGTTAGTTGTGGTTTCTGTTAGTTATGGTGGCACATCGATGTATAGAGCATTAGCTCCGGAAAACACCTTGGTATTTTACCCAAGCTAGGGGGTTTCAATAAAGAAATATTAAAATTTAACATTTTGAGTGATTAATTAATTATTTATGAGAAATTGTATATATGAGAGAAATTAGTTTCTAGATTATTTAGACTAATGATGGAACCTATGTGGAATTAGTTTCTTAAGTTTTAGGATAAAAATCTATCTTTTTAGGGACAAGGAGATTTAGGATTTCGTTGAGATATTAAGGGGATCGACATTTAATTAGATCATTTTTAAAAAATTGTATAAATCATGTGCCTCAAAGGCATGAGGGAATAGTGTGAGCAAATTGAGAGTAGGTTTTGAACAACCAAGGCCGTAAGCCTCCGGGCACTTGTCGTGGCCATACACATGAATACTGTCAAGAAGAACAAAGCAGAAGTGTTTTCATTATTAATATGATAAGTGTGTTTTGGAGTTTATTGATGGTTTTTAGAAATTGGATGTTAATTTCTGAAATTGGGTTCAATATCAATCAAATTGTGAATGGCACTTATAATACCTTGAATGCGTGATCAATTTTAGTTGTGGAAAGTTCGATGTATGTCGAGATCGATTGAGTATTTGATGTAGTATTACATTGGCATTTACTGTGATATATAGCGCTAATTTTTTTGAAAATGTTCAATGCGTGCTGCATAAAACTTAAATTGAATTTAAATTAAGATCACACGTTGTTTGGTTGGGTTGTAAGAATTGGATAACACATTGGAAGTGCAGAAGCAGCTGCGTTGAAATCGAATCTGGGCCTTGAAGTTTCTGTTTGGGGTCGATTACTTGCAGACCATGTGGCATTATAGTCGACTGAAGTAGAATACTGTTTGTTGACATATTGAACATTGTTGAATGCGTTGGCACATCGACTTGGAGAGTCGATTTTATAGAAAGCGCAATTGTTTAATGAGCATTGAGTTGAACTGTTATGAAAAATGTTTGAAATCGTATTGAGTTATTTAAGTCACAGTGTTCGTAAATCGAATGAAAGCGCAGTGGAATTGAATGGTTCGATTGCTGGTGAAGTCCAAAATTTGAAAGCTACATTGTATGGTGGATGAATTGACAACTTCGCTACTGTTACCAGAAACAAATGTAATGTGTTCTAAGCTAGTGATCAACACATGGAGCAGTAAGCCGCATTACACAAATAACGTAGAGTTCTAAAATTAATATACAAGATGAAATTCTTTCACAAGAGACATAATTGCTTACCGTCTTTTAATGAACAGTGAATCGATTAGTACAGAGGCATCTAGCGAATTTTCAAAGGTCGTTGTGAAATGCCGCAATCGAATGCGTTATGAGCTGAATTAAACAGTAAATGTGTATGTGTTCAGCCGAAAGTGTCAAGAAGGTAAGTTTAATGTGTGAGCCAGTTGCATTGTGAGCCGAACCCATGCACAGTAGCCGAAGTGTTAAATCTATGATGGTTATGGTTGCCGGAATGATAATTTCGATTTAAATGTTAACTGAGTTTTGTATTGTTGAGGCGTTGGTTGAATTACAGTTAAATGCAGATAACAATCCGGCCAAGAGCTCCAAACAAAATACGATGGCTATTGAATAAAACGCGTGGCAAATAGAAGGCAAATTTGGTCAGCAATGGAAGGCGTTAACGCAGAGCAGTATTGTAGTAAAAACGTACAAGATTGAAGGGCGACCAAGGAATTAATTTGTGTTGTGTTGAATTGCAGAGAAATCGTGTGAATAGCATCTTTTATATGAAGTGAAGTTATAGCGTTAAATGCTGAGCAACAGTCGATGTAGTCAAACTTGAAAATAGTGAAGGTGCGTTATGAATTTGCATAAGTATTCCTCGAGGTAAGCCAATGGCAGATTCCTTATTGCGTTGATTGAAGTTTGCAATCAAGGTTCGAGGACATGTTATTTTGTGGGGATCAATGTTATGGAAATGTTTGCATGGAGGCTTCATATAAACTTCATTAAATAGTGCTTAAAAGTTATTTCTTTAAGCTGCTTTGCATACATGTGTATGGTAGAGACCAAGCAATAAAACTAGTGATTGGTTAAAATCCTTTATGGGGCTTTTATAAAGGTCTCTAATGCATTGAACCGTTGAATGTTAACTGATGAAAAAGGTGCATAAAAAAAAATCAAGCTTTGATTCAGATTGAATGGTGTTTGAGTCTTATATTTTGATAAGTTTCAATTCATGAAAGATAAACTTCCACATGCACATGGTATTGTGTGAAATTGCCAACTACTGAAGTTTTGGTTTGGGAAAAAAACTGAGATGCACCCTGATATGCACAGAGATTAAAGATTCTGGGTTTGCAGGCTAGGCCTGCGTCATTTTGGTATCAAAGCTTGGCTCTGTTGAAATAGAATATGTTTGTTTTTCTGAATGAATGTAAGAAGGTTTGTTGAACTGAAATGTATTTTTGAATGTGTGATGAATGAGGAAGATCAGATTTGAAATCTGATATGCAACATACACAATTGCAAGTGAACAGGATGGCAGAAGTGAAAGGAGGACACGATCATGCAAGATCTTAAAGGTGAGATGATTTTTTTGAAATTTATGAATTGAAGTTTATGGTTGCAGAGAAGATGATGGCAGTGAACTTGGCATTCAGCTAAAGGCTAGATAAGGAGGACAATTGCAGTGTCCTGAAGAAGAAGGTGAGTTGAAGAGATAGCCCAGAGAGAGAGTAGAGGAAAGTGCTCAAAAGGTTCCAGAGGCAGTGAACCAAGTACTTACCAAAAGACTGAGTGAGGAGAGCTTGGTGAGGTAAGTGGCAGCAGAAGAGATTGCTGTCGTAGAGGCTAGAACAACTCATGATGAGTGAGAAACTCATGGAGAAGATGATCATGGAGGATCAGAGAAGAGGTTCAGAGGAATGCCACAGAGATGAGATGACTGCAGAAGTTCGAGAAAGAGAAATTGCAGTAATGAAGGTACAATTGCAGGTACTAGAAGAATGGCTGCAAGAGCGGGAAAACCAGAATAGAGGATGGATCTTTCCACTGAAGGGAAAGAGAGTGATTTGGCGACAATTGCAGAGGAGGTTGAGGCAAATTTTGATTGCCTTGTTGAAAAAAGAACTTAGAGTTCTTGAGCCAGAGATGGAATTTGAAGATTCCATACGTAGATCTGTTCAAAGGGAAGTGCTTGAGGAAGCAGTCAAGACTGAAAAGTCTTGTGGTTTTAAAACTGACGAGTTGTGTATGTTTGCAGGTACAGTACAAGAAGATGAACAAGCTTTAGAGTTTGTTCAAGAAGAGGTGAATCTGAAGGTTGTTCAGATCAATGATGAGATAGCAAGATCTCAGAAGGAGATGAAGACGAAGGAGTCTAATCAGGATGTTGGTGCAGAAAGAGAAGGACCAGCTGATGATTGGTCAAGCACTGGTGAAGGTATGGAAAGTTGTGTGAAGTTTCCAAGTTCTACTCCTAATGAAGTTATTGAATTGTACAGGAAACTAGATCTTCAGAGAAGAGAATTGGAGAGACAGAGGACTTATGTGCAGGATAATTTGCTGAGGAAGCAAGACAGGAAAGTTTTCATGAAGGACAGTCATGAAGCAGATGATGGTAAGAAGGCGAGACTAGCTGACAGTCTCATGATGAATGCAAATCAGCATACTGATGTGCTGACAGAAGAGTTGGAGCAGCTTACTGGAGTGTTGCCAGAGAAAGTTGAGGCGAAAGCCAGTAAAGATTTTCTGAGTCCTGAAGAAGACTTAGAACTGCGGATGACTGAATCTACAAGTGAGACCGTTGGGTCTTGTGATTTTGATGCTGACAATTTGATTGTGTTTACAGGTGATGTAGAAGACAGTCCATCATTTGGAATTGTCTTGGAAGGAGGTGAACAATTGCAGAAAGAAGATGAGACAATTAGGTCTCATAAGCAGAGGCTTGTTACCATGGGTGACAAGGAAAAGTTGGCTTGTCTGTATAGCCAAGAGAAGACTGGTGTACGAAATTTTGGAGCTGCTACAGTGACAGAGGGTGAAGCTACAGTGTTTACAAAACTTGATGATGATGGACAATTTCTGAAGATTGTCGAAGGGGAAGATGGAGATTATGCTGGAGTTAATTTGCAGCATGTTGATGAAATGCTGAAATGTTTGCTGGAGACATTTGAACCAGAGAAAAAAGTTGCAGATGAAATTGCAGATGATGAGAAAAGGAATGTTGCAGAGGGACAGGAAGTTAGGGAGGCCGCAACATTCATAGTGACAGCTAGAGCAACATGTGAGGCGACATTTATAGTAGCAGTAGCAGAAAAGGTGCAAAACAGCAGTAAGGGTGAAAAGGAAGCGATCAAAACAAGTGAAGAACAAGCAAGAATGAGAGTTCAGCAATCAAGAGATGGAAACAATCAGCAGACAGAGGACATACTGGACAGAGAAATTGAGTTGATAAGGAGGTTAATGATAAAAACATCCCAGAGAAAGACAGCAGCAAGAAAGAAAAGGAAAGACAACAAGAGGAAGACAGTAGCAGACTTGGAAGGTAGAGCAAGTGGAGCACTACAACACAAAATATGGAAACCTGGAGGACAACAGCAGATAGCAACAACAGTAAAGCAATTGACAAGCAAGGAAAGATTACAAAATAAAATTTGGGATCCAGGAGGAAATAATTATCCAGACTTATGACCAGGTGGTCATGAATTTTCTTACATGGGGAGTCTGATGCAGGAGCATCAGCTCCGAAAAACACATTGTATTTTATCTAAGCTAGGGGGTTTCATGTTTTAAAATTTCATTATTTTGAGTGATTAATTATATTTTAATTAATCATTTGTGAGAATTTGTAAATGTGAGAGAAATTAGTTTCTAGATTATTTAGAATTAATGATGGAGCCTAAGTTGGAATTAGTTTCTAAGCTTTAGGGATAAAAATCTATCTTTTAGGGATGTTGAGAGATTTAGGGATTTGTTGAGATTTTAAAGGGATAGAATTAAATTTAGTGGATTTTTAATTTGTATAAATTAGAGGTAGACTTGAATAGGAATAGTGTGAGTGATTGAGAGTAGGTTTTGAACAGCCAAGGCTGTAAGCCTCTGGCAATTTGTAAGGGCCATGAACGTTGAATACTTGGCCAGGAAGAACAGTTTGTAAGTGTTTTCATTATTAATATGATAAGTGTGTTTTGGAGTTTATTGATGGTTTTTAGAAATTGGATGTTAATTTCTGAAATTGGGTTCAATATCAATCAAATTGTGAATGGCGCTTATAATACCTTGAATGCGTGATCAATTTTAGTTGTGGAAAGTTCAATGTATGTCGAGATCGATTGAGTATTTGATGTAGTATTAAATTGGCATTTACTGTGATATATAGCGCTGAGTTTTTTGAAAATGTTCAATGCGTGCTGCATAAAACTTAAATTGAATTTAAATTAAGATCACACACTGTTTGGTTGGGTTGTAAGAATTGGATAACACATTGGAAGTGCAGAAGCAGCTGCGTTGAAATCGAATCTGGGCCTTGAAGTTTCTGTTTGGGGTCGATTACTTGCAGACCATGTGGCATTATAGTCGACTGAAGTAGAATACTGTTTGTTGACATATTGAACATTGTTGAATGCGTTGGCACATCGACTTGGAGAGTCGATTTTATAGAAGGCGCAATTGTTTAATGAGCATTGAGTTGAACTGTTATGAAAAATGTTTGAAATCGTATTGAGTTATTTAAGCTGCAGGTTCAGAAATTGAATGAAAGCACAGTGGAATTGAATGGTTCGATTGCTGGTGAAGTCCAAAATTTGAAGGCGGTCCAGAACGGGGTGGATGAATTGAAAACTTCGAGCAATTTGTTGTTTGAAACAAATGTAATGTGTTCAAGCTTAGTGATCAATACATGGAGCAGTAAGCCAGTTGCAGAAATAACGCAGAGTTCTAAACAAGGTATATGATGAAATTCTTTCATAAGAGGAGCAGAATTCGTTTTTACTGTGTCTTTTTAATGGAACAGTGAATCGATTAGTAATAGAGGCATCTTAGCGAATGTTCAAAGGTCGGAACTGAATGCGTTATGAACTGAATTGGGAAAAGGTAAATGTGTAAGGAACGCAGAGCTGAAAGTGTCAAGAAGGTAAGTTTAATGTGTGAGCCAGTTGCATTGTGAGCCGAACCCATGCACAGTAGCCGAAGTGTTAAATCTATGATGGTTATGGTTGCCGGAATGATAATTTCGATTTAAATGTTAACTGAGTTTTGTATTGTTGAGGCGTTGGGTGAATTACAGTTAAATGCAGATAACAATCTGGCCAGAGCTTCAAACAAAATACGATGGCTTTTGAATAAAACGCGTGGCAAATAGAAGGAAAATTTGGTCAGCAATGGAAGGCGTTAACGCAGAGCAGTATTGTAGTAAAAACGTACAAGATTGAAGGGCGACCAAGGAATTGATTTGTGTTGTGTTGAATTGCAGAGAAATCGTGTGAATAGCAGCTTTTATATGAAGTCAAGTTATAGCGTTAAATGCTGAGCAACAGTCGATGTAGTCAAACTTGAAAACAGTGAAGGTGCGTTATGAATTTGCATAAGTATTCCTCGAGGTAAGCCAATGGCAGATTCCTTATTGCGTTGATTGAAGTTTGCAATCAAGGTTCGAGGACATGTTATTTTGTGGGGATCAATGTTATGGTGGTGTTTGCGTGGAGGCTTCATATAAACTTCATTAAATTTTATAGTGCTTAAAAGTTATTTCTTTAAGCTGCTTGCCATGACAGATTTGCATACATGTGTATGGTAGAGACCAAGCAATAAAACTAGCGATTGGTTAAAAATCCTTTATGGGGCTTTTATAAAGGTCTCTAATGCATTGAACCGTTGAATGTTAACTGATGAAAAAAATGCATAAAAAAAATCAAGCTTTGATTTAGATTGAATGGTGTTTGAGTCTTATATTTTGATAAGTTTCAATCCATGAAAGATAAACTTCCGCATGCACATGGTATTGTGTGAAATTGCCAACTATTGAAGTTTTGGTTTGGAAAAAAAACTGAGATGCACGCTGATATGCACAGAGATTAAAGATTCTGGGTATTCGTGTGCTGGCCCGCATCACTACTATTTTTTTGTGACATCAGGTTCTTTTCCTCCCTGCTCCTTTTGGTCCATAGCTCCCAAATTTGGGTGTGTTTATACATTATGTATTGGGGTTCCCATGAACAAAGATGGTGGCAAAAGTATTGGAGACTCACTGGGGCCCTGTGTTGGAGGAAGCTGGATTCTCATTACTTCCCGAAGCTTCAAGCGAGGATAGTGGAAAGACGCTGGAGGATGGACCTGAGATCGGTAATGAATATATGGGCAATCTTAGTTTGGTGTTTTCACTTTTGATTTCTTGGGATTTTGACTACTAGGTTAGCATCACCAAATTATTTTGTCCTCTTCACTGCATTATGTCTTGAACTGAGCATGTTTTACAAAGTATTCATATAGCAGTCTTATCTATTTTTAAGTTTATGACTTGAGGATTATGGTTTCTTGACAATTTCTCTAGGTTCCTTTTTTCAGCATATTTAAGGTTATTGTTATCTTGCGAAATTTAACAATTTGATTACTTATGTGCTGGAGAATGGAATTTATCATTTTGCAGTGAAGAACTGTTAAAATTCAAAGTATTTTGTTTTAACATCTGTTTTCTTTTCCACCTTTCCCTAGGTGTGTTATTTTTGAATGAGTTATTTTGTTTCTTTGTTACTTCAATTTTTCCAAGGGCAACAAGGGTTTGGAGAATCATAGCTTAAAATGGTGCAATTAAAGCCTGATGCATAGTTTGATATTATTTTTGCAGATGATGGAATCATACCTGGCAGGCCACTTCCTTCTGAATGCCATGCAGAACCACATACAGACTATGACAGAGCTGCAATTAAATGGGGTCTGATACACCATAAATAAAGTGTTGCAGATTGTTGTCAGGCTTGCTTAGGCCAGGAAAAAAATGCTAAAGAAGGTGAAAAGAAGTGTAACAGAGATGGTGGAAAAAGTATTGGAGACTCACTGTGGTCCTGTGTTGGAGGAAGCTAGATTCTCATTACCTCCCGAAGCTTCAAGCGCGGATAGTGGAAAGATGCTGGAGGATGGACCTGAGATCGGTAATGAAT
Organism: Pinus albicaulis; assembly: GCA_034641835.2. NCBI lineage: Eukaryota > Viridiplantae > Streptophyta > Pinopsida > Pinales > Pinaceae > Pinus > Pinus albicaulis. Next base: position 72,561,712 of record CM076579.1, on the reverse strand, counting down.
ATATGGCAATCTTAGTTTGGTGTTTTCGCTTTTGATTTCTTGGGATTTTGACTACTAGGTTAGCATCACCAAATTATTTTGTCCTCTTCACTGCATTATGTTTTGAACTGAGCGTGTTTTACAAAGTATTCATATATCAGTCTTATCTATTTTTAAGTTTATGACTTGAGGATTATGGTTTCTTGACAATTTCTCTAGGTTCCTTTTTTCAGCATATTTAAGGTTATTATTATGTTGCTAAATTTAACAATTTGATTACTTACATGTTGGAGAATGGAATTTAGCATTTTTTAGTGAGGAACTATTGAAATTCAAAGTATTTTGTTTTAACATCTGTTTTCTTTTCCACCTTTCCCCAGGCGTGTTATTTTTGAATGAGTTATATTGTTTCTTTGTTACTTCAGTTTGTCCAAGGGCAGCAAGGGTTTGGAAAATCCTAGCTTAAAATGGTGCAATTAAACCCTGATGCATAGTTTGATATTATTTCTGCAGAAGATGGAATCATACCTGGCAGGCCACTTCCTTCTGAATGCCATGCAGAACCACATACAGACTATGACAGAGCTGCACTTAAATCGGGTCTGATGCGCCATAAAGAAAGTGTTGTAGATTGTTGTCAGGCTTGCTTAGACCAAGCAAAAAATGCTAAAGAAGGTGAAAAGAAGTGTAACATTTGGGTTTACTGTCCATTTGAACCTGGTTGCTATTCTCTAGATATATATCAGCACAAGCATCAAGAATGTTGGCTAAAGCAGGTAGAATTCTCATGCTTCCTCTATTGGATATCCTGCATCTTTTGCTATGTGGCTTCATAGAGGAGATTTCGCTTTGGATATTAGATTCTTTTGTCAAGAAAGATGTTGAAATTGATCTTTTGGGGAATCTACATACATATTTATGCAAGTTCGAGCCTTTCTTGCTAAATCAGGGACAACTTACTGAAGGGTAGTTTGAAATTTTGTGTTTGTTCTTATTCAAGTTTGAGTTTATTTCAAGACTGCTACAGTCTATGGTCATGTGCGATTATGAATTATAACTTTATATAATTTTGATGTTTCTAGGTTGGAGACTGTACTATTTTCATTGGAGGATGCTACTATTGATGCGCCCAAGGCTCTTGCGTTACTTGGTAGGATTCTTGCAAAATTGGTTGTTGAAGGGATATTCTTTATTCAAGATATAACAAGGGCAATCAAGGATGGAGGTACATAGCTAGGAAGCTTATTAGAAACGAGGGGATTTTGAGGTATTTCTCAAGAAGAAAATTTCAAGGTAGTCTGCTCACAATTTTAATGCCTGATCAATTTTGTGGTTTATCTATGATCTCTCATGTTGACAAGTGAATGGTTGGTTAGTGTTCTCATCCCTAGCGTTCAGCCAGATGGCCCTACTCCGGAGGCGCCATGTCTCTTCGCGGGCCTTCAGGATCTTAGTGCGCTCAGATTCCAGCAAGTAGATGCGCGACTTTGATTCATCCGTTTCAAATCCCTGATGGTCAGACGAACTCATTGCAGCAAGTTCCGCTTCTCCTTTGCCCAAACCTTGGTGAGCCTCTTGACCTCTTTCATCTTGTAGGTGAAGAGAGTAGAGGGGTCTAGGTCCGGTGGTCCTATATGGTTAGTCCAGTACTGAGTGACAATTTTAACATAGGATGCATCCTCAAGCCATGTAGCATTTAATTTGAAGGGTGCCTTTGGCTTTGGTGTGCGTCCAGCAAGTTCCATAAAAATGGGAGAGTGATCAGAGAGTCCCCCTTGTCCAACCCACTGCCGATGGTTGGGGATATGGGCAAGAGTTTCCTCATGGACCAAGAATTTGTCCAATCGTTTGGCAAGGGAGGCTTGTCCTGTCCTCTTATTGTGCCAAGTAGGTTGTAGTTTGGGGGAAGGGATGTCCACAAGCTGGTGCATTTCAATGAGGGTCTGAATCTGTTCAGATAGGGGATCGAATTGAGCGGAATGTCCCCATGATTCAGCCTGACCGAGAGAGAAATTGAGGTCGCCACTGAGTATGAGCCTGTCATGATTCATGAGGGGGAGGTTGAGGAAATGATCCCAGAATGTGAATCGATTAGAGCATGGCCCCTATATGTTGAAGATGCAAAAGGGAGATTCGATTTCAGTCGATTGTATGTTGGCCCCCAAGTATCCCTCTCCTCAGATATTAAGGAGATTTATCAACTGAGGATTGACGCCTAGTGCAATGCCGCCCGATTGGCCACGAGCATCCAGGGCATGAAAGTTCTAGCCAAGGCGCATGCCTTGAAGAATATTGACAATCGATGATTCAGGGCCAAGGGTCTCTTGGAGGAAAATAATATCACAAGGGGTGAATTCAAATAGACGACGAAGTGCAAGTTTTTTGGCCTGACTTGCAAGGCCACGTCAATTGAAGGAGACAATAATCATGAGGGAACAGATGCATGGGCTATCTGTGCTCTAAGGACCCTATCGAGAGTGTGTTGACGTCCATCGGGCTACCTCCTGACCAGCTTGGACAATGGATTTAGAAATATATGATTTGTACCACGAGAAGATATCCCGATCTTGGGAGGGGGGGAATAATAGCTAATCCGCAGGGGGGGGGACGCAGATAGCTTGGAGAGGGATCTGAGAAAGTATGAATGGCTGCCCGCAGAGTCGGATGAGGCCTCAGAGGAGAGGGGAAGAGTGGGAGAAGGTACAGAGGGAGGGGTCACGGACAAAGGGAGAGGAGAGGAGGGGAATGTAGACCCAGATACAGAGAGGACCAATGATTGAATAACAATAGATACAACAAAAAAATCAGAAGCAGAGTAAGGGAGTGAAGTAATACTCGCAGATGGCTGTGCTACAACTGCTCTAGAGTGGGTACTGCGTGGCGAAGGGGGCCGAGGTGGATGAGTAGTAGGCGCTTCATTTAGAACATTGGCTTGAGGGGGTCGACCACGCTGAGAAGTCTTCCCAGTGGGCGCCTGTGCCTGTGGAGTTGATGCAGGAACATATTCAGTTGGCAGGGACTGTGGGGCCTTCTTCTACAGGAGTGGGAAGTCCTTGTAGAGATGCCCGACCTCGTGACATCTTCTACATCGGTAAGGCACACCTTCATAATCCAGGGGCTGGATTTGGGTAAATTGCTTCCATCACAATGTAATGGACTCTTCCAAGCCCTCTCTGGTGTCCAAATGTACCAAAATCCGAGCCATGGTCATGATACCAATTGCAATATAAGATTTTTCATGATCAAGATAGGACCCAAGAGCATTGCCAATGTGTGCGAACGTATCCTCAGAACAAAAGTGCATAGGTAGCCCAGGTAATCGAACCCAGATGGGTCCATCACCCAAGTGCTCTCGCTCAGGGTCGAATAGAGGGCTCCATCTCTTCAACAGGACTGGGGCTTGTTCTATGTGCCAATAACGGGCAAGTACCCATTGCAGGTGTTCCGGTCGACTAAAACTGAGTGCGAACCATCCTTTGGGGAGAATGATGACAAAGGGTAAAGCTTCAATAAACTGTCCCCAGATCTCCATAGTCCATAGCCGAATTCGCTCCGTGTTGTATTTCCGGCCTCGAATGTGTCCAACCAAAACCCTCTCCGCCGTGTCAAGTACATCACCCATCCTGTGTTGGTCTCTGAATGCGAGGTCGATACCCTTATTACCTTTCTTAACACATCCCGACTTCCTGGATGAGCGCGGTTGAGATCCAAGGGAGGGTTTCTCCCCTGCCAAGTCTGAGGTAGGTTCCTCGATCATCCCAACTGAATGTGAGGGTGGATCAATAGGGAGAGTGCCCGCAAAACACCCAGATGGAGGGGGGCGTGACGTCGTTCGTGAGGGTTCAGTCGGGGGCAAGTTCGGCGTATGTAAAGGGGGTGTAGAAGCAGGCAATGAAGGTATAGGATCCAGGGAGGAGGAGATATCCCAGGGAGGGGGGAGGACTGAAACAATAGGAGGGATATTAGAAAATGGTGAGATGCAGGGGATAACAACATATATAGCACCGGATCGACTACATGAAGAGGGGGGGAAACACTCTAACAATGCAGATGGCAGAGAATCAAAGTGGTAGGCTAGGTGGAAGCCCTAGATCCATCTGGAAAAACTGCAGATGCGGGAGGTGCCTGTGCGAAGAAAAAGACGGGGAGTGTCGCAAAGTGGACCAGATCGGCAAGCCCTCCAATGGGTCTAGGGAATAATCCAATAGCTCGTCCTCCAATGGGTTTGGGGAATAATCTAGTAGCTTTTCCTCCATGTCATTCAATGTGGGTCGATTAATGGTTGCAGAAGAGCGCGGGCCGTAGAAAGTGCGACAATGAAAGGAAATAAGGGATGGGTGAAAATCGGGAGGCTACGATAGGTGTAGGTAGTCTCAGCAGAAACCCTACCCCAGGGCTGACACATGCGATCGTCCACGGGATCGCGATGCTGCAGTGTGTCAGAGTGCCCTCCATATTGCGTCATCTTCGATCGCCGAGCCATTAAGAAACCCTTAGCGAAAAAAAATCTCAGATTGCTTTCCATCCTCATTCACATAATTCAATCATCAACATGGTAGAGATGTTGTAATGTCCTCAACATTCCTATGTTATACCAAAATGATTTTTGGTTAACATTCCTATGTGATACCTGTGTAAAGGATTCTTTTATCAGCCATTAGATATAGGCAACTCAAAAAGACACTTTTCTGGTTATCAGTGTTAGTATATTAGTAAAATAGTGACTAATGCCACACTCTTATTTGGTTCAAATTGAATTGAATCCAAAACTCTAGCTATAAATTTTAAAATTGTATATTTATTTTTAAAATTGCAATATGTTAAAACATATTAACATGATTGTTTATTTTGTTTAAAATTATGCAAATTCACAACATATATATGTAAAGGGAGAAAAACAGAAAAGGAAAAAGAAGAACCTATGTTTTCATTTAAAACAAAAATCCAATACATATTCATATTCAACTTAGATCCAAACAGAAAAGGTCAAAACATCTAGCCCCATTGTAAAATTTTCCACATAAAAAAGACACCAAATACTGCCTGAAACATGGATGTTGAGTGAGCTATTATCAAATGGCTATCATATAAACTACAAAATTGAAATTTTGTGTTTGTTCTTATTCAAGTTTGAGTTTATTTCAAGACTGCTACAGTCTATGGTCATGTGCGATTATGAATTATAACTATATATAATTTTGATGTTTCTAGTTTGGAGACTGTACTATTTTCATTGGAGGATGCTACTATTGATGCACCCAAGGCTCTTGAGTTACTTGGTAGGATTCTCGCAAAACTGGTTGTTGAAGGGATATTCTTTATTCAAGATATAGCAAGGGAAATCAAGGATGGAGGTACATAGCCAGGAAGCTTATTAGAAACAAGGGGATTTTGAGGTATTTCTCAAGAAGAAAATTTCAAGGTAGTCTGCTCACAATTTTAATCCCTGATCAATTTTGTGATTTATTTGTGATCTCTCATGTTTACAAGTGAATGGTTGGTTAGTTTTTAGCTCGTGCTCACATTTGTTGGTTCTTGAAGCTCGAGCACTTCATAACAAAAATAGGCAAAGTCAAACAACACAAATGGTCCACTAGCTCTCTTTTCATTTGCTAATATTATAATGAAGTTTTATTAGAGGCACTGTTTATTTGTTTGTTTTGGTTAGAAAATGGTTTGCTCTTGGTTTTATGTGATTTTCAATTTATCGTATGTAGCATGTTGAGAAATGGGAAAAAATAACTTGACATTTATTTTGCAGAAATTGATGCTGAAGGAGAATTGCTTTGACATTGTTGATGTTAAGGTATATGTTGTATAAACTATTTATAGTCTAATTTATGTTATATTCTAGTGTTCATTGTCTTTCATGTCTTACATTGCATTGTATTTTCTTTTGTTTTCAGAAAATGAAATCAGTATTGATGGTAAGAAGCATGAATTGAAAAAAGAGGAGAGCAATAACATTGGAGCGACAAATGCAAAAAGAGAGAGGAGAACTGGTCTGGTGATACCCTTAGAGCCAATATCTCGCATAAGACACACATATAAAGACTAATGATCAAGTCTTCAGAGTTGGTGAATTCACTTGTAATGCCTTGATAACACAACGATAATGTTTTGAAGTGATGAAACATCATTTCATGTGTAAATTGTAGTCCAACTAATATTAAGTTGGAAACTTATATTGTAATACTTTAACATTTCATATAATATAATTTATGTGGTTGAAATTATTTATAGCTACATTTGATGTTGTTTAGTATTGTAATTAAAATATGCGACTTTGTGTTTTCATATTAGATGAACATGCAAATTGTATGACATTTTTTAAATCATACAAATTAATTTATGTTGATTAATAATGAACACATAAAATGAATATACGACTAAATTAGTCATTTATAATGATTATTAATAAAAGTAAATAAAATGAATATAAACTACTAAATTAGTCGTTATATAATGAATAAATGGCTACTGCAAATGACAAATTTGTGACTACAAATGACGACTAAATTTTGCATATATACGACTATTAGTAGCTAATTTACAGTATCTTATAACATGACTAAAATTTAGTCATATTTTTGCGGTCATTAATTGGTTTCAAACAATGACTAAAATTTGCATATATATGACTATTAGTAGCTAATTTACAGTATCTTATAACACGACTAACATATTGGTCATATTTCTTTGGTCATTAATTGGTTTTCTCGGGTGATCATATAGTAATATATTTTGTGGTATATTTGGTCATTAATTGTGACATTTAATGACCAAATCAATGACCAAATGAATGACTAAATCAGTGACTAAATCAATGATCAAATCAGTGACTAAATCAGTGACCAAATTAATGACCAAATATACAACTACATAACAAAATTGAGATAACCAATTAATGACTAAGCTAAAAACGACCAAAAGTTGGTCGCGTTATAAGATACTGTAAATTAGCTACTATTGGTCACCGACTGAAAAATAGTCATTTATATGCAAATTTTAGTCGTTTTTTTAGTAACTAATTAGCCATTTTGTACTAGTGCCTATAACATTCTTTAAGCATGAAACATGGAAAACTGGGTGCACTCGGGAAGATGCAGGAAGCTCCAATTTGTATGCCATAGTATGAATCTTTTGCAACACCCTCTAAGGACCATAATACTTTGGTGATAAATTACTATCCTTCTTAGCTTGCTTGAGGGACATTTGTTTGTATGGTTGTAGCCATAAAAGTACCCAATTTCCTACATTAAAACTTCTTTCGTTGTGATGTTGATCTGCCTTTTGTTTCATTCGCTTCTGCACCAAAGTGAGGTTATCCTTTAAGAGTTGGAGAACTTGTTTTTTATGCTCAATTTGATCTTCCACAAATTGAACCCTAGAATTTTCTCTTAAATATGATGTGATGGATGGTGGACGATATCTATTAAGTGCCATAAATGGGGTCATTTTTGCTGCAGTATGGAAGGAAGTGTTATACCACCATTCAACAAGAGGTAACCACTCGACCCATTGTGTCTGTTTATCAGATACAAATAAATGAAGACACCCTCAAAATTTTTTTTTTACTATCTCAGTTTTCCCATAAGAATGAGGATGATATGATGAGCTATGAACTAATTGAGTACCCAACCAAGAAAATAATTTCATCCAAAATTTTCCCGTAAAAATGGGATCTCTGTTGCTTACAATAATCTTTGGTTTCCATGTAGCTTTTGAATCTTTCCCATAAATGTAGTAGCAACTGTACTAGCTTTAAATGGATGAGATAATGCACAAAAGTGTGCATATTTCGTAAGTCTATCAACTACCACCATGATGACAGTATTTCCTTTGGAATTGAGTAAACCTGTGATAAAATCCATTAAAACCTCCTCCCGACGTTGACTTGGAATGGATAAAGGTTGTAACAAACCCAGGGTATTAATTGTCTCAACTTTATTTTGTTGGAAAACCAAACATTCTGCCACAAACTTTTGAATATCAAATTTAAGGCTATCCCCAAAAAAATTATCCTTGAACCTGTGGTAAGTTTTTGAAAATATTGAGTGCCCTCCTAAGGGAGAGGTGTGAAATTCCAAAAGAATATATTTTTTTGAATTGGGAATTCTTACAAAGATATAAGTGATCTTTGTACCATAATGAATAATTTTTCCAGCTAAACGTTTCAGATGTACTAGCATCTTTCTGCAAATTTTGAATGAGTGTCCACACCTCTTAATTATTCCTCCATCCATCCCTTGCTTTGGTTATCCACTCAGGTTGGATAATAGAAATGACACAAATCATTGCTTCCACATCCTCATCCTTTCTTGAGAGTGAATCTGCAACAACATTTTTCTTCCCTTTTTTGTAGATGATTTCAAAGTCATAACACAACATATTTGTGACCCATTTTTGCTGCTCTTCTGAAGATAATATTTGTTCCAAAAATTACTTAGGACTATCGTGATATGTTTTTATGTTGAAGTGTCTTACCATTAGGTAAGGTCTCCATTGATTTAGTGCATGCAATATTGCCAACATTTCCTTCTCGTAAATGGGTTTCTTTAAATACTTTCATTTGATTGGATGACATTCAAAAGAAATGGGTCTTCCTTCTTTCATTAAAACTACACAAATTCCATTTCCCGAGGCATCACATTCCACAATAAAAGTTTTTGTGAAGTCTAGAATAGCTAAGACTGGTGCTTGGCACATTGCCTCTTTAAGATGTTCAAAGGCCTTAGTTGCTACTGGAGTCCAAGAAAATGCATATTTCTTCAGTAATGATGTTAGAGGTCTCGATATTCTCCCATAGTTCTTAACAAACTTGCAATAATACCCTGTTAACCCTGGGAATCCTTCAATATGCTTTATGGTTGTTGGGATTTTCCATTCCTTCATGGATTTAATTTTGTTAGCATCTACCTTAACACCCTCATGAGATACAATATGACCCAAATATTCCACCTCTTGTACTGCAAAGAAACAATTGGAGGTTTTTGCATATAATTGTTTCTCCTCGAATAGTTTGAGCACCCTCTCAACATGTTGAACATGCTCCTTCCAAGACTTGTTGTAGATTAGTATATCATCAAAAAATACTAACACAATTTTTCTAACGAAGGGCTTGAAAATGGAATTCATCAAAACTTGAAATGTGGAAGGTGCATTAGTAAGGACAAAAGGCATGAACAAACATTCATAATGACCCTCATGAGTTTTGAATGTTGGTTTTGAATTTTCTTCATTCTTCATTATAATTTGATGATATCCAGAACGAAGATCCAGCTTGGTGAAGTAAACTTCTCCATGTAATTCATCCAATAATTCATCAATGACGAGGATGGGAAATTTATCTTTAATAGTGAGCTTGTTGAGCTCCCTATAACACAGACACATATGCCATGATCCATCCTTCTTGTGCACCAATACTACTGGAGCAGAGAAAGCACTTTGACTAGGTTGAATTATACCAGCCTCTAGCATTTCTGTAACCATATCTTCAATATGATTATTTTGAGTATAAGGATACCTATAAGGCCTGATGTTTGGAGGAACAATTTCTGGAATCAAATGAATATCATGATCATGATCATGAATAGGTGGGAGTCCTTTGGGAGTCTCAAACACCTTGGAATGATTGTCAAATACTTTTTGGAGATCTGGAGAAATATATGATTTTTTTTTTTGAACCTCTAGTGAGCATAATTGTGAAATTATGCCTCATTGTTATTCCTTCAAAATCTTTATCATGACATCAGAGCTGATTATCTTTCCTGGCTTCCCTGCGATACCCCGTAATTCAACTTCCTTTCCTTCCGAAAAAAATTTCAAGAAAATTTCTTGAAAAATAAAATCTACCATCCCCAAAGATTGTAACCATTGTACTCTTAGTAAAATATCAACACCACCCATTGGAATGGAGAGCATTGGACTATTCAATACATATTCCCCTATGGTTAGCTTGATATTATGGAACTTTCCAGAGTAGTTTATAGTTCCTCCATTTGCAACCATCACTTGACACTATAATGCTGGGTATAGGAAGAAATTTAATTCCTTGGCTACCTTACACTGAATAAAACTATGGGCACTACACGAATCGATCAACACTATTACATTTTTCTTCTTGATATGTCCTTCTATCATGAGAGTTTGAGGAGTAGTAATTCCTGCTAATGCATTACACGATATGGTCAGATTCATTTCTTCTTCCTCTTGGGTTGGTTCCTAGTGTATATCCTCTTATTTTGAAGTTTCTTGTTCCTTTTCTTCCTCCTCTTCACAATCTATGTAAAATAATTTCTTCTTAGCACACTTATGACCTTTATTGTATTTTCTATCACAATTATAGCAAAGTCCTTTTGCTCTTTTTTCTTCCAATTTTTGTGGTGTCAACCTTGTAGGTTTTGGAAGTCTAGGAGTAGCAACACTTCCATCTTTGTAGATGTGAGTGGTAGGCTTCCTTGTCACCATAATTTTTCTTTCAATTCTTCTTGCCAACCTGAATGTCTTCTCCAACAAATTTGGTTCCCAAAGGTCAACCTCATGTTGGATGTTATCCTTTAAAGTCCCTACGAAGACATCAATCTGTGCTCCTCTGGAATATCCTTTTGGTCATTGTATCCTCAATATGCTCCACCATTGAACCTTTTTGTTTGAGATTTATCAATCGGCTAAAGAAGGTTTTGGTCTTTGTATCCTCATAACATGCTACCATTTCCTCCATAAAACTTGACCAAGTGACAATTTTTTGACGAGAGAAAAACCATCAATACCATACAAATGTATTTTGTTCTAAATATAAAGTTGCAATACATACCTTTTCTGTGTTTTCCACATTATGGAGATTACAATATTGCTCCATATGTAGTATCCATGTTACAGGATCCTTTCCATAAAAATTCCTCATATCTATCTTTGGAATATGGTGGGTTTTCAATCCAATGTTAGAGTTTATGAATTCATGATTAAAAATTATTTTGTTCTCATCATGAGTTTCCTCTACTACCTTTTCGTCATTAGGAATCATTTCTTGTAGCAACTTGGTCAAACCTTCCTTCAAACATTTCATGTTTTTATTTATTTATTTCTGTACCATCATTCTTAGATTCCACTCCACTCTTCAAACCATCCTTCTTAGCTTCCATGCCTTTCTTCAACCCATCCATGTGTTTCTTCAAACCGTCCATCTTAGATTCCATTTCATTTTTTGTTACTCTTTGTGAGAGCGAAATTTGTTTCACATGGTCTCGTAATTTTGATATATCATGTTGTACTTCTTCCTCTTCATGAGTAATAGTAGAGCCTTATGAGGGCTTAATGGGTGTGGAATTATTTTTGAGAGGGATTTTTTAACACAATACTAATATCTATGTTTCAATATGCCCTTGAAATCACTTCAAACTGATTTTTCAAAGAAGACTTATGAAATTTTAAAAAACAAATACACGCCTTTTTTTTGCTTTTGAGGAGCTCAATATTGAAACTGATGTATCTCTGTAATTTTGGATCCCTAATATTTGATATTATGTCCCGTAGTAGCCCTCCGAGTCTTCTTTCCAATGCCACATGTCAGACTTAATTTGGATTCTTCAAGATAAAGTTATGCCAAATATCCCACAATGAACTAATGATGGTTTGGTTCAACAGAGAAAATTTGTACGGCATGCCACATGCCACTTTCTCATCCTTTGGCTCTGAAATAGATCTACACATGAAAATATAGTCCATTCTCTTTCGGTCCCTTTTTACAAAATTCAAATCCAATGTCTAAAACAAAAGTTATGACGATTTTCCCTCGGCCACTTGTTTGAGATGAAATTATGGATCGTGCAAAAACTCTAACTTCCCTAGATCATATCTTTGCAAATATAGCGAACCATGATCTAAATGTTTTACACGATGTTACCCAAGATTTCTTCTCAAATGAGTTTTTTTTTAGCATATGAACCTTCATAGAAAACAATTTATAGAAAAAATGCATTATGAAGTGTTTAGAGTAGAGAAACCCTAGAATCCAAAGCTATAATACCAAATTTTATGAAACTGGCTCACAAAATAGAAGAAAATATAGATAAACACATTAGAAATCATCCTTTTCGAGGGGGAAGCCTCCTTTACATTACATAAAGGAACAATCCTTGGATGATACAAATGAAAAAACCTCCTTTCTATATATAGGAATCCAATTGGCCATAATATAAGCATAGCCGCCATAACAATAACAATGTAAGGGCACAACAATAACAATAGTGGGATTCTATTGGGCATAATAATAACAATATGGGGACTACATGGGTACAAAAATAACAATAAGGGGGCTATAATAACAATAAGAATAAGGGGATACACTAATATTATAGGGACCTAGCAACCATTCATAATTACTAAATTATCACTTGCTCTACAGATTTCAATAATGCCGTAAAAAATATGGATTGAATGTCCTTTTTTTTGTGATATGGACTGCAAAGATTAAGTTCCTCTAGAATTGTGGTATATAAAGAACATAATTTTTAACATAATGTGCTAAATTGCAATATTTAATGTAATTGATCCAATTGGCGATGGGTTAACTTCAAATTTATCAAAAAAATATACAATACCATCAACATTATCATTGAAAATTTCAAAAAAATATTTCGGGAATGTCATATGACAGGTGGCACCTGAATCTAAAATCCTACTTTCCTCCCATGAAGAAAATGCAGTATTAAAAATATCATCAATGTTGAAATTGCAGTGAGCAAATATATAATGAAAAGATTCACTTGGTTTACTTTTGTCATAAGGTGGTTTCTTTGTCTTGTCATTAATTGGTTGTTTCTTTTCATTATTAATATTCTCCCAAGGAACCGTGCAGTTAACTGAACTATGAACATTTTTTTCCAAATATATAACATATGTATCTGGTTTATTAGACCGAAAATTCTTCTGTGTCTGGTCATTTTCTTTTCTAACACCTTGATTGTTGTTATTGTTCCCTTCGTCCCCTCTAAAATTTCTTCTAAATTGCCTTCTGGGATTGTTACCACCTTTGGAAGATTCACCCTATGATTATGTTCCTTTTGTGCATGGCAAATGATTTCTATATTTTAATTAGAAACAAACTATTTCTTCCCAAAATGCTTTTATCTTTCTGCAATTTTATTCACTAATTCATCAAAGGTGATGTCCTTTAATTGTCCACTAACTTGGAAAGATTCCTAGTAGTGAGACTATGCAGGGTGTAGGGCCTTCATGGAGGAAGTTAATTGTAAGTGAACTTTAGCAACTGTGGCTTCTATATCATGGAAAATAACCTTTATTTTAGAAGCCAATCTCCAAATTAAATAACTTCAATAACATATGAATAATCTCTATTTCTGAATGTGAATCATAGCTTTAATTTAAAATTTATAATGCTTCATGTAATGTCTTACATGAATGGATTTATCCACTTACCTCTTTTGAGACTCATGTTTTAATCATAGCATAGGCTTTATTATTCATGAAAGTTTCCCAGATAGTATGTTTTTTTTCATCTTCGGATCTTTTAGTGCAATTTCTTTATCGTCTCTATCTTTCTTCCATTGGAAAACACCGTGCCAAAAATCATTAAAAAAAAAATGAACCCTTTAGCTTTGTTATCCATTCTGGGTAATTTTCTTTCCCAGAAAGGACAACTCCAAGTAGAGAAATTCTAGATGTCATTTTATAAAAAATGAGATTAAAAAAAACTAGAAAATTTGATTCAGTTCAATCTTTAATAGACCAACTGTGTAAAAAATATCTGATGCATAGCTTGGAGACTATGTACGCAACTTTTATCAAAACAACAAAGCAATCTTCCTAAATTAGGCTGTCAAAACATCTTCAGGATGCCCCCCACAACGGTAATACATGTCGTCGTTGAACAAAAAAATAACCATATGAAAACAAACATTTTATGTTAATTAACAAAAAATTAATTAACAAACCTCGCAATTTCACGTGTGCAACAACCAAATTCAGTCAACCATCTGGATCGTCTCTGATGGATCCAATGGTACACGGTGGCACAAAAAATGTCGTTTATTAACGAAGTGGGTGGTCCAAGGGAAATTTTTCACAAAACCGTTCAGCGCGTAAATCAATGGCTCCAATTAATTATGAGGGAATCTCCACTGATTTAAAATACCATGATCTGTGGTGTCAGGATGGTTTCCAAAATCACTGGGCCCGCAGGAACATATCCGCACCAATGAATTTTAAACTAGACACATTGGATCATTATTTTGAAGCTTTCGAAACCTGTCTTTGATACCACTGTCCAATCCTATTGAACTCCATAATAAATCAATATTCAATTAAGTGAAATCATGCAAAATTTATACAAATAGAGGATAGTTACTAGATCACAACCATCTAGTGTTTTTTCTAACTGTAAAACAAATATGTCTAAACTAATCAACTCTAAAATAATAATGTATAATATCCCAAAGGATTAGTTAACAACTAGGACCAATAAATCCTTGTCTTCATAGTTTTTTCTCGCCTGTTTGATATGAAAATCAGTCGTTTTTGTATTTTATAGAGTAGAATATGGCATCTCATGCCAAAAATGGCCAGATCCAAATAATATTGAATCTATATTCATGAATTTGGGTTTAGGGTTAACGTATCAGGATTTGAAGGAAAAAGCTTTGTTTCGTGAGGTGCCTATTTTTAACATTGTTGATGCACGTAATTTCCCACCCACAAAAATGTTTAAATAGCTTCCTTTCCAAAGATACATGCTTCTTTTATAAAAACAAAAAAATTTGAATTCCTTGAATAAAATAAATCATGCAAGACGGTGATTATCTTCAAATTAATACATATCCATGCAACTATTTATTAATGTTAACGAAATAGATTTCAGATCAAATTGTAAAAAAAAACCTTCAAAAGTTAAGACTAAGATTATTAGAAATTAGAATATTATGATGGAAACCACTCTACTTATTAACTATTGTAAGATTTCATATAGATAAATAATCAATAGGTTTGGAACTTTTTAGTGTTCTAATTGAAAATATAAGAAGAAACACAAAATACAACATATCTAAAAAAAAGATGTAACCCTTATTTATATTATTATATGAAAGTAATACATGCCAAAATGATCAACCATGAAACTTCATGTCATATGATATGCATGGTTTCTCAACAAGACTACACTAAAACACTAAAGCATAATCATGGACCCTAAATGTATGCACTAGAAAAATTCGCCATGGGGATTTTGTCTTGGGATCAAAGTGGAACTCTCCATGCCAAATCCTCAACAAACATAATAAGATAGAAAACTCACGATGATCCTAATATCAGGATCCTATCCCATCTATAGTGTTGATGGGATCTTTATAAACTTTATTTTATTATTTTCCATCAAAAAACGAAGGCAAAAACCATGGGCAGATCCCATGGGAAAATAATATGGTAAATACCATGGGTATATTTCATCCATTTTGACCATAT
Source organism: Pinus albicaulis (assembly GCA_034641835.2). Lineage (NCBI taxonomy): Eukaryota > Viridiplantae > Streptophyta > Pinopsida > Pinales > Pinaceae > Pinus > Pinus albicaulis. The sequence goes on along the minus strand of CM076579.1, from coordinate 72,546,256 downwards.
CAATAAAGGGAATATTCCAAATCCTCCCACTCAAATAATTCTTTCCCTCAAGCAATCCACTTCTACCCACAATAAAATCATATGTATACTAATACTAGGATCCCATACAAACTAATGTGGTATTACATGCCTCCATGCTAAATGATCCTGAATGGATCCTTCGATGCCTGGATCCCAAACAATCATCTGGCCAAACTTGCCCTCAATAGATTCACCTGGATCCCAATGCGACCTAAGTCCTAGGATCTGTGGGTTATGATACCATCTCATCCCTCCATCACTGCATGTGCCTAAGGTCCCAAGCTACAATATTACCTTGGCTATGGGTATCCTCCTAAGAATCAACCCATCAATAGAGTTCCAAATCATAATATCTCGCCAGTCCATCTTGTGGGAAGGATCTAATGCATGAATACCTGCACATGGAAAAAGTATATTATGCTGATGTTGTTTGATGCTCAAATCATGTTACTGCACCCGGTCACCCAACATGATCCATTTGGAGAACTCTGCCCCGCTCTCTGTAAAGTATAAAGGTGGTTTGGTAGTGTCAAAAGCCCTATCTATGTACTCCTATAGAGGGATTCTCTAGAACTCCCAACTGTATTCCTCCTAATACCATATGAGGGACTTGAGACATTCCTCTACACTAGAAAACTTGGCTGCTGACCCAGCACTTACCCCTATGAGTTCCTTGATTTTTATATTTTCTTGTAAGACAGTGTCTTGGGTTTTTTGGAATTTATGGTTGAACCTCATAAGATCTATCTTGAAATACGTGATCTTTCCTTGAAAGTCCCCTTCTGTAAATTCTAGTGCCCTACTGAATGTTTCTACATCTGTTTCCATTAGATGCCCAAATATCACAATTTCAACTTGAACCTTTGGACGACCATTTAGACATGCATCATCCTTCAATGTTCATGCTATGTTTTTCATGTTTCCCCTCATGATCATGCTAATCTTGCTGGTTCATTACTACTAGATCCTCAATTAAGTATCCTTAAATTTCTTCTTCTTAACCTTCTCCGCAGGGACAATATATTGTTTACCCTCTCTCGTTGTCAAACATGGATGCACTAGTGGATTTATATCTACACTTGATTTCTCATACTCTTCATGGATGTCCTCCTGAATATCTATGGACTCAGTTGTATAAGAGTCTACCACATTTTTAGGATGATTCTCATTCCTTTCCCCATGTACTTCTAGGTGCTTTTCAAGCTGGTTGATTATCATCGACTCGTCCTACAAGTATTTATGAGTAACATTGTGTTGCTACTCACCATTTGTACTTGATTGTTGGATCGTTCATCGATTGTCTCCTGAAAAATAATGAACCCAACTATAGAAAAATTCCCATGACCTAAAGGAGTCTCTAACTTTTTTTCCCTTGTTTCCTCCTTCCTAACACCTGAGCATGAATGGTCACATTCCCACTGTCCCTTGAAAATAAAGCGTAGTCCTCTCCTTCTTAGTTCATTCTTGCTACAAGTTATACTTCCTTTTTTCTTTCTTCCCCCACCAATCCTCTTCAACTCCTTCTTAGTCAAAACCATTATGAGGAATTTTATGTTTTGCATGACCCACCTTTCGACTAGATCATATGCAACTAGTGATTCAACTAGTTCCTTTCTCCAAATAGTCAATAATTTAGATTCTAGTATCTTGAAGATGTCATCATATCCTTCTAAGAACAAGGACACAATATTTTTCATGCTTGTTTTGACACAATCTAGATGAGCTGATGTAATGTTGGTGTAAAAATTTTGGAACACCTAAATGATTAAGTTGTCACATTCCATATTTTGCATGAATGTACAAAAGCTGAATTCTTCCATTAGTTCAAATATTCTGTGTCACTTCTGAAAGGTAGGAAGCATGATTTTGTTCAACCCCTGAAGGGCTTCTAATATTTGCTACAATATCTCTCTCATGATATCATTATTGAAAGGCACTAGTGGCGATGTTAAAGTTATGATCTTGCTCGGGCAAGAATCAACTATGAGCCTGACCCCTTCACAACGATGCTCCCAGAGTTTGGGCTATATTAATGTAAGAATGGATGGCTTGAGAGCCCAACTGATTTTATTCCATTCCAATTTCCCCACCCTGGACAAACATGTGTCTAATTCCTCCAACTTATGAAGGTCTATATCTAAGTTTGTTTGTTGCAATGCGGATCCAAGTGTGAAGATCTTAGCCTCTCTTCCCTATCCTTCCTTTCACTTCCTATGGGTCCTTCGACTATAGAATGACATGAAATATTTTAGAGAATGGTATGATTTTTTGACCATAATTTTGGTCTAAGGAGGTATTGCTGCATAAAGAACCATATCTTCTCACTAGTTCATTAGAAATTTCTGGGTGTTTTCTAAGGTTTCTTCAAGGCAGTCAATATTCTCCTATAAAAAGCAAGAAAATATGCAGGAATACAGTAATTTTCCATTGGGATATTAGATCAACGTTCTACAGATAATTCCTTCCCCAATATTTTCTACAATTGTGACCCAATGATTCTCCCTTCACCTTTTTTTTTTGAAACCCTTGTGTCTCCAAATAAATATTGAACCCAAACTGAAAAGAAATAAAATATTTTCCAACCTCATTACAATAAATCCTTATAGATCCCAAATAAAACTCAAATATATATATATATATATATATATAAAGTATTTCTAGATAAATACAAAGTGTACAAACTAATATTAAGTTAACAAGTTCATGGGACGCCAACAATAATCACCTTGCCTTATTACCACCTTGTGCAACGCTCTTTGCATCAACCTTAGATCACCTCCTCTTTCCACTTCTTCAGTGACTTCATAGTGAGTACTGTACCTCAACGCCGTGATTTGTTACCCAACTGGTGTGATAAATCGATGGCCACTATCTTTGAAGTACAACACAAATGGAATATTGACTTCAATATGCACTTGGTTGCATGGTATGAACTACAATATCCTTTGTATGACAAATTCTATCCAATTGGAACGGTTGTGCCCACGATTCCTTTCTCTCACTGGATTGGGGTCCTTCATGCTTTATGGAAGTACCCTCATGATTGGTCAATGATTAGGTAAACTAGTGCTATTAGTGTGAGATACCTTTAGTTCTTGTGCATGTTATTGAGTCCTAATAAGTCACCCATTAAAAATTATGTTTTCAAAGCCATCAACCTTACTCTTATTTGGATTGTAATTGTAAGATCTCGAGTGCTATATATGGTTGAATCAGAATATGGCCCTTCAACCCTCAAGACTGGAGTGTGTACTATGTTGCAACCACAATGGTGCATGCTTACCCAACCTTGGACCTTTAAGCTTCTAGAGATTAATCTCATACTTAGATTCCACACCACTCTTCAAACCATCCTTTTTAGCTTCCACGCATTTCTTCAACCCATCCATGTGTTTCTTCAAACCATCCATCTTAGATTCCATTTCATTTTTTGTTACTCTTTGTGAGAGAGAAATTAGTTTCACATGGTCTCGTAATTTTGATATATCATGTTTTACTTCTTCCTCTTCATGAGTAATAGTAGAGCCTAATGAGGGCTTAATGGGTGTGGAAATATTTTTGGGAGGCATTTTTTAACACAATACTGATATCTATGTTTCAATATGCCCTTGAAATCACTTCAAACTGATTTTTCAAAGAAGACTTATGCAATTTTAAAAAACAAATACACACCTTTTTTCTTTTCTTTTGAGGAGCTCAATATTGAAACTGATGTATCTCTATAATTTTGGATCCCCAATATTTGATATTATGTCCTATAGTAGCCCTCTGAGTCTTCTTTCTAATGCCACATTTCAGACTTAATTTGGATTCTTCAAGATAAAGTTATGCCAAATATCCCAAAATGACCTAATGATGGTTTGGTTCAACAGAGCAAATTTGTACGGCATGCCACATGCCACTTTTTCATCCTTCAGCTCTGAAATAGATACACATGAAAATATAGTCCATTCTCTTTTGATCCATTTTTACAGAATTCAAATCCAATGTCTGAAACAAAATTTATGATGATTTTCCCTCGGCCACTTGTTTGAGATGAAATTATGGATCGTGCAAAAACCCTAACTTCCCTAGATCATATCTCCACAAATATAGCGAACCATGATCTAAATGTTTTACATGATGTTACCCAAGATTTCTTCTCAAATGAGTTTTTTTTTTAGCATCTGAACCTTCCTAGAAAACAATTTATAGAAAAAATGCCAATATGACTTGTTTGGAGCAGCGAAACCCTAGAATCCAAAGCTATAATACGAAATTTTATGCAATTGGCTCACAAAATAGAAGAAAATATAGATAAACACATTAGAAATCATCCTTTTCGAGGGGGAAACCTCCTTTACAATACATAAAGAAACAATCCTTGGATGATACAAATGAAAAAACCTCCTTTCACTACAAGAAAAAAACACATTGGTGAGGGGCGAAAATGGTCACCATGTAATATACTTCACTGAATAATTTATTAAATCTGTTGTAAAATAAAGATGCAGAAATGCCAACTGTAAATAACATGAATGAGTGATAGCCCTTTCAACGAGAATCAGTTGAGAATTAAAAAGGTGCCCACGCTGATACACAACGCGCCATACAGAATTTTAGATAAGAGGCCCATAGCCAATTCTTCATAGTCCACTCAGAAAAAATAAGGGGGCACGTAACAAATAAAGACGGCCTGCCCAAATTACAACAGGGTTGAACAGTGCACAATGATCATACGTAATTCTCAGATCTATCTGCGCAGATCGAGACTGCTTGGGGCTACGCAAATCTGTACGCAGGACGCCACGGCTCTGTAGAGCTACCTGGCAGTGTAGCTTGGCGGATAGTTGACTCCAGCGCTCGTGTGGTGACAGGATTTGGTCGGATGGCTTGAAACGTGGCTTGGATAGGTCAACACACTCCAACACGTAGCGCAGACAAAGATCGCTTAGGTGCTGTGCGGCTATGTTGTACTGCACTTGCTTCCTCGCTCAATCGGTGCAGAGTGACATCCTTCCTGCTTTCAACCGAGCCTTGGAATCAGGCAATCCTCCTTGCCCGTTGACAATCAGATAATGGGTGATGCGTAGCTGTATACTCCCATAAGGAGCAGAAATTCCTGCGGAGGATACTTCAAATCATAAACTTGAACTAGCTGGTTTCATATGCATAACCCTTTCCAAGAACAGAAATGAAATAAAGTGTTCCAACTAGGGTGATAAGAATGATCACCGAAGTTGGGTTTGCCCACTAGGGTGAAATCGAGTTTCACCGAAGAGTGTTGAGGGTCTCACCTGAAACCCACGACTTGAAAACTCGCTTGAGCTCTCAAAATATCAAGAAGAGAAGATCAAATTCCATGTCTTTCTTTCGTTTCTCCTTCTCTTTTATAGATGGCTACTTGGAAAAACCATGGGCAATTACCTGGGGAAGAAAACAACCAAAGGAAAAACCAGGAGCAAATACCTGGGGTCAAACAATCTAAAAAAAAAGAAAAACCATGGGCCAGAGCCGCTTATTTATTTATTGGTCTTCTACCATTAAGACTTGGTCCAACCGGTTAAACGGTTGGGGATATTACAGTTCCCCCTGCCCAAAATTGCTTGCCCTCAAGGAATTTCAATGTTGGATGTTGCAATATATGCTCTCCTTCCCAAGTGGCATCTTCAACGGGTAGATCTTTCCATCGTACCAAATATTCGCGGATGATTCTGCTTCGAAGTTTCCTTTCCCGCACCTCCAATACTTCCTCAGGAACTAGTTGAAGATGGCCCTCCTCATCTAGTGGCAGTAATTCTGGTGATGATCTTACGTTTGATCCCAATGCTTTCTTCAAACAGGAGACATGAAAGATGTTATGAATTCTACTCTCTGCGGGAAGTTCTAGCTCATATGCCACTTCTCCTATTTTTCGGACAATTTGATAGGGCCCATAAAACCGTGGCTTTAATTTTTCTGCCCCCTTCTGCTTCAAAGTAGACTGCCTGTATGGCTGAAGCCGGAGATAGACCTCATCTCCTACTTCGAAATTCCTCTCTATCCTTTGACGATCTGCATATAACTTTTGTCGATTCTGTGCCGTTTGCAAATTGTCTTTGAGGGCTCTCAGAATATCCTGGCACCCCTGGATCCAATCCTTTGCCAAAGGTTCTCTACTATCTCCAAACATTGTATCTGCAAAAGATAGCGCCTCGTACCCATAGAGGGCCCGAAAAGGTGACATCCTTATGGACATGTGATAAGTAGTGTTATAGAAATATTCTCCTAAGTACAACCACTTGGTCCATGCTCATTGATGTCCTGTGACGTAATCTCGTAAGTAACCTTCCACCCATTTATTCACTGCTTCTGTCTGTCCATCTGTTTGCGGGTGATAACTGGTACTAGGAGTGAGTTCTGTTCCAGTCAACCTGAATAATTCTTGCCAAAATGCTCCCATAAATCTACTGTCACGGTCACTCACAATGGTTTTGGGCAAACTATGTAGATGAAATACCCCTTGGAAAAATATCTCAGCTATTTGAGATGCAGAAATTTTGGAGGGGATTGCAAAGAAGTGAGCGTACTTGGTGAGACGATCCACCACCACAAAAATACAATCTTTACCTTGTGAAAAAGGTAGCCCTATAATGAAATCCATAGATATACTTTCCCATTTTTGTTCCGGAACAGGTAGTGGTTGTAATAAACCTGCCGGGTGTGTATGTTCAACTTTATTACTTTGACAGATACCACATTCTTGAACATATTTGATAATGTCCTTCTTGAGTCCCTTCCATGTGAACCTTTCCCTGATGGTCCTATAAGTCTTCAGAAAACCAGGATGCCCGGCTAAAGGAGAGTCATGGGCTGCTTGTAAGATCTTCCTCTTAATTTGGGACTCAGGTACTAGATAGATTCGATCCTTATAATAGATAATATCATTGAAAACTCTATAACGGACGTCTGATGACTGTCCGTCAAGGATCTCGCACGCTGATTGATTTTTTGAGTATTCCACCAAAAGATGGGACTTCCAGTCATCTACAATGTCTATGAGAGAGAAGGTAGCTGGCCTCCTTGACAAGGCATCTGCAACTGCATTGTTTTTAGCTTTGACATATTCAATCTCAAAATCATAGGCTTGGATCTTGCTAACCCATTTTTTCTGCCTTTCATTTAATCCCTTCTGATCAAGGAAGTATCTGAGACTATTGTGATCAGTCTTGACTTTGAACCGATTCCCCACTAGATATGGACGAAACTTGGCCAATGCATGCATAATAGCCAACATTTCTTTATCATAAATGGAGTAAGAGCGTTCATAATTATGCAACTTCCTACTCTCAAAAGCAATGGGATGATGGTTCTGTGTTAGAACAGCCCCAATTCCTTCCCCGGAAGAATCACACTCCAATACAAAGGGCTGAGAGAAGTCTGGCAAGGCTAGAACTGGACACGAACTCATGACTTTCTTCATCCGCTCAAAAGTCTCCTGGGTTGTTTCTGTCCATAAAAAGGCTCCTCTTTTTGTCAAGTCCGTAAGAGGAGCTGCTAGTTGTCAATATCCCTTTACAAATCTCCTGTAATAAGTGCAATACCCAAGAAACTTCTTAACTCTGTTACATTTTTGGGAGTTAGCCAATTGAGAATGGCCTCAATCTTCTCTTGGTAGACCTTAACACCTTGACTTCTGATGATGTGACCCAGATATAACATTTATGTCATTCCAAACTCACATTTAGAGATTTTGGCATAAAATTGTTGTGCCTCCAATATTCCTAGGACCTTATCCAGGTGCTCTTCCCATGTTTTACTGAAGATCAGGATGTCGTCGAATGAGACCAAAACAAATTTACGCAACTGCTTGTTGAATATATGGTTCATGCATGATTGAAATGTTGCAGGGGCGTTGGTCAACCCGAAAGGCATCACTAGGAACTCATAATGTCCATAGTGGCATCGAAAAGCTGTTTTTGGAATGTCTTGATCCCGAACTCTGATCTGGTGGTACCCTGAGCGAAGGTCAATTTTTAAGAAGTATTTGGCTCCCTTTAACTCATCCATCAATTCGTCGATCCTGGGGATAGGATATCGATTTTTGATGGTCTTTTTATTCAATGCTCGATAATCTATACACATCCTCAAGGACCCATCCTTTTTCTTGACCAAGACTACTGATGAAGCAAAGGGGCTCGAACTCGGCCGAATGTGTCCTAGTGCCAACAATTCTTTTATTGCCTTTTCTATCTCATCCTTGTACACCTTGGGGTGCCGATAAGGGGTAGTGATGACAGCTTGGACCCCTTCTTCTAGTTCGATGATGTGCTCAAATCCCCTATCAGGTGGACGTCTTGGGGGAATATCTCCAAAGACCTTCTGGTATTTTTGCAATAGTGCCATAATATCAGGTGAGTACTCCTTGAGTTGCTCTACTGGTTTCTTCTCCATGATTCGGCACTCTATTGCCCATACAATATCCCCATGTCGGAGATCTGCCTCCATCCGATTGGATTTCACCACCTTGGGAGGATATGCATGCATTCCCCTCAACTTCACATTTTTACCATCTGGTCCCGTGAATGCGAGTTCCAAGTCTTGGTAGTTTACTGTATGAGTTCCGATGGAATATAGCCATTGTACCCCCAATACTACATGAGAGTCTGGGTAGTCTACGACAAAGAAGTTATCTGTAACTTTGTAGTTCCCCATTGCTAGGCTCATGTTAGGAACTATCTTAGTGCAGGACATGCGGTTGTGCTCTTTCTTTCCAGGAATCAACACTGTGAAGCCTTCAAATTCTTCAGTGTCTAGCCCCCTTCTGGCTACGAATTCTGCATCAATGAAGTTGTGGGAGGCCCCACCATCAATTAGCACAGTGACCTTTTGGCCTTGTATGGTGCCCCTAACTCGGAGGGTGTGATATATTGGGACCCCTGTGAGAGAGGCAATGACTCCTTCCTGGACTTCTTCCTGTATTGCTCCCATGCCTTGCGATTCCCCTTGATCGAACTCTGGATTCTCTTCCTCATCTTCGCTTTCAGAAAATACTTCAATATAGTGTGCCTTCCCTTTAGTACACCGATGTCCCGGTGCCCAAGGTTCTTGACAAGAAAAGCATAGCCTTCTCCTTCTAAGATCTTTTCTGGTCTCATCGTCCAGCTTCCCTTTACTAACTGGCTCCTGTTGCTGATGTTTGATTTCCTTCCCTTTTTGAGGAAAATAAAATTTAGGTGGGAATCTATTCTTGGGTACTGCATCCTGCATATCCCTTGCACGGTTGATTGCATCTTGCAAGGTGGCGGGTTGGTAGGCCCTAACCCAACCTTGAAGGGGTTCTGACAACCCTTCTATAAATAACATGACCAACCTAGTCATGGAGAGGTCGTTGACCATAAATGCAAGCCTCTGGAATTCTGCAACATAAGATTCAAGGTTCCCTGTCTGTCGGAGCTGGGTTAGCTCATGGAAGTATATCTCAGGATCCTTTCAATCAAATCTTTCTATTAACCTCCGTGTGAATTCTGTATAAGAGATGATGCTGGCATGTCCCAGAATGGTCATACCATGTTGCCACCATTCATGCGCTTCTCCATCCAGATGAAGTGTGGCATACTTGATGGCATCCCTTTCCCGCATGGGATTGAGTTGGAAATATGTATCCAGTTTCTGTACCCATGACCGTGCTAAACATTTCGACGATCCATCAAAATAAGGAAGAGTTACCTTCCCCACAACTTTCTGCAAATCTCCGTTTGACTGATGGCCCCCGTATTTGGTTGCCCTCCTTTGTTGTTTGCTCTTCATATAGTAAAATTCATTAAGGTTCAGGGTCGCTTTTACGTTGGGAGGCAATGTATCGTATTCTTTCATCCAGGCGGTAACTGTCTCTGCAATAGGTGAATGGCAGTCTTGTTCCCTGGAGGAGTCATCCAAAAATGGAGGCATAGTTGGCCGACTAAAAGGGCTACTCCGAGTGTGTAATGGATCGTTGCTATGAACATGAACATTGATGTACTCCTGCGGTGGACCATCCCCACCTGAATGGGAGCCTCCTTCCCCATTATTGCTTTGCACATTAGGTTGCCCATTCTGTGTTCTAAGGAGTTTTATGATGGTGTCTTGAGCCTCAGCGATCTTTTGTAAAACATCTTCAAGTTTGGTATTCTCCTGATCACCCATGGGTCTTTCTTCCCCTTCGGGTTTTCCTTGGCTCCTAGCCCTTTTTCCTTCCCAATTAACAGTAATACCCTTTTCTTTTCTTGGCATCCCACAGCTGGCCAAGATATGGCTCCAATACCACTGTAATATTCTTCACTGAATAATTTATTAAATCTGTTGTAAAATAAAGATGCAGAAATACCAACTGTAAATAACATGAATGAGTGATAGCCCTTTCAACGAGAATCAGCTGAGAATTAAAAAGGTGCCCATGCTGATACACAACGTGCCATATAGAATTTTAGATAAGAGGCCCATAGCCAATTCTTCATAGTCCACTCAGAAAAAATAAGGGGGCCCGTAACAAATAAAGACGGCCTGCCCAAATTACAACAGGGTCGAACAGTGCACAATGATCATACGTAATTCTCAGATCTATCTACGCAGATCGAGACTGCTTGGGGCTACACAAATCTGTACGCAAGACGCCACGGCTCTGTAGAGCTACCTGGCAGCGTAGCTTGGCGGATAGTTGACTCCAGCGCTTGTGTGGTGACAGGATTTGGTCGGATGGCCTGAAACGTGGCTTGGACAGGTCAACAAACTCCAGCATGTAGCGCAGACAAAGATTGCTTAGGTGCTGTGCGGCTATGCTGTACTGCACTTGCTTCCTCGCTCAATCGGCGCAGAGTGACATCCTTCCTGCGTTCAACCGAGCCTTGGAATCAGGCAATCATCCTTGCCCATTGAAAATCAGTTAATGGGTGATGCGCAGCTGTATACTCCCATAAGCAGCAGAAATTCCTACGGAGGATACTTCAAATCATAAACTTGAACTAGCTGGTTTCATATGCATAACCCTTTCCAAGAACATAAATTAAATAAAGTGTTCCAACTAGGGTGATAAGAATGATCACCGAAGTCGGGTTTGCCCACTAGGGTGAAATCGAGTTTCACCGAAGAGTGCTGAGGGTCTCACCTGAAACCCACACTTGAAAACTCGCTTGAGCTCTCAAAATATCAAGAAGAGAAGATCAAATTCCATGTCTTTCTTTCGTTTCTCCTTCTCTTTTATAGATGGCTACTTGGAAAAACCATGGGAAATTACCTGGGAAGAAAACAACCAAAGGAAAAACCAGGAGCAAATACCTGGGGTCAAACAATCTAAAAAAAAAGAAAAACCATGGGCCAGAGCCGCTTATTTATTTATTGGTCTTCTACGATTAAGACTTGGTCCAACCGGTTAAACGGTTGGGGATATTACACACCATAAGCTCATTGGTGTGGGTCAAAAGAGCCTTCGTCACCAAAAATTGAATGTCACCAAAGGTGGCATTGCTGAAAGTATAGGTGTTGTGGTGACATTCAAAGTCCGTCGCCAATAATGATTTATAGTGACGAATAGTGACCGTCACCATTTCTTATGAGCAATGGTGACGGACAATAGCCTCCGTCACCAAAAAAATGAACGTTACCAAAGGTGGCATCACCGAAAGTATAATGTTGTGGTGACATTCAAGGTACGTCACAAATAATGATTTATAGTGACGAATAGTGACCATCACCATTTCATATAAGAAATGGTGACGGACAATAGCCTCCGTCACCAAAAAACTGAACGTCACCAAAGGTGGCGTCGCCGAAAGTATGTGTTGTGGTGACATTCAAGGTCCGTCACAAATATTGATTATAATGACAGATAGTGACCGTCACCATTTCATATGAACAACGACGATTTTTTGTGATGGACCTTTCATGGCCGTCACTATTGGTGCATATATATGGCGATGTTCATTGACCATCACCATAAACTCATTGGTGACATCAAGGTCCGTCACGAATATTGACTATAATGACAAAAAGTGACCCTCACCATTTCATATCAACAACAATGATTTATGGTGACGGACCTTTAATGGTCGTCACTAATGATGCATATATATGGTGGCGTTCGTTAACCGTCACCATTTCATATTTTGGTGAGGGTCAAAAAATGTCACCATAAGCTCATTGGTGATGGTCAAAAGAGCATCCGTCACCAAAAACGGATCTTCGTCATTCCCTATATATGAATATTAGAGCACGATGGAATCAAACCACCAACCTCCTGCTTGTAAAGTAGGTGCTCTTCCATTGAGCTAGCACCTTTTAAAAAATTAGACTTTAAACTAGAAATTGCCCCTAAAGGTGCAAAGATACACCAAAGGAATAAGAACTAGGAAAACTGAAAGAATTCAGTGTCCTTGCTCCTATTTTTATTCTAGGACACTCTACAAAGTATGATCTTGATCTATGACGTATTTGTGCCGAGTGGTTCTAATTTAATGGTAAATGTTATATTCAGATAAAATAAATTAATAACTAAGAGGCCTTACAGGCTAATTTTTAATCCTTACACCAAAATCTCTTAATATTCAAGTCTATGGAACAACTCGTTCAAAGTTAAAACTAAAGTAGATTTTAAATGAAAAGCCTAAAACTAGCTAAGCAGTTTACAAGTTAACATTTTGGATATAGCTTCTGTTCAATTTATATGATAAGTTATGCCATAACCTTGAAACTAGTTTCTTAGCTAAAAGACTTTCTTAAGTCAACAATGACAAAGAAAGATAATCATGGCAAGCAAAATTCTCTTGTTTTTTCTAATGAGGGTGCATGTAACTTGATAAAAGATGTATGAGAGTATCAAACCATAAACAGGTTCACTAAAACATGGAAATGACAAAGTCTTGTTAAGCAACAAAAGTTTAGTTGAATATATGAAAAGCATCGAGCTAAATGATATAATTAAGCTAAAAGTAACTGTAAAAAAATGAAATTGCCATCAAATACCATCTGGTTTGGTTAGTTCTTCAAAAAGAGAAAGTGCAATTCCATGATCTAGCTCCTCATCTTGATTATGTAATGGAACATCCTAAACAAAAATATCCACATACAACAATCAATGTTATTGTACTGGTAAGACTTTTGATACAATCTATCAAAGCATGTACTATGTAGGAGAATAACTGGAAAGCACAACTAGAAATTTGAATCACAACATAACAATATAAAACAACATGCAACAGGAAAAAAACAAATCCACAATTTGAGAAATATGAACAATCCATGAACCTGTTCTTATATATTGATATGGATAACGAAATAGAAATCTGGATTTATGAAATTCAAGTATTACACAACAATGCCTTGAACAAATCTCAATATGTAAAATAGTATTTTTTGCATTTGGATTTACCTTGCAAAACCTTAGGAAAAAGTTTCCACAAAAACAGCCAATAAACATAACAACATGGACCTCAGGAGCAATTGTGCAAGGGATAAAATATGAAGGTAAAGCACTAGAGAAGTATTCAAAGCAAATGGTGAAAAGCATATCTAGAAATAACTAAGAACGCTCTGAAGTAAACCACACATTTATCATCATGACTAGTACACTTGCAAAAAAAGATTAGAATAATTTATGAACTATTCCACCAAAAAGCAGTGAATTTTTCCACTAAAATACAGTTTCAAATTAATCAACTTTGTTAAAGTTAACAAATAGAAGATTGAAGTTTAAAAGACAATACACTCTGATGAATTAGGGATTACCGTGGCATTAGAGGGCACATGCCAAAATACATTATCATCTCCAAATGCACCCCTACGTAGTGTCCATCTGACACTTTGTGACTTGAACCTTTAAAGGCTTCATCGTTCGAGATTTATTGTGAGTACGATGGTACAATGTGACTTGCATGTCCCAAATAACATGAGCCAACAATGAAAACCATAATTAAATTATTAATGCCTTACTAATTTAATCCTTGAAAAGACAAAAAACATGAATCCAAGAAAGAAAATGATAAGGTTATCGTTAACCAACTATTATATTTATAGATATGGCAGAATTGTTGATTGGCTGTTTCAGAATTTAAAGCATTTTACGTATTCTCTCAAACATATGAAAATACACTAAAATTACCAAGGTCATATTTCAACATAAATCTTGCAGAAAATCTTTTTCTTTGAAATTTGTGTTTTCGTTTGGGTTCAGGTTTGATCCGTTTAGGCTTCAGGTTCAACTTGTGATTAGATTTGGATCAGGTTTGGGCTCAAGTTTGAGGTTCGAATTTGACATTCGCAGAACCTTGGCAAATTTCAAATTTTTTTAGGTTTGCCAAATTCCGAATCTGAAGTTTCAGGTTTGGCAAAATTGAAAGTGACACATTCATAATTGCACCCCTAGTCATTGAAATCCTAATTTTTTCACCCACAAACATCAAATTATATGTTTTAGGAATCTATCTGAGCTTAAAATGAAATGTGCAATGGAACACACTTATAATGACCATTCAAAACTGTCACATTTGAAAATTCCCTACGAAACACGCCAAACCTGCAATATTCACAAAATATTAAAATACGGCCTTGGAAATATAGTCAGCACAGTATGTTGTATACACTAAATAGATTTGGACAACTATATTCAGGTCAAAGTTGACAGCTAATCCACATTTTAAAGTTTCAGAAAAAAAGGCAAAATACACTGCATCATAGTCTAACCCAGATCAAGATGAACATAAGCTTTATCAAAATATCATATACAATTAAGTCGCCCATTTACAATTGTAAATCTATACAGCACATGGCCATCTTGAGCAAATGAATCATTCACCTAAGTCAAAAAAGGAAATTGCATTTTTTCATTTGCCAAGCAAAATGAAGACCAAATATAGTTGCCATTTGCTGGCCCCCTTGACCAAATAAGCTGTCCAACTAGATCGTATGATGAGGAATTTGCATACCTGCCATTTTACGTAAAACACAAAACTGCATGTCTATGTGGGTCAAATGAGCTTCATTCCTAAAATACTATTAGCAAGCCTAGTAAAACATTAAACTGATCCCAAAATCCTACCATCAGCCAAGAAAATGCAGCAACCACAATGAAATGCTTTGGGGTTAAAATGACCAAAAAGACATGAAGGCACTGGTTACTCTTTAAATAAAAGAGGCAATTGAAAGAAAAGAAAAGAAAAAAAGAAAAAATGTCACAAAAGAGAGACAAAGAAAAGCCAGGGAACCTAACAGAAATAGAGGAAAAGAAAAATAAGACAAGGAAAAACTAAGTGTAACTGATGAAAAGTGAAATAACCAAAAATAAAATTTCAGCAGATTTCAACAGCAAAAATTAGAAGCACCAGTCAAAGAATGTGAAGCACCACAGAAATTAAGTGACTAGCAAAACATCAATTTCGACGTTCACACATTGGTTCAAATCCTCTATATCATATTACTTTTGCTTGTCAATTGACATTCCCAATCTGGTTAGGGCATTTCAAGAAAGTCCAACAGAAGGTGGATAGATGAGCAATTCAAAGCAAAACCAAAGACAATTTGACCTTGCAGATTAGAAAAATTTTAAAAATGTAAAATAGATGGTTAAAACCTAAGCGACCACAACAATAACAAAAAAAGGTTTCAAACACAAATAAGATTCCATGTAAATGTAAGCACTGCAAATATTAAATTAAAAGGGGGCAGAAAAGAGTAAAGCTAAATGAGAAGGACACCAAAATGTAGCAAAGAAAGACACCAGAAACAAGAAAGCTAACCAAAACATAAAAGCAAAACTAATTAATGATTTTACCAAAATGGCATTCATCCTCAACCAAAATTTAATGCAATTTGTAGCTCCACTAGCCTATTTTTTATCATATCCAGTATCTAACATTCCCTGATTGTGCTGTGCTGCAACAGGAAGAGCATCTTTGCCTTGGAATCCCAAAACTGAATCATAAATAAAGTATTCAGTTGTGTTTCTTTGTATCATGCAACAAAAATCGAACTAAATTAGGATTTATGGATCAAGGAACTTACACTCACCATTCATGTTGATGCCACAGTCCCTGCCAGGTCTGGTTTTAGCTTTTTGTTTACCTCTGAAGTGCTTCCATCCAATTCTGAGGCAAACTTGAGATAAACAGACAATTTACAATCATTTTTCAATATTACACAAGGAATTTCCCTCGGGTATGCTTCCATATATAATAAAGTTCCAATTAAAACTTGATTTATGAAAAGCACAAAGGCAAGAAATAGATATGATCTTGATCATAACATACAAAGCAAACAAATAATACTTTCAGAGACAATCATTGAAATAGAGTTTACCTTGCAGCCCTTGCTTTTTTCTTGTCATCTTCCAAGGAAGCAGATTTCACATCTACTCCAAATCTAGCAAAACGTGCTTTCTTCTTTGCTTCATCATCAGCAGATGAGCGCAAAGCAAGTCCAAACCTGTTTAATAATTTGGGCATTGTCAGATTCCAATTATTCTGGAGTAAAACAAATGCATATCATACTTTTGGAAAAAAATATTAAGCAAATTAAGCTGACAGTAAATTAGACACACAAGATAAGGAAAATAGCATCATCATACTCTCAGGAATCTGAAGACAGAAAATAAATTCCTGAATTTTGGAAGAACAAACCTCTCAACCCTCGCTTCCTCTTTCTTCTTCCGATATTTTTGCTTCTCCTAGTCCAGGAGAGGTAGTTTTTGGAGTACCATTTGCTGACTCACCAAATATGTCAATAAAATATACCCGAAGGTAATTTCTGTCGATTAAGAGATGAAACATATTGACTGATAAGATTGGGGACCATGTGCACTGATCATTCAATACAGAAATGACTTTCATAGCTATTAATCACT
Source organism: Pinus albicaulis (assembly GCA_034641835.2). Classification (NCBI taxonomy): domain Eukaryota; kingdom Viridiplantae; phylum Streptophyta; class Pinopsida; order Pinales; family Pinaceae; genus Pinus; species Pinus albicaulis. Next base: position 72,529,410 of record CM076579.1, on the reverse strand, counting down.
TTAAATATTAGAGCAAATTCCAGTAGCACCAGAACTGACAAAGTCCACCAAACTTAAAAAACACCATTATGGCCAAACATTGTTTAAAATAAAATACAACATATATTTAACAGAGATGCTGAACATTTAAGTTAAACAAACACAAGCCCTGAAAATGCCGGAATCCCTAGAACCTAAATCACACAACAAGATTTTTCCACCATTCCAAAGGGTGGCATTCCGGGTCTGCAGCAGTAATTAGTGCCAGAACAAGAGGCTAATCATATATACTATACAGAGATTATCCACTGCACTCCATGCCTTCGATGACCACCCATTTCTGCTAGATGTTGTATCAGTACAAGTCTTGAGAATGATCTGTCATGATCTGTCACACATGAGGTGTTGCCATCTGACTGCGGAATCAATGTAAACAGGGCTTTCATAGTATCCAAAACGATACAAGAGCCTCACAGGTTCATGGGCAATCCTCATGGCCAAAAACAAATTTTGTTTCCAGTTAAGATTTTGATAGATTCTCCACTGATCTTAACTGAGCTGAGAATTTTTACATTGTGATCAGGATTTAGTTATAGAGATCATATGCTGTATAGAATTTTGGTTTTTTTCAACACTACCAAGGGTTGCATCATGTTTTGAATGGGTTACATTCTCAACAATTGTGATTTGTAACCTTTGCTGTTGGGTTGAAAAGCCACATGTGTCCTCATAGTTGGGAGGTAGTGTGTGGCACTTGCAGAGGCAAGATTGACTCTGACAACCATTACCTTGGAGGAAGATAAATGGTCTAAGATTCATGTCGGGACCTCTCAAGGGAATATCAACTCCCTCACCTTGTATTCCTGATAGTCACTAGACTTTGATAACCCTTACCTAAGAGAAAAATAAATAGTCTAGGATTCATGTTGGGGCCTCTCAAAGGAATATAAACTCCAACACATTCATAATCACTGCATGGTGTCTTCATAACGAATGCCTAAGTTAATTTGGGTTGCCAGGATATGTAACACATTTTTATTTGGGAACTGAAATAGGTCAACATGGAGTCAAGGTCTGAATCACTGATTCACATTTGCTGGAGAAGGTGGCTTATTTAACTGTTTAATGGCTTCTTAACATTCCAAAGTTTTCTACACTTTAAATAGTTCCTAAAGTATAGTTAGGCATAAATTTGAAAGGAAACATGTCTTACTGGCTCTTGGCCCTCAAGTCTGTGCATGAAGATTGCATGAAAATAAAGCTTATGGTTCTGTAGTGGTAATATGGCTTCTGTGTTGTTTAAATTTCTGCTGTGTGTAAATAATTGATGTGCTTCCAGAATTTTTGTGCACTGACTATTGCAACCTGTAGATGCACCATAAAACAAGTTACAACAAATATGAAGCAGAAGAGTTTTTTTCCTTCACACAGCTACTGTGTAAACATGTAACCAGCTAAAAACTTATGCCGAGCCCCAGACAACCATACAAGTTGAAAATTAAGTTATAACATCAAAAAAACCCAACTTGAAAAGAAATAGGGAATAGATGCAAAACAAAAATGAAACTCAATTCAAGATATCATTACAAAGCCTCCGATGGTTATAACTTATCACAGGTGTGGGTCAAGTAAACTCCATATAAGCATATAACCTATGATGGAGGTTTAACAAGACCATTTTCAAATTTCAACAATCCTATCATGCCAATCAGGTGATTTTATAGCATTTTCTTATTTAGCTATACTGTACCAACATAACTATTCAAAAAAGGGTTACCACAGCTCTAAATCAAGAGAAGCTACTTGAACTGGACCAGTATCTTCGATGTAAACATAACCTCTAAATGAGGTTCAACAAGACCATTTTCCAATTTCAACCATGCTATCATGCCAATCAGGTGCTTTTATAGCATTTCTTGTATTGCAAAAACATAAAGATTCAAAACAGAAATCATCAAAAGGCTTTTTATAACACAGTAAAGCTCAAGGAAAAAAACGCTCCCATATATTTCTAAATTTTTAATCAAAACATGGTAATATAAAATTCAGGCTTCAACAAATAATTTGGGTCTTAAAGCTTCATACAATGCACTATAAGCTTATTTATCCAACTTCGTTTTTTTCTTGAATCAGGTAGTAGTAACACTAAGTTACATTGGGTTGACAACAGAAAAATTTTAAATTGAGAAACTTCATAAATTTTCTCACCAACCAGTAACACACATTCCAAGTTAGCCTAAGGCCTTGTGCAGCAATTATCCCTGAATTACCCCTTTCTAACAAGAGGCAAACAACTCATCATGGTTATAAGGGATAGCAAATATAGGAAATACATCAACTAAAACATGCAAGATAAGTATACTGAATGTTAGATTTTTTTTTAATCTTCACATATCTTGTAGACCTGCATCTCCTACAAAGCAAGGTTTGGTCTTACTGTCTATGTCAGGACAATAGAATAGTACTTTAGGAAGGTTAACTAACCTTTACTTTATGAATAGCCCTTGAGGAAGAAAAAATTCCTTTTAGCCTTTATCTATAGAGAAGTCTTGAATACATTTAATTAAATAATATAAAAGATATAATGATACAACAAAAATTGTCACAAAAAAGACAGACAGAGGAGAATGCAACAGAGAAGACAGTATAATAATCAGGAAACTTGCATAGGTAAATTGTAGTCACAATCTGGAAGTGTTGGAGAATTCCAGATTATGTAAGGTTGACTCATGCATTTTTTTTCCAAAGCACTGCAATTCTCTATCATATATTTTACTCTCTAATATTTGTCCACTGTGAATACATCATACTTTCTGCTAAAATTAAAATATTTCAATGGATGGTATGCCTTTTATTTGCTGTGCATTCATGCCTTAATCTATAAATTAGATTCCAATTGCTGAGCACTGTAGTGTTGCGAACACAAGATCAATATCTCTCTTAGAGCATTGAATTTTTACAGTCATAAGCCTTTACAACGAACCTCTACGACCATTACAATCATCTACATGTGACACCAATAAATGAGCAACCATCTACAATGTTAGAAGCCCAAGTTCATGTGACAATCCCACATTTATAAGTATAGTGAATTAGTTTAATAAGTTGAAAAGACTTGTTTTCAAGACAATATTTAATATATTTTAGTGTTTAGAAGCTTACGAATTCCAATTTGTTGGAAAGAATTGTTTTCAATATAGTTAACTTCTACATTCTAACTCACTAACACCTAATGCTTAACTCACTAACTCCCTAATTCCCTAATTCATTCATCCTAGTGGACCACCAAGCCATTAAACCCTTAGTCTCTAGTTCACTAATACCATAAATTTAAGTTAAGCATAAACCACTAATCCAATAACCTCAATCCATTACCATAAACCCTTTAATACATAATTTATTACCCATTAAATCAATAAGCAAACCACTAATCTATTGAACCCTTCACCGTTAATGTAATAACCAACACATTTTCTAATGATTCATCCTTAACTCACAATTCCTTAAACCATTAATCAACTAACCAATATTCCCTTATCACTAATCCATTAATTATTATAGTTTTAATTGTTCATTGACTATAATTAATTATAATTCAACATAAATAATATATAAATATTTAATTATAATTCAACATAAGTAAAATATATGTTTTTTTGTTTATTCTTAAGGAAATTTTTCCTATCTAATACGAAAACACAGAAAATTAGAGGCAACAATGATAGTTCTAAAAAGATTTGATTATCTTGATTTACCTTATATCCATTGGAATTTCTATAAAATTTTACCTCCAGGTTAGGCTAGCGCCTTTTTTAAGATGTAATGCAAAATATATGTTTCTGTAAAAAAAATCAAGCTCACAGTGTAATATCCAGATCAATCATGGTTAAGAAAAGAATAAACAAGAGGTGGGATCTTGATAAGACTCAACAGAATCATGGAATAGTGTCAGAGCATTGGAAAATTGTAAGATGATAAAAAGTAAGATTTGTAGGATAATTATTAATTTATTTCTGAAGGGTGAGAAGATGAATAATCAAAGCAGATTATTATAGTTATTGTAGATATTACAAAACACACCAAACTAATAGCCTATGGCCTCTGCTTTTTTATTTGGCTTGGGATTCTAAATCAAGTGTGCAGTGGAGTTCCTCCAAGGGATACTTTAACATTGATGGGCAAGGATTGCAGGCAGGAGAAGAAGGTCAAGGATGGGCAAGGATTGCAGGAAGGAGAAGAAGTTCAAGGGCCAAACAGCACAAGGAAGCAAAATGCGAAGATTTTTTTTCAAAATAGTTAGCAAATATATGTTTTTTTGGGTTTATTTTTAGGAGGACAATTTGTCTGTCTAATACAAAAACACAGAAAATTAGGGACAACAATGATAGTTCTGAAACAGATTTGATTTATCTAGGTTTGAACCGGGTACTCTGCACCTTCTATCCATTGGAATTTCTATAAAATTTTGCCTCCAGGGTAGGCCAAAGCCTTTTTAAAAAGGTGATGCAAAATATCTGTTTCTGTAAAAAAAACCAAGCTCGTAGTGACACATCAAGATCAATCATGGTTAAGAAAGCATAAACCAGAATTGGTATCTTGATGGCACTCAACAAAATCATGGAATACTGTAAGAGCATTGGGAAATCGAAATATGAGAAAAAGTGATCTCTGTAGGTTAATTATTTCTAAAGGAAGAGAAGATGAATTGTCAAAATAGATTATTGTAGATACAAGCACACCAAACTAATAGCCTAGGGCCTCTGCCTTTCTATTTGACTTGGGATTCTAAATCAAGTGTACAATGAGTTATTCCAAAAGGGTTGGGTCTTGCATTCCTTGATAGTTTAACATTGTGCCCAGTTGTTTTGAAGATTCAAATTTTAAGGGTAGGTCCTATTATTTATCCAGTGCAGCTTCATAGTTTTAACTCCACTTTTGAGGTGTCTTTCCACCTGGTGTTGCTTCACAGTTTTTCTATATTGTATGATCCTTCCAATTAACTGGTCATTGTTTATTTTTTTTTAATTTCAGACCACTCCATGCTTCATCTTTCCTTTACCTGACAAGCCTGAGGCTTTGTGATTTTCTTTGATTTCTTGAGCCTTGTCATGAACAAAAGGGAAAACTTCTTTAGTGTGAGAAAGGAAACTGTGTAGAGCCAGACACTTTGATTCTCAAAGGGGTTGCAAAGATCTCCTCCAAAAGAGGAATATATGAGGAGCAACCTACGAAGCAGGTGGTAGAAAGAATAGGCATCTTGCTGAAATCTATGTTAAAGAATCTTCAAGACTAGGGGCAGAGTGGGAACCCAAATAAAGAATAGGAGAATCCCCAATGTATTCCTCACAGATCCACTCCCCAGAATCCTAAACATAGACTTGGGAGTTCTTTTTATTGGCTACATTGGACTCGGATTCACATTCAAGATATTCTAGCTAGCCAGTGGTATACTTGGCTGATAAGGTATGATGATGCACAATACAAGCACAATGAATGGAGCATCAATCCTGCAAATGAAATATTGGAGAATGGAGCTCTAATCAAGGGACTAGAAAAAAAAAGTGGAATCAAGGTTGTACAACTTGAGGAATCTCTAGTATCCCACTGTGATGAGAAAGACAAAAAATCCATCCAGCCAATTTTGGGAAAATGGCTGCAAAGAAGTCAAGGAGGGATGGAAAAGGCAAGGAGAATGAAGAAAGAGAGACAAAACATATTACATACATTGCAAATACAGTAGTGATTGAGAGAGAAGAATGAAGCAAAAAGGCCCAAGGAAACAATCCAGGGAAGGTTTTGCAGTTGTTTAAGAAGGTTTTCGTATGTTATCAAAATGTTTATCACGGGTTGCAAGATGGCACCATCCAAGATAATAAAATATTAAAGGCTATCAATTTGATCTCTAGAAAGCAAATTAGTCCAACTATAAGGAGGTCAAATTTTGTTACATGGCAGAAATATATAGTGGAGAAAGTCATATCATGCCATTGGAAAGATGTCTAGAATATAATGCATTAAAGCTCTAAAGGCCACTTCCAAACCACAACAGGGGATTTGGTTGTGGGCACTTTGATTTTGTATTAAAAATTTTGAATCAAGAAAAGGAACATCTTTTAATTACCAAAATAAAACAAGCTGGTATCACTATTGATATCAAAGAACGTTGCAAGGCAAGGCAACTTTGGAGAGACCAATCTAGACCTAAATAAGAGAGAAATCATGTTTAAAAAGAATGCATACCAGGCTTCACAGAACCTTCATGTCAGGACTTGGTTCAAAGGCCATACCACTGCCTTTCCATACCTTGTGACTAGTTCCATGAAAGCTGGAAAGACTGATCCATGTCTTTGTTTCCTCATCTAAATGAAATCTGGGAAGACTTTTCCATGTGTTTTCACCAATATTGTAAACAACCACCTCTATTACTAGAAAATCATTAGTTACAAAACACGCACGATCCCCAACGCCTACGCAGCACATAAACGGGTATTCGGGCTCAATGAAAGTTGGGTATTCTGGCACATAAATGTTCACGTTAGGAGGCTTCTTTCTCCACATTTTTTTGATGAAATTGTGTGATGACAGGATATTATTCCACTGCTTTGAGAAGCTATGAAATCTGCACACACATTCCATTGGCAGCAATGACAATATTTCTTCTTTCAAATGATCATGTAGATCATTGTAGGTCGTTGAGCAATTTTTCGACTGCACCATTTTCAAACAGGTCGTAGAACCGGGAAAATTGTAATTCAAGGCGTTATAGTTAGAATGCCTTTTTTCAATATTTGATAACAAAGCTAATGGTCTGTTCATAAGGAAGGTAGGAAAATTTAATTTTCAGGTTGGTTACGTAATTGAAAAAGAACAAGCAATACACAACAAACACCCATGCAAATTAGAAGGCTCAAAGTACACTAGAGCCATGGCTATAGCTAGTGTGACTTTCTTCTTTGTCTAAAATGGATCTGGTTGAAACCACAAAAGGCCACATATAAAGCCCTGAAAATTTCAGGATTAAATCTCATTGATTTGAAAATGAAGAAAAACGTATTCCTTGAAACCTTTATTTTGAGAATTCACTTTTATAAGACTCTACACACACATCGTACTACCCAGATTCTGAAAAGTAAATTTTCAACTATAAATTCAACATGCAAGCCCTTGAAATTCTAAAGGGAATAGAAATAGAAGATGAATAATGAAGAAAACGTAAGTGCATACCCTTCATTCACTACAAAAACCCTAACATAAAATTAACCATCAGTTGCCTACAAAATCTTTACTCTCACCATCTTGATAGGCGGGGCATACACGTCTGTGCTGCACAAACCTGGTAAGAAAATCACCCAACCATAAGGAATGCAAACCCACACTTTGAAAGATTTTATAGCAAAATTAGAAATACCATAAAGTATTTAAGCCTAAAAAAGATCCAGACTCACTTAATATTGGGTAGTTTCAGAAAGAAACCAACTAAACAAAAAAAAATCAAGACTATTTTTCTCATGGCTGTGCTCCTTTCAGTTTTTATTTTATGGTCTATTATGGTTTTTCTTAGGGGTACAAGAGACTTTGGGTACTCGTTAGATCGTCCTCTTATTCTATTAAAAGAGTCTCTGCATCTATCCAGCTGTGCACCTGGGTATATAGAAATTCCGATACTTGCTAAAAAACAAAAGAGAAATACCTTAATACTGGTAGCGTTGACATACCTGAAGTCAAACCCCCGATGGCCGTTCGCTTGGCAACACTGGGAAACCCTGAATCATTTCCACTCTCTGAAACTTTTCCTGAGATAACAAAGAAATACTCAAGAATAAGAAACGATGGGAAAAAGAAGACCTTCATAGGAAGGGAAAAATGTTAAAGTTGCTCAGGGGTTTTCCCTTAAAATAGTGTTGCGCGAGCTATTCTGTTCTCTATCATCTCAGCAGTGTTAAGTGGGTCGACTCACAAAGCTCTCATACTTGTCCCTCTATTCCAACTTTCTCACCGGAACCATTGAACCATTCCTCCCTCCATTTTTGGGCTTCCTCTGTTAGAAGAAATTTACTTGAACCAAAACATCTTGACATGAGAAATTCCATCAAATGTTGGAAATCTCACTGCGCTTTCCAGCTTATGGTTAGCAAAAAATAAATTATCACGGGCAATACCCGCTTCCATAACTAATTGTCGTCACCTCTAAAATCTATATCTCCATCACAATCAACTGCATGGAAAACTGCCAACAAGTTTATGCAGGCTACAGAGTTTGGCATACCTCTACCTTACTAGTAATATGTTTGAAGGCCCTGGACCCAAACAGCTTGCAATAAATGGCGACAGTCTTATACAAGTTGATCTATCTGATAACCTCTCTATTCAAACCCTTGGGGGACAAAACTGAAGGTTTATCGGACACCGTGATGACCCAAAAACCTGCTCTCTTAATCTCCCCTGCAAGCCCAGAGCCCACCTTGGGCACCAAAACCTGTCTGGATGCTTCCCTATATTTCTACTATTTGGGTACTATTTTAGCCCTAAAAGCATCCTTCTTCTTCCCTTTCAAGGAATCAAGATGCCTCAACCGCTTGAGTTGCTCTCTCTCCCTAAAGTGTTTCTAGAATTTGATGTGGGTTTTGAACTTTTCACCTCAGTGCTTTTGGAATTTGATGTGGGTTTTGAACTTGTCACCGCAGACTTCGCAGATGTGGGTTTTGAAATTGACTACCGAAGCTTCGGCCTCCACCTCCGCCTCCACTGTTTCCCTATTCGAATCCTTCAACACAAACCTACAAACCCTAGTCTCCAAACCCTCTTGGCCTCTCTCATGCCCCTATTTTCAAACATTTAAGATATTAAAACTTATTTTTCAAACTAACAGCCGATAACATGCCAAATGGAAGATTTTCATTGGTTGGAGGAGGTGCCACATGTCTAAATTTTATTGGCTGGAAGGGCGATGAGAAAGGCTTCTCATTGGTTGGGGTGAACAGTGTTTGCTCACCCCAAGCCAACAAAGAAAACGCCTCTCACGTAATTATACTAGCAATTGCACCGGGGTGCAAGGGAATGCCGAAAGGAGGAGCTGTGAATTATCTTGTGCTACATGTAAGGGTACATAATGAATGTGAATTTATGGGGTGTAAAATCTCACATTGAAGAGGAAAACGTATGAAATGGACATGTTATTGATTACATGGATTGTTGACTTTTAGACTATGGAACATAATTAAGGTCAATGCATTTGCATCATCTTTAACCAAAGGGAGTCAACGCTTTGGAATAAAGTTGGTGTATACATGGATATTGCACGATTCAACTAAATCTAGAACCAACAGGTTGCCAAGAGCTGCCGCAGTCTTTTGAGTAACTTCTTGAGTATTAAATGCAAATGAACTATCCAATCATGGGCAACCATGTACATACCCCATAAGTAATAAGTAACAACTCAATCCAAGGGCTATTAAAAATTCAGTGCATGTTGTTGTGCCCACCTCATCTCCCTCTACTCTTTCCATATTTCTTGCTTTCTCAACAGCATCCTTGATACTCTGCCACTCAGCACAAAAATATGGCCGTGAACATCCCAAGTTTGATGGATCACTACACCCACACTCTTGCTGAGAATTCTGTCCAAAAGCTCAAATCTTGCGCTCAGTTCATTGTGCTTCGTAATATGACTGTGTTGCCATCATGAGGGTTTTGGAAGTTCGGAGGATGGGTGGTTAACCAAGTGATGCCAATGAAAACTTCCTCTTCATATTTTTCTCTTAAGAATGCAGCTCTCAACCTACCCATTTCCTTCATTTTGTTGTTTGTCTTTATAACTTCGTGCAACCACTGAATGCAAAGACTAATGGGACATTGCCTTAAGAAATGATGCTTATTTTTCATTTGACATGTTCTTAGATGAGTAATCTTAAAACTTATGTTATATCACTGCATGTATCACTTATTATTTATTATGTTATGTGTAATGATGTGTGTTGTTGGAATATTGATACGTATAAAATTTCAATTATTTGTATTTCAGTTTTCATATGTTTTAGTTTTTAGTAATTCAGGTGGGGTTCCTCCATGTCTAAAACCTTGACGACGTCCTCTATGATGTTTCCTAAAATTCCCCCAATGCATTTCCCTGCTCTTGCCTCCAAGAAAGTTAGTGGAACATTACTTTGCACTGCCCATCAATGTAGAGCAAGTTTGGGCAGAATATCTTAAAGCGAGATTTGTTAAATGCGGATCAGGCACTACTGTAAGAGCTATAGAATAAGATTAAAATTGCACGTATCGAAGTCCCTGACATGATGTGCAATGTAACTCTTAGTTTGATAAAAGACATCACACAAGGTCTTGGCTTGATAAAAGAAGTGCATGAAAAATGTAACATATAACTGCTACTAAAATATAGTCGATAAAACTAAGATAATGGGGTTGGTTTCAATTTGAGTAACTTGGAAATTTTAGAAGTGAAGAGTTTTTGTCCTGACTTCGATTGTTCCTTTCAAGTTTCTCAAAATGTTCCACTGTAATGTCTGAGCAATTTAACTCAGTAGACAATTTAGGATTTGGATGATTTTCGAGGTAAAATATTCTCTTCGTTTCGTTTCATTTGATTTTTTTACATGATACAGCTCCGAATAGAAGACCTAGGCCACAAAGGAGCATTGTTATAGCTTAATTTTTTACACAATACCGTTTCAATAGGAAAGGCAGTTGTTATAGCTTCACTTAAGTTTTTGAATGATACAGCTCCTATAGAAATACAGTTCCATTAGAAAAGGCAGTGTTCAGTAAAATTCCAATCTTTAAAGAACTTGTGGATTTTCCCTTTAAGACCAAATTTTATGTCCATTCAATCCAAACAGTACTGTCTCTGGATAGGTACTATATACTTTACAATTAAAACCCTGGAGACAATATGTTAAAATTTCAACCTATAAGCCCTAAAAAGGGCATAAATCATCTTTTGAACTAACAATTTTTCACAGCTACTTTGCAGTAATAAAATTAATACATGCTGAGTGTAAAATATATAATATCAGTACCAGAGAATTCAGATAATCAATCCAAAGAAAAGGAGGAGGAGAAGATCCACATACCTTGCAAGAAATCACAGTTCTCGGTCTCCTTCCTGACAACATCTAAAATAGAGTCAATGAGCTCGGCGTCCTCAGTGTAATGGCCCTTGGCCCAAATATTACCAGCACCGGACTGGCCAAAGACGAAGTGATCAGACATAAAGATCTGACCAATGGGACCAGACCTGATGCTATCCATGGTGTCGGGCTCCAGATCCACGAGCACAACCCTGGGCACATAGCGTTCCCCGCTGGCCTCATTGTAGTACACATTAATCCTCTCCAGCTGAAGATCCCCATCTCTACTATACCTTCCAGTGGTATTGATACCATGCTCATCGCATATGACTTCCCAAAACCTACCTATATGTGCAAGATCTCACGCATTCTCGCTTCGTAAGTACGGAAAAACAGTGACTAGACAAAGCGTACCTTAGTGAAACCTAGTACTAAATATCCAGTAGCGTGGCATCTATTGGGATCATATATTTCTTGAAAATTAGTAAAGATAGATAAGGCGTGGCGTCTTGACAGTTGAAAGCAAAGAAATAAAAAACTCAGTCTAGTCCATCCACAGATCCAAGACTCTTGGGTGAAAATGTGAAGTTGGGAAACACTTTTTGCCCTTTTTTGACGTTGAAAATTGTAATTTTCTATGTTTTTCAACTTCAACTCCACTAAACTCATATTTTTATTGCAAATTATGCTTTGACATAAAAACAAGAATTGTAGAGAATTGTCTTACCCCCATACCCATATTTTTTTTTTTTTAAATATTGACATATAGAGGGGTAAATTTCTTGTTTACTAACTGCATATACTTGAAATTTTCAGGCAAACATAAATAGTCACTTTATAATCCTTTACTTTTTTTAGCGAAGGTTATTCATTTTTTGGAAAAAAACCATAGCATCATAATCTGCATATATTGCACTAGTGCACAGACTATTTTTCGGTAATTTTCGGATTAAATCACTATTTTTTATTATTTTTTGAAATGGACGAAGAAAAAAAACAGTGATGTTTCATTACATTTTATAATCCTTTGATTTTCTTTTCAATGTGACCGTCAATAAGAAAAATGAGAGTACCCTTTTGAAGTAGACAGGGAGAGGAAGTGCAGCATGATTTTTTTGAATTTTTTGGTGTCCTCATTAGAAAGTTATTGAATTTTCATTCAGTGCAATTTTTCGAAAAATGAAATTCCATAGTGACATAGTTTAGTAAAAAATTAATAAAAAATTGAATTTTTTAATGAAACTCCACAAATCTCATATCATCAGAAACTAGATTCAGAGATGAATCTAATGATACTTGGTCCGACATATAAAATTTTGTTTTTGTAGGTGTTCTTCCCCTCCAAAGTTGCAGGTTCCTGAAAAATGCAGAATTTTCTGTGTTTTTCGTTGACCAGAAACTCTCGGCCGAGATAATGTCTCAGACGAGAAATTTATAAAACTCTCGACCGAGAGTTTAACCCACCTAAAGTTACATTTAAACGCATGGCCAAACTCTCGGCCGAAAGTTTAAAAAACTCTCGGACGAGAGTTTGCGCCCGAGAGTTTACCCAATGAAACTCTCATATGAGAGTTTAGAAAACTCTCGTATGAGAGTTTAGAAAACTCTCGTATGAGAGTTTTGAAAACTCTCGTATGAGAGTTTTGAAAACTCTCGTATGAGAGTTTTGAAACTCATGATATTTTGAACTCTCATCCTAGAGTTTTTTCAACTCGAGTTTTATTCTGCAATAAAACACAACAATTATTAAGTTTAACGTGTGTACTTTATATAATTTAAATAAGATTTATTAAAATTAAAATGATAAAAAAATAAAAATTATAATTTTATTTTAAATTATTTTATTATTATTAATGATAAAAAATACATGAATATTTAATTAAATAAAATTTGTTACAATATTTTGTAATATCAATTATAAAAAACAAAAATATTTTATATAAAACTAATCGATATATTAATATAAATAAAATAAAATTCTAAAACATAAATCAAAATAAAAACAACTATATATAATTTATATAACATTTTTTTTGAAATTAATGAATAAATTTAAATTTAAAAAACAATTGACTAAATGGAATGAGGTGATAAAGGAGACAATGCATAGCACCTTAATATCGTTATAAATTCTTGGAAATATCGAGAAATTTTTGAAGTGAGATGGGCTTCTTGGAGTGGGTCACTTTATCTTCCACTTCAGTTTCACACAATTAACTTGAAAGGAAGTCTATTTTCCTAGGTATGGATGTAAGGGAATGAACAATATTATTTGAACATTGAGTGAGATGCCCTTCTTGGAATGGGTCCTCCTATATTCCACTTTAGTTTCACAAGATTAAATTGAAATGAAGTTTATTTTCCTAGGTATGGATGTTTCGTTAATACTTCTTTATTTCGTTTGAATTTAGTTTCTTTAAAAACGAAAAATAATAAAAATTCTGTGTTTTTTTCGCGTTGTTGTTCCTTTCTAACGGAACAACACTTCCACCGTTCCTTTCGAATGGAACAGCAGTTTCGCGCAGTGTTTTTGCTGTTCCTTTCAAATGGAACAGCATGTCTGCAGAGCATTTCCTTGTTGTTCCTTTCGAATGGAACAGCAGTTTCGCGTAGTGTTTTTGCTGTTCCTTTCAAATGGAACAGCATGTCTGCAGAGCATTTCCTTGCTGTTCCTTTTAAAAGGAACAGCAGTTTCGCAGATTATCTTTGCTGTTCCTTTTAAAAGAACATCACTTTTTGAACGATTGTTTTAAGTTTGTATTTTGAATTTGTGAGCATTTTTTTTTATGGACACCTGTGGGCAACAGAGCTCTGTTAATAGTATTGAAGTCATACTTATACAAATAAATAGTTATTTAACCCTCTTTCCTATAATTTTTATTGAATATCAAACGAAATGCATAAAATTCCTTAAGTTCTATCCCCGAACCATCACACATGAAAAATATTATTAATCAGTCATATTACTTTAATGTGGTAAATAGCGCAATTACATTAATCTTTTGTTGTCCCTTCACCTCATACTTGAATTATTACAACGCGATTCCCTCATTATTACCGATTTATCTTACGCATCGATTTCAGTAATTACTTAATTTGATTGACTTTATCATGATTGCGCCTGTTTTTTCACTGCCGTCCTATTGCTGTTCCACACATGCCACCTTAATCGATGGTCGAGGTCGACCTTTCATTCGTTTGGGGGGCGGAAATATCTGCATGCAGATCAGATACCCAAAATTTCTTCACCTGTATCTCTGCAATAGATTTTTATGAATTAAAACCCTTGAATTTTCAGAAAATAACGAATTTTAGCGAACTGTGCTGTGTTGTTCCATTAAGGTTACCGTGTGTTGAGAACAATTAACGAAGAACAGAAATGGGAGGACGTCCAATTCGCAGCGAACCTCAGACGTTGGTTGTCTCTGATGCTGCACGGGAAATATTAGACAAACTGGGATGGATTACATACTTTATGAGAATGCAGCAACCCCATGAAGCAGTGGCTACTGAATTCTTGTTAAATCTGCAGGAAGGTTCCTCCACAGTCAGAGGAAGGCAGATAGCAGTGACCGATGAGATAATTGCAGAAGTATCCGGCATCCCCGCACAAGGAACTGTCTGGACTCAGAAGAAAATCAGAATTCGGGAGGCCATGCAAATATTTCAAGATGAAGGACAGAGGCTAATAGTCAAAGGGAGAGGAGTACACCCAGCGTCGCTAGGCGAACCATGGACAGAATTAACCAGGATCGTACAGGCTTACATAACATGCGACGGTAGAAAAGACGTGGTAAGACCTCGCCATCTTAAGCTGTTAGCTGTGCTAAAACAAAAATGCACTATCAATTTACCTGCATTCTTAAACTCTTTATTGCATGATATTGCTCGTAGAATTAGAAAAGCACAGCATGCAGACATGGTGGTCAGCCACCATTGCTTGATTCGGCTAATACTAAGTTACAGCCTCGCCCAGCAGCAAACCAGCTCAGAAGAGCTAATTTTTTCTATTGAAGGAGGGATGGCTTTACCCGCTCTGAGACGGAAAAGGATGGCCGGCTCAATAGCCGGGTCCTGAACTTACAGACAATCCTTCCGAGGGGTTACATGTTTAGAGGTTAATGGGTTACAGGTTTAGAGGTTTAGGGGGTTAGGGGATTTAGCAGTAAAGGATTTAGGGGTTATGGGTTAGGGTTTTGGGGGTTAAATGGAATCCACACTTAAATGGGTTAGGTTTTTAGGGGTTTAGGGTGTTGAATTGGTTAGGGGTTGGGAATTAGGGTTTAAGGGGTTAGGGGTTAAGGTTTTAGAGGTTTAGGGTTTAGGGGGTTAAATGGGTTACAGGTTTAGAGGTTTAGGGGGTTAGGGGATTTAGCAGTGAAGGATTTTAGGGGTTAGTGGTTAGGGTTTTGGGGGTTAAATTGAATCCACACTTAAATGGGTTAGGTTTTTAGGGGTTTAGGGTGTTGAATTGGTTAGGGGTTGGGAATTAGGGGTTAAGGGTTGAGGGGTAAAGAATTAGGGTTTAAGGGGTCAAGGGTTATGGGTTGGGAATTAGGGTTTAAGGGGTTAGGGGTTTTGGGGTTTAGGGGCTTAAATGGGTTAAGGGTTAACGGGTTAGGGGTAGGGGTTAAGGGTTTAGAGGTTTAGGGTTTAGGGGTTAAATGGGTTATGGGTTTAGAGGTTTAGTAGGGGTAAATGGTTTGGGGGTTAAGGGTTTAGAGGTTTAGGGTTTAGGGGGTTAAGGGT
The DNA here is from genome assembly GCA_034641835.2 of Pinus albicaulis. Taxonomy (NCBI): domain Eukaryota; kingdom Viridiplantae; phylum Streptophyta; class Pinopsida; order Pinales; family Pinaceae; genus Pinus; species Pinus albicaulis. The sequence goes on along the minus strand of CM076579.1, from coordinate 72,513,595 downwards.
TTGGGGGTTAGGAATTAGGGTTTAAGGGGTCAAGGGTTATGGGTTGGGAATTATGGTTTAAGGGGTTAGGGGTTAAGGGTTTAGAAGTTTAGGGTTTAGGGGGTTAAATGGGGTATAGGTTTAGAGGTTTAGGGGGTTAAATGGGGTATAGGTTTAGAGGTTTAGGGGGTTACAGGATTTAGCAGCGAAGGATTTTAGGGGTTAGGGGTTAGGGTTTTGGGGGTTAAATGGAATCCACACTTAAATGGGTTAGGTTTTTAGGGGTTTAGGGTGTTGAATTGGTTAGGGTTTTTTGGGTTTAGGGGCTTAAATGGGTTACAGGTTTAGAGGTTTAGGGGGTTAGGGGATTTAGCAGTGAGGGATTTTAGGGGTTAGGGGTTAGGGTTTTGGAGGTTAAATGGAATCCATACTTAAATGGGTTAGGTTTTTAGGGGTTTAGGGTGTTGAATTGGTTAGGGGTTTTGGGGTTTAGGGGCTTAAATGGGTTAGGCATTAACGGGTTAGGGGTAGGGGTTAAGGGTTTAGAGGTTTAGGGTTTATGGGTTAAATGGGTTAGGGGTTTAGAGGTTTAGTGGGGGTAAATGGGTTATGGGTTAAGGGTTTAAATGTTTAGGGTTTAGGGGTTATGAATTAGGGTTTAAGGTGTCAAGAGTTATGGGTTGGGAATTAAGGTTTAAGGGGTTAGGCGTTAAGGGTTTATAGGTTTAGGTTTTAGGGGGTTATATGGGTTACAGGTTTAGAGGTTTAGGGGCTTAGGGGATTTAGCAGTGAAGGATTTTAGGGGTTGGGGGTTAGGGTTTTGGGGGTTAAATGGAGCCACTCTTAAATGGGTTAGGTTTTTAGGTTTTTAGGGTGTTGAAGTGGTTAGGGGTTTTGGGGTTTAGGGGCTTAAATCGGTTAGGGGTATGGGTTAAGGGTTTAGAGGTTTATGGTTTAGGGGTTAAATAGGTTAGGGGTTTAGAGGTTTAGTGGGGGTAAATGGGTTAGGGGTTAAAGGATTAGAGGTTTAGGGTTTAGGGGGTTACATGGGTTAGCCCGGTTAGGAATTAGGGTTTAAGGGGTCAAGGGTTAAGGGGTTAGAGGTTTAGGTGTTTAAGGGGTTGAATGGGTTATGGGTTGGGAATTAGGGTTCAAGGGGTTATAGGTTTTGGGTTTAGGGGTTTAAATGGGTTAGGGTTGGTTTAGAGGTTTAGGGGGTTAGGGGATTTAGCAGTTAAGGATTTTAGGGGTTAGAATTTAGTGGTTAATGGGGTTAAATGGGTTAGGCTTTTAGGGGTTTAGGGTGTCTAATTGGTTAGGCATTGGGAATTAGGGTTTTAGGGGTTAGGGGTTAAGGGTTTAGAGATTTAGGGTTTAGGGGGTTAAATGGGTTACAGGTTTAGAGGTTTAGGGGGTTAGGGGATTTAGCAGTGAAGGATTTTAAGGGTTAGGGGTTAGGGTTTTGGGGGTTAAGTGGAATCCACACTTAAATGGGTTAGGTTTTTAGGGGTTTACGGCGTTGAATTGGTTAGGGGTTTGGAATTAGGGTTTAAGGGTTTAGGGGTTAGGAATTAGGGTTTAAGGGTTTAGGGGTTAGGAATTAGGGTTTAAGGGGTCAAGGGTTAGGGGTTGGGAATTAGGGTTTAAGGGGTTAGGGTTTTTGGGGTTTCAGGGCTTAAATGGGTTAGGGGTTAACGAGTTAGGGGTAGGGGTTAAGGGTTTAGAGGTTTAGCGTTTAGGGGTTAAATGGGTTAGGGGTTTAGAGGTTTAGCGTTTAGGGGTTAAATGGGTTAGGGGTTTAGAGGTTTGGTGGGGGTAAATGGGTTAGGGGTTAAGCATTTAGAGGTTTAGGGTTTAGGGGGTTAAATGGGTTAGGGGTTAGGAATTAGTGTTTAAGGGGTCAAGGGTTAATGGGTTAGAGGTTTAGGTGTTTAAGGGGTTGAATGGGTTATGGGTTGGGAATTAGGGTTTAAGGGGTTACAGGTTTAGGGTTTAGGGGGTTAAATGGGTTATCGTTGGTTTAGAGGTTTAAGGGGTTAGGGGATTTAGCAGTTAAGAATTTTAGGGGTTAGAAGTTAGGGGTTAATGGGGTTAAATGGGTTAAGTTTTTAGGGGTTTAGGGTGTTGAATTGGTTAGGGGTTGGGAATTAGGGTTTAAGGGGTTAAGGGTTAACGGTTTAGAGGTTTAGGGTTTAGGGGGTTAAATGGGTTATAGGTTTAGAGGTTTAGGGGGTTAGGGGATTTAGCAGTGAAGGATTTTAGAGGTTAGGGGTTAGGGTTTTGGGGGTTAAATCGAATAAACACTTAAATGGGTTAGATTTTTAGGGGTTTAGGGTGTTGAATTGGTTAGGGGTTGGGAATTAGGGTTTAAGGGGTTAGGGGTTAAGGGTTTAGGGTTTAGGAAATAGGGTTTAAGGGGTCAAGGGTTATGGGTTGGGAATTAGCCCGGTTTAAGGGGTTAGGGGTTTTGAGGTTTAGGGGGTTAAATGGGTTAGGATTGGTTTAGAGGTTTAGGGGGTTAGGGGATTTAGCAGTTAAGGATTTTAGGGGTTAGGAGTTAAAGGGTTTGGGGTTTAGGTGCTTAAATGGGTTAGGGGTTAACGTGTTAGGGGTACGGGTTAAGGGTTTAGGGGTTAAATGGGTTAGGGATTTATAGGTTTAGTGGGGGTAAATGGGTTAGGGATTTATAGGTTTAGTGGGGGTAAATGGGTTAGGGGTTAAGGGTTTAGAGGTTTAAGGTTTAGGGGGTTAAGGGTTTAGGGGTTAGGGGTTAGGAATTAGGGTTTAAGGGGTCAAGGGTTAAGGGGTCAAGGTTTAGTTTTCTGCAATATTATAATTCTCCAATACCATACACTTTTGCTTGGAATGTCACACTTAACATTCATTTCCTTTTCGGATAATATTCTTTATCCCCTTACGTCCATACCTAGGAAAATAAACTTCATTTCAATTTAATCTTGTGAAACTAAAGTGGAATATAGGAGGACCCATTCCAAGAAGGGCATCTCACTCAATGTTCAATAATATTGTTCATTCCCTTACATCCATACCTAGGAAAATAGACTTCCTTTCAAGTTAATCGTGTGAAACTGAAGTGGAAGATAAAGTGACCCATTCCAAGAAGCTCATCTCACTTCAAAAATTTCTCGAGATTTCCAAGAATTTATAACAATATTAAGGTGCTATGCATTGTCTCCTTTATCACCTCATTGCATTTAGTCAATTGTTTTTTAAATTTAAATTTATTCATTAATTTCAAAAAAAATATTATATAAATTATATATAGTTGTTTTTATTTTGATTTATGTTTTAGAATTTTATTTTATTTATATTAATATATCAATTAGTTTTATATAAAATATTTTTAGTTTTTTATATAACATTGATATTACAAAATATTGTAACAAATTTTATTTAATTAAATCGTCATGTATTTTTTATCATTAATAATAATAAAATAATTTAAAATAAAATTATAATTTTATTATTTTTTATCATTTTTTAATTTTAATAAAGTACTATTTAAATTATATAAAGTACCAATTCTAAAAACTTAATAATTAATTGTTGTGTTTTATTATAGGAATAAAACTCTCGAATGAGAGTTGAAAAAACACTAGGATGAGAGTTTTCAAAACTCTCATAGGAGAGTTTTCAAAACTCTCATACGAGATTTTTCAAAACTCTCATACGAGAGTTTTCTAAACTCTCGGCCGAGAGTTTTTTAAACTCTCGTATGAAAGTCTTCCCGAGAGTTTCCGTCAATAAAACTCTCGGACGAGAAAATGCATAACTCTCGTTCGAGAGATTTTTAACTCCGGTTAAACCCAATAAAACTCTCGGACGAGATTTTTTAAAACTCTCGGTCGAGAAATAGAGTTGACTATTTTCTCGAACGAAAAATTAAAAATTTCTCTCAAATTGTAGCCGTCCGCCAAAAAGTGTTTCCCAACTTCGCAATTTCACCCTCTTAAGAAAATAAGTTGCAGGGTACTAAAAGCAAATGAATCGAATCGAAAGCTCACTTTGAGCTATTCACAGATCCAGTGCTTTATGACTTGTAGAGCTTAGAAAAATGTCGGTGATTTTGCAGAAATAAAGAAGTAGCACCAAACTACTAGTAGTCCTCCCAGCCACGACTCTCCTATCTATTAAAAAAAAAAAAAAATGAATGACAAATCATGGCGCAGAACTGCCAATTCTTCGTTGTCCATGAAATTTCCGACTCATCAATCCCACCCATTGAATTTACCAGTTCAACTTCTTCTCTTTAGCATGAAGAGCTGCCTTGGAGGTCCTCTTTTTTAATTGAAGATAATCGATGCACTCTTGAGCAGACTTCCCGCCTTGTATACGATAGGCCCTCTTGTTTTACAACCAGAGTCTAGAAATGATAGAATATCTGGTATCTCTGCAAGCATGTGGACTGAAAAAACCTGATTTCCCTCAAGCTCATAAATACAAAACCACCTTCTATTCGCCTCTAGGGGAAGCCCTTAGGTTCCCGAAACCCTGATCATTGATGGGGCTCATTGATACTCTTAAGGGTTCCCGAAACCTAAACCACCGAACAGGATGAAAGCTCGTGGCGCGTATTTTAACACAGAATGGATGAGCAACAGTCTGAGCTATACGAATTTTACACTTTTCAATTTTGTAGTGCACATAAGGGCGCCAAGATATATGATATAACACAGGATGGTTACACTTGTCAATTTTGCACTGCACAGAAGGGCGATGAGAAAAGGTTGTGATCACTGTTCACCCCACTCCAGCAAAGATAATGCTTCCAGTGTAATTATCATAGCATAAGTGTCAACAAAATACATTACCACCAACAAAATATATCCGATATAATGCAAGATGGTTACACTTGTCAATTTTGCACGTACGTATGGGCAACGAGAAAATAAGGATTGAGGGTGAATGCTGTCACCCCACCCCACCCCACTCCAGCAAAGATAATGCTTCCGGCGTAATTATCATAGAATAAGTGTCAACAAAATACATTACCACCAACAAAATATAGTAATATAGATTGGTTTAAGAGCTGGCACAAATCTTGCTTTGAAAAGTAAGAAGCCTGAAAAGGAGCCAAGACAGTCGGTGTTTTTGGTTATTGTCGACACAAAAAGAGAAAAATTACAAATCTCAGAATTACATAGTAAGGATGGAGATTGGGAGGAAACACTTGAAGTGCAACAAAGAGAGGATCACGTTCATGCATATGGTAATCAATGTGTTCCACTCGACTCTCCAAGGTGCGAAGATGGTCATTTGTGCGTTGTTGTTGGCACCAGAGTCCTTCCACAGAGTCAAAGGTCTCATTATGCACATGCTCGAGGTCGTTGATATAGGCAACCAATTCGTTTATGTCCTCGTACCTCTGTTCCCTCAGCGTATCAATGTTGAGATGTATGTGATCCAGCTGGGTCGCGATGGACTCCAAGGTGACCAGACTTCTACGTGGCTCAGTGAGTGAGCTGGAGACAGGGCCATATCTATAGCGGAGTGGCAACTCTCAATCGACTCAGAGTCTGAGCTAAGCTCCCCATGTTGCTGGTGTACATCCATGTGTGGCCCAGCACCCCCCTGCAGACTCGTCCTCTCTGTCGAGGCATACTACCAACTCCAACACCACCTGCATCACTGCCATGGACTGTGTACTGCCTTACCTGAGAAACACCCCACTAGAAATTGAATTGACAATATTGAAATAACACACCAATGAAAATTCCAGAGTTGTTGAACACGATTACCCAACTGAGAAGGATCTTGAAGTCTCGAGCACCAACACCACAATGACGAGCAGTGAAGACGTAGGAAGACACAGCACAAGCCCCGGGGCTCGCAAAGCTTATACATCCCCAGGAAAGGCACCTGAAACTGCTCCCCCCATCGGACTGGAGATCCAGTGAAGTGTGCGCTAACCAAAGAAGAAGTCGAGCTGAGGAAAACTCTGCGTCTGCACCCGACCCACACAGTCCAGGCCAAAGACCAAATAAATCGTTATGTCAGACAAAGAAAACGTCCCCCGATCCCATGGCCATGTTGGATGCAGGCCTCAATTTCCCTCCCTTCCAAATTCAACATTCAACAGCCTCGTCCTGTTCTGCTACCCCAAGCCACAACTTGAACCAGGACGAAAACAAACCACACCTCGTTCTCTCTCGGCACTCTCTCCTCATCGCTCAACGCCTACGAATGATTTCTTGTTGGTCCTTGTGTGATATTAAACTCAACTCGCGAGGAGCAGGATGCAAGTTCCTAAGCCCATTCATTGCATTCATGCAGCGTGTGGAGGCCCCTCTAGCTCCACAATCCAATGCACCACCAACTAGCCCCTTAAATGATCACCCCCATCGGGGGTGTTAATTTTGTTCTTTAAATAATATTTATAATAAATTTCTTTGAATAAGAAAGGATGATATCCAATTTTAAAACCACTATACAAATAGTTTAATGGGTTATATGATATTTGAATGGAGGCTCTTATGAGTAGAATTATGTAGAGGTTTGTCTTCTGAATCCATCACATAAATCTTATAGATTCCTAATGAGTTTTGAACGAGCTAATATAGTTCATCTCCACGAGAATTAGTAGGTTATATGATATTTTTTATTTTATTTTTTAATATATTTATAATTAATTTTATTGAGCCTAGCAGATGGTGATAGAGTGTTTTGTTAATGCACTCTGTGGTGTAAAGGTGACTTGTATCATTGGTTCGAAACTCCGTGGGCAAAAATCCAACCATACTAAAGGCTAGTGTGGCTCACGTCGGATGCAATTCTTGCCTAATTTAGAGAGCTTAAATACCCTTAGATCATGGAGACTCAAACCACAGATTAAACATGCCAAAACTCACATAACTTAACAAACAAACAAATAATAATTTTATTCATTAAATTTAAAAATAAAAATAAAAATAAATAAATTCCCAAATAAATATGTTTCTTTGCCTGACATTCTCCTTTACTATAAAATATATTTTGAATTTTGTGATTTTGTGTATATGAAATAATAATGATATACATCTTATTTTGTAGTGTTTTAAAACTAGCAATTGCACCGCATGTTGCAAAGGAAACTTCATAAGGCAATAGCATAGGGATAGGAAACTATACAGAAATGGGGGCTGCACAATCGTTGACAGGAATACATATCCTTTAGTAGCTCCAAGGGGCATAGAAGTAAACTAGATTTTTTAAGCATAAAACAAAACTTTAAACCACATGTTAGGCATGCGCATGAGAATTATTCACTAAAGATTGCATTACTTCTATCTATGTTTAGAGGACAACGATATAATCCGTTGTGTCTCTCAATAAGGAGGAGGAATCCATCGATCTTTGGAACTGTTTCATGCACTTGTTTACCGCCTTCCCAACAACTTTAATAATAATCATGTAAAGAGGTTCAAAACATAATAATAATTGTCCCCTCATCACAATAAACCTCTCCCACTCATGTGAACTTTATTTTTATTCTACATGGCTTCCCGCGAGGTTGCTTCCAATTGCAAAGAAACATGAGATGCCAACTTTATATTCCTGGAACCATTTAAATCATTGTTGGGTTTCTTAGGCGAATCGAAGGTTCAAAGAAAATGCTTCAAAAAGAGCCACTCCAAGGTTAATTATGATCAATTGCTCATCTCTGATTCATAAATAGGTTACACATCATACATAAAGCTTGCTTTCTCTTTAAATACCCTAACATATATTCTTAACCATTATAATCTGTGATCATTATATCCTTTAAAGCCCATATATAAATTTTCAAAATGTATATTCTTTAAAGCTCATATATAAATGTTTAAAATGTATACTGAAACATGATTGCAAACCCTATGAGCCTAGGTCATTATATCATTTTCTTAATATAAAATTCTAAAGAAATATTTAAATACAAAAGTGAACTCTAAAAATATATATATAGATAACAGGTTTCTTAGTATCAATGAAACACTTTTGGTCTTTTGGTTTTTTTTAATGTTAATCCCATTATCAATAATAATTCTCATAGGATTAATTTCATTTTCACACCAACCTTCACATTAAGTAATCTCATTGATAAGACCGTTCAAATCACAACATCTCTGACATTATATGATATGTGAAATAAATTTTTACTGAACATTTAGTTGTAATTTTGTTGGTACGAATTTAGTTAATTAATTTATCTAAGATCTCATCCTTCTAGAGAAACTTACTCACCTTATGATTAGGTGGGGGAGATTTTTTTTTAATTTTTTTTCTTGTTATTCATTTCCCTATGAAATGTATACTATTTACTTTTTAAAATGTAAATGCATTTATGGAATATGTGTTCTCCTCTCTCATTTTGTCCGATGGAGGCAGAGATTGCTATAACTATAGAATATAAGTTTAAAATATAAAATCTAACTTGAGTTTATGATGGAGGCAGCCAATCACACTTGACTTAAACCTGGTTGCCCATGTATAAGTATTTTGGAGTCAAGTTGGAGGGCATAGTGAAGACTTCCCAATCGTTTTGATTTTGAATTATTCATAGACCATCAAGAATTCATTATGGAGAGTTTATATGGTAGGAATATCCAAAATCATATAACTATGCCTCCCCATGGGAATTGGTTAGCCAACATGGTGAAGAGAGATACATATTGACTTCAAAAGTAGAAATACCATTAGTTGAATTTCCCTCATTTTGTTCTTAATCCTTTAAACAATTGATTATACGTTAGCTTTTCTTCAAACAATTGATTATACATTAGACCTCTAATGGCTCAAATTTTCTTGATTTTTGTCCTTATTTTCAATTATATGAAAGACTTTTAGCATACTAGGGAGGAAATTTCTATAAATTTAATGCTTAGGTTCTCTCCAAAATGAAAAATAAATTTTGAGTCCTTTGAAAGGAAGGGCAACTAAGAAGGATTTTTTCATTTTCATTGTGTGTATTTTTCTCTTATTTTGATTTTTGGGATTCCATGGGGTTGTTGATGCATCATGGATTCACGATTCTATTTGCTAGGTAGATTATGAAGGATTTTGTCATGTTCATTGTGTGTATTTTTCTCTTATTTTGCTTTGTGGGATTCCATGGGGTTGTTGATGCATATGGATTCCCTTTGATAGCAAGATTATGTTATCCACAGATGGTGAAGATGAAAATATTGGAACTCATTGGGTTTTTCTCTTCGCTGGATCTTCTAGATATTAAAACTATAAACATCAAATGATTTTCTTCATGGTTATCCATACTAAGGTCTACATAATTCACATTGTATAAATCTAACATGTAAGGTAATTAAGCAATTGCTATGTTTCTGGGCAGACAATTAGGAACACATGTCTAGCTCAATTTTAGATATGAAAATCTTGGAACTCATTGGGTTGTTCTCTTCAATGGATATTTTCGATATTAAAACTATAGACATCAAATGATTTTCTGCATGGTTGTCCATACTAAGGTCTACATAATGCACGTTCTATAAATCTAACATGTAAGGTAATGAAGCAATTGCTATGTTTCTGGGCAAACGATTGCGAGCACATGTCTAGCTCAATTTTAGATATATGTACAGTTGAATTAGATATGCTTTGATACATTTGGTTATATATGATTTACAATGATAAATATTTTCATAGGCAGAGGTTCACTAGTGAGGTTGGGGGAGTTTTAATTAGCTCACTGGAATTGCATCCTTTTTGTTTCATTCCTCACCTACATGCCATGAACTTCACAAGATGAGGCTCGGTGTACTTTTTTGATGATTTTGGTAGAGCAGATACCACTAATAGATACCACTCTTTGCCCAAATTACCAAAGAGACCATATTTTTTAAATCACCTTTGGCTCAAAGAAGATGTATGTAGATCTAAATATGTTAAAGCTATGCTTCTAGCTTATATACCTTTGGTATGTAAGCTACATAGAGATGTCCATGTAGGGTAAGATTATGATTATAGGAATATTTCAAACTCTTGACGCATTCAATTTATGTTACTTATAACTTTGACATAACTCTGCTAGGGGTTGAATCACTCATTTACAGGTTGGTGTTTGGCATGCATATTAAATCATTAAAAGATTTAGACTGAAAGATGAGAATATTATTGTGTTTATGTATGATGGAATAACAAACCAACATTTTTTGGCTTGGTGCTACTATAAAATGCCAAACATTTGATATCATTATAAATATTACTACTAACTGAAACTATTATCACATAAGAGTAATATACGCACCCAATCAAACTTAAAAATAAGTGTTAAACAACATTTAGTCACCGTCCCTGCAATCCCCATCCTGAACATTGGAGGGCCATTTCTGTGACTTCTATGTAGTGTCATGCCTTGCAAAAAGTTTCATTGCATCCCTTTCCATGAGAAGAACATTTTCTCTTTTGACTATTCCTGGAACAAGTTCTCAAAAACATATGATTTTGGGTCGGCGCTAGTAGGCAGTTATGGCCTCGCGCCCATAGATAAATTAACACTCGGCCTTGTGCCCATTGGCGCTTTGTCCCAGTGGATTGCCCGCGCTGAGATGTTTTTGGAATTTTTTATAAAATAGATGCAAAGTTTCCATTACCAACCACTTCGTGAGCGTAGTCAGCATGGGTTGTTTGACTGAATAACATCGAAAATCTTCCTTTGGCTTCTTATTTCCTACATTTGAGCAACCTCCTAAAGGATAAGGCCTCCCTTCCACCATATGAGGGATCCAAACCTCCTTCATAAGTCTTATTCTTCTCCCTCAACCCTTCAATCCCCCTCCTCTCTCCCTAGAAGATAATTCCCTTGCTTAAAAGGAAAGCAAGTCCCACTCTTTATTTTATCTTAGGGAAAGGGTTTCGAGAGTCACTTCCCACTTATTCATTGACCTATACTCTACAAGTGACTTCCTAAACTACCGGGACTCCACCCATCGGTGAAAGTCAGTGAAGAGCAAGGAGCCGTAGTTGTGGTGACAATGGGCTAAGCCTCCATCGTTTCCCTTGTCCTAGCAGTTGCCCTCTTAGGAACCCCTTTTAGATCCACTACTATTTTGAGTGGTAACAAGTTGTTCACAATTCCATTTGTCAACAACTCTTTGGTATGCCCACTTTTGCCATACTACAGCTCCAAGATGAGAAGTCCAGGGCTATGGAGGCTGCCCTTCTTCTCACTGAATCAATCCTCTACAATATAGTGAAATAGGGATAGTTAGTTGGCCCACTTGACTGTTACTTTATTCCTTCAAAGTCTGCAAATCCTTAGGCCCTATACACCTGCCCTTCTACCAATTTTTTTGTCCTTCACCAGAACAAGAGTCAGGGCTCTTCTTTGATAGTAACCTAACAACCCTCCAACTGTATATGGCCTACCATCAATCTGCCCAACCACAGTCAATTCCTTTTATTGATCTAGGGCCCACAATATTGTCTTCATCTAGGGCTCTTCAAATCTACCACCTAACAATGGTTTGAGTCCTCTCAAGATCGTTGTTCTTGTGTATCGAAAATTTGATCTTTGTTGTCCAATCTATGAACAAATATGAACTACTCCTCTTATCATACTTCTAACAATCTATAGATGAATGAACTAGGGTCACAAATCAGCCACTAACAGTCCATTCACTAATTTTTTATAGGTTTCTTCATATCTTTGTCTAAAACTCTATGGAAATTCCACCAAAATCAACTCCTCTGCATGTCAATCCATTCTTCATATGGCACATTTCTTCTACGTGCTCAATCTTCTGCTCAGGTTCCACCCTCCTTTGGATCTGTTGTCTCCACACATATTGAATCTGCAAACCATCTTCCAGATCTGCTGTCTTTATTGCATAAATAAACCTCGCTCTAAGGGTCACAACCCATCTTCTTCTACACAAATTTGTCACAGTCTTAAGGTCATACCTTATGAACTAAACATGCTAGGAAACTGTCCTAACTAGGGCATTCTACTTATGTACTTATAATTGTTGTAGAACAAACCCTATCCACACATAGAAAAAACATGACTCTTGCCTCCATAAGAGACTCGACCTAGCTCATATGGATCCATAGATTCTGGGCATTTCTTTGACTGAATCTTGACATGAACTTTAGATTTCAATGTCGATCCTCAAACTAGGGTTAACTCAGTCAATATTATGCCTGCGTCGACTTCTGTTATGGCTCTAAATTACAGTGCAAGCCCTCCTCAATTTATGTTGGTCTTTATCATATACCTTACGGCCTACTAACCACCACAGGGCAAGATGGTATCAACACTCTCTTCTATTTCATGTATAAAACCTAACCAACGAGATTCAATCTGATCTTGTAATCATGTACTAAAACAAGATACCGAATCCTTCCTACAATTTGTGGAAACAAAACACAATCACACAATCACATATAAGTAAGAGAAACAAGTTATCAATCGCACAACACAAGATGTATTTGGGGAAGCAACTGCTCAAAACCCTCTATCTCTATTTTGTATTAAGTTAAGGAATCATGAAACAATACAATGCTTAATCTCTCTTGAGATTCTCCAGCACTCTACCAATTGTCTCCTGTTAATCTAGGAAAAATCGGTCTAGTACTTAGCCAATTCTCAGCCTTCCTTCAGGCTGCCTTGCTCACACAATTCCTATGGAATTATCTCCATATTAATTAGGAAAATCAACCTTCCTTGATTGCGTAATCCATCATGGCACATGGGAAATTTTCTATAAATACAAATGATAGTTATATTCCTCTGAACTGTGTTACAATAAGGATCAAGGGTCTTTTTATTATTTAAATTAAGATAAAACTCTAAACAACCAAAACCCTAACCTGAGGAGATGTAACACCAAGAGTTTATGGGCTCTGTTGGGGTTAGTTGGGAAACCAAATTCTCGTGGTCGTAACTTGGTCATATGATCTACGTTTGACGCACATGATACCTTGTTAGAAAGATCTCTCAAAGGTCTACAACTACTAATGCAATTTCTATAAAATCACCAAACCTTTCATGCCCAAAAAACATTGTCTGGGGCCTCAAAACGGCTCCGAAAGTTTAGGACCTGAAAAACTGACAAAAATAGTAAATTGTGCTATAATTAAGGAAACTAAAAAACTGAAAGAGACAATGGCGAGGGCCCAAGTGGAATAGGCAGGTGGCCACCAATATCCACCTCGATCACCTTAAATCAAATTTCTTGAGCTAACTCAATCATCATGACTTAGTTAATTGACACAAGTTGTTATGAGACAAAATTACAATTTATTGTCCAATTTATTTAAGGGAAAAAATAATTTAGATGCCTCAAATTCCTCACTCCTGGTACATCAAAATTCCTCACCAGTGTGGGTGCATTTTTTTTTGTCCTTTATAGTCGCCAATTTCACTGTTTCTTGTTGCAAATTTCAACACTCCCTCTCAACAAGAAAGGAATTTAATCTATTCCCATCCGATACCTTTGGAATGTTCTGCATGCTACACTTCTCTAGTGTTGTTTGCACCTGAAAATATTGAAACTGAATAGCCTCTGAAAAACTGAATCGGTATAATGCATCTGTCATCAGAGTCTTCTGACTGCTGCTAGCTACTACACTTGTCTAGTATTGGATTCTCTGAATTGCTGCTGACATCTGCATCCGTGCCCTTTGAACTGTTGCTAACTCTATTTGTGCTCCAGTATTTGACATCTGTCACTCTGATTTCTGTCTTGCTGACATCTGAATACATCAATCTAACTGATCCTTCCTACTACTGTTGTACTGTGGGATCCTCGTAGCCAGGTTCGATCCATGAGACACGCCATCTCAATGGACCTTGCCCAAATTTCTTATCTTGGGATTATGTCTACACATAACCCCACCTTACACCTCGAGGTATGGTTGCTCCCTCTTCCCATATGGCTCGAAATCTCCCCCTCATGGAGGTCTCTACTTGAGTGGACGTTTCCACTCGGTCTCCTCTCTGCTTCTCCAATTGTGGCAGCTACTCCACAACCTTCTAAGACTGCTTCTCATGAGGATTCATGTTGAGAGGTAATTTATGCTCCCTCTAAACCACCATGTCTCTAACTTTTGCCTTTCTCCTCAAAGCTTTGCATGCATCTGGTACCTCAAGTGCATATAGGTTCTTGACTCGCGCACAATGTAATTGTCCTGAAGTTACAAAAAGTTTCTAAAAAAGAGTTGATTTTAAATCGATGATATCTCCCTCATCCGAGCTCTGATTTAACCGATTTTATTTTATTTTTATTTTTTTTCCATTTGGGTATATTTTTGCAAGGAATCCAAATATTCTATTTGTTTTCGAAAATTTTACACCAAATCTTCAGATATTCTCTACAAACTTGCCGCCCAAAAAATTCCTACTCTGATACAATGTAGAAAATCTAACCAACAAGATTGAATCTGATCTTGTAATCTACTAAAACAAGATATTGAATCCTTCCTACAATTTACGGAAAAAAAACACGATCGCACAATCACATATAAGTAAGAGAAATAAATTATCAATTGCACAACAACATGGTGTATTTGGGGAAAGCAACTAATCAAAACCCCTCTATCTCTATTGTGTATTAAGTCAAGGAATCATGAAACAATACAATGCTTAATCTCTCATGAGATTCTCCAGCACTCTGTCAATTGTCTCCCGTTGATCTAGGCAAACTCGGTCTAGTAGTCAGCCAATTCTCATCCTTACTTCAGCCTGCCTTGCTCATGCAATTCCTAGGGAATCAACTCCTTATTAATTAGGAAAATCAACCTTTCTTGATTGCGCAATCCATCATGGCATCCCAATGAATTTATAATTGTACATGGGAATTTTTCTCTGAATAAAATTGATAGTTATGTTCCCTTTAACCTCTGTCTCAATTGGGTATTCCTCAAAACTGACACGCATGCAACTATTAATAGTGAATTATCAATTATCTGATTGATCACTCATTGTAAATTAAATCTAATTTAATTCACTGGACCTCTCACTAGCTCATCACTCAGTTAGAACTACTTAAACTAATTTTAACTCATTTAATTGAGTTAATTACATTTGCACCCCACTAATGCATCAACTTCAAATGGACCCCAAAAATATTAGAATCCCTCTAAATGCCTCATATTAGACCCTCAGCTCGAATTTCTTGAGCTAACTCGGTCATCATGAATTAATTAACTGACACAAGTTGTTATGAGATGAAATTACAATTTATTGTCCGATTTATTTAAGGGAAAAACAAATTAGACACCCCACTCCTGGTGCATCAAAATTCCTCACCAGTGTGGGTGCATTTTTTTTTGTCCTTTCTGGTTTCCAATCTCACTATTTCTGGTTGCAAATTTCAACATTTCAGAATTTGATGCGGCCTTCAAACAAAGACACCATTGAAATCACATGCCCATATTCTCATGAGAAACCTCTCTTAAGCTCGATCTGCCAGAAGAGAACCAACAATATGCCATCCTACTTCCTAGCGCAAACCGACCATTAAGGTATGCAACATTCTTCTGAACCCTCACATGATGATCTTTCTCTTGGAGGATGATCATGACCTCCCTTTAGAAACCCTTACTCGGCCCTCGTACTTGACCTACTTTAGGACTACATCTCTCTTCACCCCCTTGATGTGCCAGATAGTGGGAATACATGTCAAACATGCTAAGATGTGCCAAGTGATAAGGCATGCCAAGATGTGCAAGCTAAGGTTGTGTGAATGTGTGTCAGGGACTGTCAAGACAACAAAAGGGAGAAAAAAGTTAAACTACAAGGAACTGAACACATAAGAGGGTTAATAAGTCATCAATTTACCTTTTCTAAGAGGGGCATGCTAGGCACACCAACACTAGGTGGCAATAGGTGCCAAGTGCAAAGTCTTAGTGCATTCTAATTGCCAAGTATTCCTTTGTTGCTTCTCATCTACTTTCCAACAATTGATCATCACAAATAAATTTAATATTAAACCATGCTAAATCATACCAAGGCATCTCAACGTATTCCATACATGCTAATACTTTCCAAGCGCTAACACGTGCCAAGCACCAATATGTGTTAGGGACTAGTGTTATGCATCTTATGAAGTGGAAGGGAATGTTGAAGAGTGCTAATTAAGGTGTGCTAGAGAGTGATAATGCATGTTGATGAGTGTTAAGGAGTACTAGGAAAAAACATTAAGGGAGCATGCACTAGGTAAAAATTTATGGAAGTTAATGAATATGAGGAATGTGTACTGCCAGAGACTAGTGTTAATGGTCAATGTTAGTTGTCATGCCAAGGAGGGAGTGACAAGGTATGCTAAGCATTGGTAAGGCATGCTAGGGAATATCAAGGCATGTTAAGAATTCCCAAAGTGTGCTTGGGAGTTCCAGGGTGTGCTAATTATATCATGTACCAATTAATAGTGCCAAGTTATGCCAATACATGCTAGGTGCTAAGGATGTGGTGCAGGGTGCCAGGGTATGTCAATATGTGTCAAGGCAACAAAAGGAAGAACCAATAAGAGGGTTAATAAGTTAGGACTTTATCTTTTTGAAAAGGTGTTGTGTAACCAGCTCCAAAAATAGAAGAAAAGAGATATCAACACCTTAGAAATAAGCCACTTCGAGGGGGCAACCTCCAATACATTACATAAATGAACAATTCTTGGATGATCCAATTTACAAAACCTCCTTTTCTATATATAGGAGTCCATGGGGCCATAATGTAATCCTAGTGGGCCACAATGTAATCCTAGCCGACCTAACAATAATAATTTAAGGGCACAATAATAACAAAATGGGGGTTACAAGGGTACAATAATAACAATAAAGGGGTTACACTAATAACAATAAGGGACTATACTAGTAATATAGGGACCTAACATGCCCCTCTCTTTCAAAAAAGTGTTGTCCTCAACGCTTGAGTAGCTCTGGGTGCTTCTGTATAAAATTCTCATCCTCCCATGTAGAATCTTCAGTGGGTAAGTTCTTCCACTTGATGAGATACTCTGAAATTGATTGATTATGTAGCCATCGAGTTCTTGTTTCCATGACTGCTTCAGGTTCCAATATGATTTTTCCTTCCTCATCAAGTTCTGGCAATATTGTTTGAACCAGAATATTTTCACCTATAACCTTCTTTAAGCATGAAACATGGAAAACTGGATGTACTCGCGAAGAAGCAGGAAGCTCCAATTTGTATGCTATAGTACCAATCTTTTGCAACACCTTGTAAGGACCATAGTACTTTGGCGATAATTTATTATCCTTCTTTGCTTGCTTGAGGGACATTTGTTTGTATGGTTGTAGCCGTAAAAATACCCAATCTCCTGCATCAAAACTTCTCTCGCTACGATGTTGATCTGCCTGTTGTTTCATTCGATTTTGTGCCAAATTCAGGTTATCCTTTAAGAGTTGGAGAACTTCTTGCTGATGCTCGATGTGATCTTCCACCGCTTGAACCTTCGAATTTTCCCTTAAAGATGATGTGATGGATGGTGGATGATATCCATAAAGTGCCATAAATGGGGTCATTTTTGCTGCAGTATGGAAGGAAGTGTTATACCACCATTCAGCAAGAGGTAACCACTCGACCCATTGTGTTTGTTTATCAGATACAAAACAACGAAGATATCCTTCCAAACATTTATTTACTATCTCAGTTTGACCATCACATTGAGGATGATAAGATGAGCTATGAGCTAATTGAGTACCCAAACAAGAAAATAACTCTGTCCAAAAATTTCCAGTAAAAATGGGATCTCTGTCGCTCACAATAACCCTTGGGCTTCCATGTAGCTTTTGAATTCTGTCCATAAATGTAGTAGCAATCGTACTTTCTTTAAATGGATGAGATAATGCACAAAAGTGTGCATACTTGGTAAGTCTATCAACTACCACCATGATGACACTCTTTCCTTCGGACTTAGGTAAACCCGTGATAAAATCCATTGAAATCTCCTCCCAACGTTGACTTGGAATGGATAAAGGTTGTAGAAGTCCCGAGGTCTTAATTGTTTCCACTTTATTCTGCTGGCAAACCAAACATTCCGCCACAAAATTTTGAATATCAGATTTAAGGCCATCCCAAAAAAATTCTTTCTTCACCCTGTGGTAAGTTTTTAAAAATCCCGAGTGTCCTCCTAAAGGAGAAGTGTGCAATTCCATAAGAATCTTTTGTTTTAGATGGGAATTCTTACAAAGATATAAGCGATCTTTGTACCATAAGGAATCATTTTTCCAACTAAATGTATCAGATGTACTAGGATCTTGCCGCAACTTTTGAATGAGTGTCCATACATCTTTGTCCTTCTTCCATTCATCTCTTGCTTCGGTTATCCAATTTGGTTGGATAATAGAAATGGCACAAAGCAATGCTTCCACCTCTTCATTCTTTCTTGAGAGTGCATCTGCAACAACATTAAGTTTTCCTTTTTGTAGATTATTTCAAAGTCATAACCCAACATCTTTGTGACCCATTTTTGCTGCTCTTCTAAAGATAGTCTTTGTTCCAAAAAGTGTTTAAGACTATCATGATCAATTTTTACCTCGAAGTGTCTTCCCATTAGGTAAGTTCGCCATTTCTTTAGTGCATGCAGTATTGCTAACATTTCCTTCTCATAAATAGGTTTCTGTAAATACTTTCCTTTGATTGGACGACTTTCAAAAGCAATGGGTCTTCCTTCCCGCATTAAAACTGCACCAATTCCATTTCCTGAGGCATCACATTCCACAATAAAGGTTTTGTGAAGTCTGGCGTAGCTAAGACCGGTGTTAGGCACATTGCCTCTTTAAGATGTTCAAAGGCCTTAGTTGCTTCAGGAGTCCATGAAAATTCATCTTTCTTCAATAATGTTGTTAGAGGTGCTGCTATTCTCCCATAATTCTTAACAAACTTGCGATAATACCCCGTTAACCCGAGAAATCCTCACAACTGCTTTATGGTTGTGGGGACTTTCCATTCCTTAATGGCTTTAATTTTGTTAGGGTCTACTTTAACACCCTCGTGAGATACAATATGACCCAGATATTCCACCTCTCGTACTCCAAAGAAACATTTGGATGTTTTTGCATATAATTGTTTCTCCTGCAATAGTTTGAGCACCCTGTCAACATGTTCAACGTGATCCTTCCAAGACCTGCTGTAGATTAGTATATCATCAAAAAATACTAGCACAAATTTTCTAAGGAAGGGTTTGAAAATGGAATTCATCAACCCTTGAAATGTAGAAGGTGCATTGTTAAGGCCAAAAGGCATGACCAAAAATTCATAATGACCCTCATGAGTTCAAAATGCTGTTTTTGGAATATCTTCAGTCTTCATTCTAATTTGATGATATCCCGAACGAAGATCCAACTTGGTAAAATAAATTGCTCCATGTAATTCATCCAATAATTCATCAATCACAGGAATGGGAAATTTGTCTTTAATGGTGAGCTTATTGAGCTCCCTATAATCTGGACACATTCGCCATGATCCATCCTTCTTGTGTACCAATACTATAGGAGTAGAGAAAGAACTTTGACTAGGTTGAATTATACCCGCCTCTAACATTTCTGCAATCATACGTTCAATTTCGCTCTTTTGGAAGTAAGGATATCTATAAGGCCCGATGTTTGGAGGAACACTTCCTGGAATCAAATGAATAGCATGATCATGATCATGAATAGGTGGGAGTCCTTTGGGAGTTTCAAACACCTTGGAATGATTGTCCAAGACTTGTTGGAGATCTGCAGAAACAGATGATTTTGATGTTGGAACTTCTAGTGAGCATAATTGTGCAATTACGCCTCGTTGTTCTTTCTTTAGAAGCTTTGTCATGCCATTAGAGCTTATTATCCTTCCTAGCTTCCCTTCAATACCCCGTAATTCGACTTCCTTTCCTTCTGAAAAAAATTTCAAGAAAAGTTCTTGAAAATTAAAAGCTACCATCCCCAAAGATTGTAACCATTGTACTCCTAGTACAACATCAGCACCTCCCATAGGAATAGAAAGAATTGGACTAGTCAATACATATTCCCCCATGGTTAGCTTGATATTATGGCATTTTCCAGAGCAATTTATAGTTCCTCAATTTGCAACCATCACTTGACATTCTGGTGCTGGGTATAGGAAACAATTTAATTCCTTGGCTACCTTACAATGAATAAAATTATGGGTGCTACCTGAATCAATCAACACTATTAACTTTTTCTTCTTGATTTGTCCTTGTATCTTGAGAGTTTGAGGAGTGGTAATTCCTGCCAGTGCATTACACGATATGGTCGGATTCATTTCTTCCTCTTCTAGGTTTGGTTCCTGGTGTATATCCTCTTCTTGTTCATTTTCTTCTTCCTCTTCACAATCTATGTAAAATAATTTCTTCTCAGCACACTTATGACCTTTAGTGTATTTGCTATCACAACTGTAGCAAAGCCCTTTGCTCTTTTTTCTTCCAATTGTTGTGGTGTCAACCTTGTAGGTTGTGGAAATCTAGGCGTAGCAACACTTCCTTCTTTATAGAATTGAGTGGTAGGCTTCCTTGTTTCCATAATTTTACATTCAACTTTTCTTGCCAACCTGAATGCCTTCTCCAATGAATCAGGTTCCAGAACGCGAACTTCATGTTGAATGTTATCCTTTAAAGTGCCTATGAAGAGATCAATCCTTGTTCCTCTGGAATATCAGTTACCCTTATATTCAATTTTTGGAAGTCCTCAATGTGCTGCCCCACTAAACCCTTTTGTTTGAGATTTATCAATTGGCTAAAGAAGGTGTTGCTCTTTGTATCTTCATAATGTGCTATCATTTCCTCCGTAAAAATTGACCAAGTGACAATTTTTTTACGGGAGCAAAGCCATTGATACCATACAAATGTATTTTGTTCTAAATGTAAAGTTGTAATGCGTACCTTTTGTGTGTTTTGTACGTTATGGAGATCAAAATATTGCTCCATCTGTAGTATCCATGTTACAGGATCCTTCCCATCAAACTTCCTCATATCCATTTTTGGAATATGGTGGTTCTTCCTGCCAACATTAGAGGTTATGAAATTGCGATTAACATTTATTTTATTCTCATCATGAGGTTCTTCTACTATCTTTTCACCATTAGGAAACATTTCTTGTATCAACTTGGTCAAACCTTCGATGTCTGCTTTTAGATCATTCTTCATTTTTTTCATGTTGTTTTCCATGTTGTCTTTCATGTCATCCATCTTAGCTTCCATGCCTTTCTTCAAAACTTCCATTTCATTTTTTTTTTCTCTTTGCGAGAGTGAAATTTGTTGCACTTGCTCTTGTAATTTTGATAGATCATGTTGCAATTCTTCATCTTCATGAGTCATAGTAGAGCCTTCTGAAGGCTTAATGGGTGTTGAATTATTTTTACTGGGCATTTTTTAGAACCCAATACTGATATCTATTCTACAATATGCCCTTGGAATCAATTCAAATTGATTCTTCAAACAAGACTTATGCAATTCGGAAAAAAAAATACACACCTTTTTCTTGCTTTTGAGGAGCTCGATATTGAAATTGGATTATCTCTGTGATTGCAGCACTTAAATATCTGAATTTTGGTACCGACATAGCCCTCTGAATTATCTTTCGAATGCCACAGGTCTGACCTGATTTGGATTCTCCAAGACAAAGTTGTGTCCAATCTCCCACAATGACCTAATTATGGACTGGTTCAGTAGAGCGAACTTGTACGACTTGCCACGTGTCAATGTTTCATCCTTTGTCTCTGAAATTGATAGACAAGAAACTAAAGTCCATGTAATTGCGACCACTTTTTATGGCACTCCAATCCGATTCCCAGAGAGAGAGTTATTGAACTTTTCCCACAATCACCTCTTTGAGATGAAATTCAGGAGCCTGAAAAAACACTACCTTCCACAGATCATATCTCCAAAAATATTGCGAAACAAGCTATGAAATTTTTTGAAAAAATTCCTCAGGATTTCAGCTTCGCACCATAAAAATTTCAGATTCTAAACCTTCGTAGAAAAAAAAGTTATAGCGAAAATTCCACGATGACCTGTTTAGGAGCCTGAAAAAAGACCTAACTTCCACAGATCATATCTCCGAAAATATTGCGAACCAAGCTCTGAAATTTTTAGACATTCTTCCTTAGGATTTTGGCTTCGCACCCTAAACATTTAAGCTTCTGAAACTTCGTAGAAAAAAATTTATAGCGAAAATGCCACGATGACCTGTTTGGAGCAGCGAAACCCTAGAATCCCAAAGCTCTGATACCAAATGTTGTGTAACCAGATCCAAAGAGAGAAGAAAAGAGATATTCACGCCTTAGAAATGAGCCACTTCGAGGGGGCAACCTCCAATACATTACATGAATGAACAATTCTTGGATGATTCAATTTACAAAACCTCCTTTCTATATATAGGAGTCCATGGGGCCATAATGTAATCCTAGTGGGCCATAATGTAATCCTAGCTGACCTAACAATAATAATTTAAGGGCACAATAATAATAAAATGGGGGTTACAAGGGTACAATAATAACAATAAGGGGGTTACACTAACAACAATAAGGGACTATACTAATAATATAGGGACCTAACAAAAGGGTCATGCTAGGCACACTAATAATAGGTCCCAATACATGGCAAGTGGCATTGTGTGGCAAGTGCTAATGTATGTCAATGCATTCAACCAAGGTGTTCCAGGGCATGCTAGGGACTAAATGCAGCATGCCAACACATGCTAGGAGAGTTCCATGTTGTGTTAGCGCATGCCACCATGTGCTTGGGTGTCAGTGTCATCACAAGATGTTCTAGGTACAAATATGTTCCAAGACATGTGGGGTGCTAAGAAATGTTAGTGTGTGCCAAAGCATTACTTTAAGGTGTGCCCAGATTGTTGAGGATTGTTAGGTATTTCTCATTAATAGAATTGTCAGAGCTCGATTATGTATTAAATAATATATTTCCTACACACAATAGTGGAACTTTATCTAAATGGAATTTTCTAGATAATAAACCTAATAGATATGAATCATGTGTTGACTCATAGGAAATCTCTATTCGACTAGTCATTACTTGAGGGAAATGATACACGCTTATTACTTCTTAAAAAATTGACTGACCCTAACCACTATGGCCTTGGACATATTATACAAAATGCTCCACAATAATGGTATTAAATCATTATATTTTGACAAAAAATATATCAACAAGCACATAGCGTCATCAAAAACTCATTGGAATGATCAATGATGACGGACATTTTTTGATCGTCACCAAAAGTAACAAAAAGAGCATTGGTGAGGGTCATTAAAATTTCGTCACTAGAAGTGTCACCAAAGAGA
The DNA here is from genome assembly GCA_034641835.2 of Pinus albicaulis. NCBI lineage: Eukaryota > Viridiplantae > Streptophyta > Pinopsida > Pinales > Pinaceae > Pinus > Pinus albicaulis. The sequence goes on along the minus strand of CM076579.1, from coordinate 72,490,368 downwards.
GAATTAGTGATGTGCCTTTAACGACCCTCACCAAAATTGAAATGTCTTTGGTGACGGACCATAAGGGACCATCACTATATACACTTACAGTGACGGTTTTTAGTGATCAATGATGACGGACATTTTTTGACCGTCACCAAAAGTAACAAAAAGAGCATTGGTGAGGGTCATTAAAATTTCGTCACTAGAAGTGTCACCAAAGAGATAATTAGTGATGGGCCTTTAACGACCCTCACCAAAAGTGTCATTGAAAATGTCTTTGGTGACGGACCATAAAGGACCATCACTATATACACTTACAGTGACGGTTTTTTAATGACCGTCACCATATGTGACATTGGTGACGGACCGTAAAGGTCCGTCACAAGCATGACCCTCACCAATGTGCTTTTTTCTTGTAGTGTTTCTATATATAGGAATCCAATGGGCCATAATATAAGCATAGCCACCATAAAAATAACAATGTAAGGGCACAAGAATAACAATAGTGAGATTCTATGGGGCATAATAATAACAATATGGGGACTACGTGGGTACAAAAATAACAATAAGGGGGCTATAATAATAATAACAATAAGGGGATACACTAATATTATAGGGACCTAGCAACCATTCATAATTACTACATTATCACTTGCTCTACAGATTTCAATAATGCCATAAAAAATATGGATTGAATGTCCTTTTTTTTGTGATATGGACTGTGAACATTAATTTCCTCTAGAATTGTGGTATATAAAGAACATATTTTTTAACCTAATCTGCTAAATGTGGAATATTTAATGTAATTGATCCAATTGGCGATGGTTTAACTTCAATTTTATCAACAAAATATACAATACCATCAGCATTATCACAAAAAATTTCAAAAAAATATTTCGGGAATGTCATATGACAGGTGGCACCTGAATCTAAAATCCTACTTTCCTCCCATTAAGAAAATGCAGTATTAAAAGCATCATCAATGTTGAAATTGCAGTGAGCAAATATATAATGAGAAGATTCACTTGTTTTACTTTTGTCATAAGGTGGTTTCTTTGTCTTGTCATTAATTGGTTGTTTCATTTCATTATTAATATTCTCCCAAGGAACTGTGCAATTAACTGAACTATGGACAATTTTTCCACATCTATAACATATGCATCTGGTTTATTAGACCGAAAATAATTCTGTGTCTGGTCATTTTGTTTTCTAACACCTTTATTGTTGTTATTGTTCCCCCCCGTCCCCTCTAAAGTTTCTTCTAACTTGCCTTCTGGGATTGTTACCACCTCTGGAAGATTCACCCTATGACTATGTTCCTTTTTTTCATGGCACATGATTTATATATTTCAATTAGAAACAAACTATTTCTTGGAAAGATTCCTAGCAGTGAGACTATGCAGGTTGTACGGCCTTGATGGAGGAAGTTAATTGTAAGTATACTCTAACACCCATGGCTTCTATATCATGGAAATTAACCTTTATTTTAGAAGCCAATCTCATTGGATTATTGTCCTTCATCTCCAAATTAAATAACTTCAATAACATCTACATAATCTCTAATTCTGAATGTGAAGCATAAATTTACTTTAAAATTTATAATGCTTCATGTGATTTCTTACATGAATGGATGTATCCCCTTACCTCTTCTAAGACTCATGTTGTAATCATAGCATATGCTTTATTTTTCGTGATAGTTTCCCAGATAGTATGTTTTTTTCATCTTCTAAATCTTCTAGTGCAATTTCTTTATCATCTCTATCTTTCTTCCCTTGGAAAACACCGTGCCAAAAATCATTAAAAACAAATGAACCCTTTAGCTTTGTTATCCATTCTGGGTAATTTTCTTTCCCATAAAGGACAACTCCAAGTAGAGAAATTATGGATGTCATTTTTATAAAAAATGAGATTAAAAAAATCTAGAAAATTTGATTCAGTTCAATATTTAATAGACCAACTATGTAAAAAATATCTAATGCATAGCTTGGAGACTATGTACGAAACTTTTATCAAAACAACAAATCGATATTCCTAAATTAGGCTGTCAAAACTTCTTCAGGATGTCCCCCACAACGATAATACACGTCATTGTTGAACAAAAAAATAACCATATGAAAACAAACATTTTATGTTAATTAACAAACCTGGCAATTGCACGTGCGCAACAACCTAATTCAATCAACCATCTGGATCTTCTTTGATGGATCCAATGATATACGGTGGCACAAAAAATGTTTTTTATTAACGAAGTAAGTGGTCCAAGGGAAAATTTTGACAAAACCATTCAACACATAAATCAACGGCTCCAATTAATTACGGGGGAATCTCGACTGATTTCAAATACCATGATCTATCGTGTCGGGGTGGTTTCCAAAATAAATGGTCCCGCAGGAACATATCCACACCAATGAATTTAAACTAGACACATTGGATCATTATTTTGAAGCTTTCGTAACCTATCTCTGATACCACTGTCCAAGCCTATTGAACTCCATAATAAATCAATATTCATTAAGTGAAATCATGCAAAATTTATACAAACAGAGGATAGTTACTAGATCACAACCATCTGGTGTTTTTTCTAACTGTAAAACAAATATATCTAAACTAATCAACTCTAAAATAATAATGTACAATATCTCGAAGGATTAGTTAACAACTAGGACCTATAAATCCTCATCTTCATAGTTTTTTCTCGCCTGTTTAATATGAAAATTAGTCGTTTCTATATTTTATAGAGTAAAATATGGCATCTCACGCCAAAATGTTCCAGATCCAAATGATATCGAATCTATATTTATGAAATTTGGTTTAGGGTTAACGTATCAGGATTTGAAGGAAAAAGCTTTGTTTTCATGAGGTACCTATTTTTAACATTGTTGATGCACGTAATTTCCCACCAACAAAAATGTTTCAATAGCTTCCATTACAAAGATACATGCTTCTTTTATAAAAACATAAAAATTTGAATTCTTTGAATAAAATAAATCATGCAAGAAGGTGATTATCTTCAAATTAATACATATCCATGCAACTATTCATTAATGTTAACGAAATAGATTTCAGATCAAATTGTAAAAAAAAAACCTCCAAAAGTTAAGACTAAGCTTATTAGAAATTAGAATATTATGATGGAAACCACTCTACTTATTAACTATTGTAAGATTTCATATAGATAAATAATCAATAGTTCTGGAACATTTTAGTGTTCTAATTGAAAATATAAGAAGAAACACAAAACACAACATATCTAAAAAAAAAAAAGATATAACCCTTATTTATATTATTATATGAAAGTAATACATGAAAAAATGATCAATCATGAAACCTCCTTATCATATGACATGCATGGTTTCTCAACAAGACTACACTAAAACACTAAAGCACAATCGTGGACCCTAAATGTATGCACCAAAAAAATTCGCCACAGGGTTTTCGTCTTGGGATCAAAGTGGAACTCTCCATGCCAAGTTCTCAACAAACATAATAAGATAGAAAACTCATGATGATCCCAATATCAGGATCCTATCCAATCTATAAGGTTGATGGAATCTCTATAAACTTTATTTTATTATTTTCCATCGAAAAACGAAGGCAAATACCATGGGCAGATCCCATGGGAAAATAATATGGTAAATACCATGGGTATATTTCATCCATTTTGAGCATATCAATAAAGGGAATATTACAAATCCTCCCACTCAAATATTTCTTTCCCTCAAGCAATCCACTTCTACCCACAATAAAATCATATGTATACTAATACTAGGATCCCATACAAACTAGTGTGGTATTACATGCCTCCATGCTAAATGATCCTGAATGGATCCTTCGATGCCTGGATCCCAAACAATCATCTGGCCAAACTTGCCCTCAATAGATTCACCTGGATCCCAATGCGACCTAAGTCCTAGGATCTGTGGGTTATGATACCATCTCATCCCTCCGTCGCTGCATGTGCCTAAAGTCCCAAGCTACAATATTCCCTTCGCTATGGGTATCCTCCTAAGAATCAACACATAAATAGAGTTCCAAATCATAATATCTCGCCAGTCCATCCTGTGGGAAGGATTTAATGCATGAATACCTGCACAAGGAAAAAGTATATTATGCTGATGTTGTTTGATGCTCAAATCATGTTGCTCCACCCGGTCACCCAACATGATCCATTTGGAGAACTCTGCCCCGCTCTCTGTAATGTATAAAGGTGGTTTGGTAGTGTCAAAAGCACTATTTATGTACTCCTATAGAGGGATTCTCTAGAACTCCCAACTTTATTCCTCCTAATACCATATGAGGGACTTGAGATGTTCGTCTACACTAGAAATCTTGGCTATTGACTCAACACTTACCCCTATGAGCTCCTTGATATTTATATTTTCTTGTAAGACAGTGTCTTGGGTTTTTTGGAATTTATGTTGAACCTCATAAGACCTGTCTTGAAATGCGTGATCTTTCCCCAAAATTCCCCTCCTGTAAATTCTAGTGCCCTACTGAATGTTTCTACATATGTTTGCACTATATGCCCAACTATCACAATTTCAACTTGAACCTTTGAATGACCCTTTAGAAATGGATCATCCTTCATGCTATGTTTTTCGTGTTTCCCCTCATGATCATGCTCATCACACTGGTTCACTACTACTAGATCCTCAATTAAGTATCCTTGAATTTCTTCTTCTTAACCTTCTCCGTCGGGACAATATATTGTTTATCCTATCTCATTGTCGAACATGGATGCACTACTGGATTTCTATCTACACTTGATTTCTCATACTCTTCATGGATGTCCTCTTGAAGATCTATGGAATCAGCTGTATAAGAGTCTACCACATTGCTAGGATGAATCTCATTCCTTCCCCCATGTACTTCTAGGTGCTTTTCAAGCTGGTTGATTATCATCGAATCGTCCTAAAAGTATTTATGAGTAACATTGTGTTGCTACTCACCATTTGTACTTGGATTCTTGCATCCTTCATGGATTCTCTCCTGAAAAATAATGAACCCAAATATAGAAAAACTCCCATGACCTAAAGGAGTCTCTAACTTTTTTTTCCCTCGTTTCCTCCTTCCTAACACCTGAGCATGAATGGTCACAGTCCCACGGTCCCTTGAAAATAAAGCGTAGTCCTCTCCTTCTTAGTTCATTCTTGCTACAAGTTATACTTCCTTTTTTCTTGCTTCCTCCATAAATCCTCTTCAGCTCCTTATTCAAAACCATTCTGAGGAATTTGATGTTTTGCATGACCAACCTTTTGACTAGATCATAGGAAACTAGTGATTCAACTAGTTCCTTTCTCCAAATAGTCAACAATTTAGATTCTAGTATCTTACAGATGTCATCATATCCTTCTAAGAACAAGGACACAATATTTTGCATGGTTGTTTTGACACAGTCTGGATGAGCTGATGTAATGTTGGTGTAAAAATTTTGGAACACCTGAATGATTAAGTTGTCACATTCCATATTTTGCATGAATGTACAAAATTTGAATTCTTCCATTAGTTGAAAGATTCTGTGTCGCTTCTGAAAGGTAGGAAGCATGATGTTGTTCAACCCCTGAAGGGATTCTAATATTTGTTTCAATATCTCCCTCATAATATCATTATTGAAAGGCACTAGTGGTGTTAAAGTTATGATCTTGCTCGGGCAAGAATCAACTACGAGCCTAATCCCTTCACAATGATGCTCCCAGAGTTTGGGCTATATTAATGCAAGAATGGATGGCTTGAGAGCCCAACTAATTTTATTCTATTCTAATTTACCGTCCCTGGACAAAGATGTGTCTAATTCCTCCAACTTATTAAGGTCTATGTCTAAGTTTGTTTGTTGCAATTCAGATCCAAGTGTGAAGATATTAGCCTCTCTTCCCTATCCTTCCTTTCACTTCATATGGGTACTTCCACTGTAGAATGACATGAACTCTTTTAGAGAATGGTATTTTGCTTTGACCATCATTTTGGTCTAAGGAGGTATTGCTGCATAAAGAACCATATCTTCTCACTAGTTCATTAGAAGTTTTTGGGTGTTTTCTAAGGTTTCTTCAAGGCGGTCAATCTTCTCCTATAAAAAGCAAGAAAATATGCAGGAATACACTAATTTTCCATTGGGATATTAGATCAAAATTCTACAGATAATTCACCCCCAATATTTTCTACAATTTTGACCCAATGATTCCCCCTTCACCTTTTTTTTTTGAAACCCTTGTGTCTCCAAATAAATATTGAACCCAAACTGAAAAGAAATAAATTATTTTATCTCCAACCTCATTACAATAAATTTATAGATCCCAAATAAAACTCAAATATATATATAAAGTATTTCTAGATAAATACAAAGTGTACAAACTAATATTAATTTAAGAAGTTCATGTGATGCCAACAATAATCACCTTGCCTTATTACCACCTTGGGTGCGACACTCTCTGCATCAACCTCAGATCACCTCCTCTTTCCACTTCTTCAACGACTTCACAGTGAGTACTCTACCTCGACGCTGTGATTTATTACCCAGCTCGTGTGATAAATCGATGGCCACTATCTTTGAAGTACAACACAAATGGAATATTGACTTCAATATGCACTTGGTTGCATGGTATGAACTACAATATCCTTTGTATGAAAAATTATATTCAATTTGAACGCTTCCCACGATTCCTTTCTCTCAATGGATTGGGGTCCTTCATGATTTATGGAAGTACCCTCATGATTGGTAAATGAGTAGGTAAACTAGTGCTATTAGTGTGAGCTACCTTCAGTTCTTATGCATGTTATCGAGTCCTAATAAGTCACCCATTAAAAATTATGTTTTCAAAGCCATCAACCTTACTCTTATTTGGATTGTAATTGTAAGATATCAAGTGCTATATATGGCTACATCAGAATATGGCCCTTCAACCCTTGAGACTGGACTGTGTACTATGTTGTGACCACAATGGTGCATGCTTAACCAGCCTTGGACCTTCAAGCTTTTAGTGGTTAATCTCATACAATAACTAGGGAAATTCAACACAACTTTTGTCAGCTCTTCGCGAGTAAATTTTAGTAGATCATTGAGAGGACTTTTGATGGGAATTTTTATAAAAATTCATGCGACAACTTGGTCCCTTATGGATCATTTTAACCAAATAACATGGAACATACACAAATCATACATAATTTAGGAGACATGGCAAGACCATTCAAGAGAATCACTCCACTGATTGACTCAGATCTATTTTGGGAGTAACATATATGCCCTGCTTGGTCTTTGCAAAAAATACACTGATTCAATTCGGCTTATACTATAATGTTCTCTGTCAGCAAGAAGTATTGATCTTGACCTTCAAATATATTTCTGAATGATTCCATCCATCAAGGTGATTTAGACTCAACCCTAGTCACAAACCTTGCACTTAGAGAGATTCAACATTCAATGTGGAAAAATGTGATCTTCTTTGGCGATAAACCTTAAGCTCATGAAATAATAAGAAACACAACCTACAAGAGAGAATCGCTCAGTCTAAATATCAGTCACCAAATTAGAACTCATATCTATGCAAGGATCAAACGTTTACTGAACGAAAAAAAATTGGTCTTCCAAAAGATGGATTTCGAATGGATCTCGTCCTCTTGTAATTCCAATAATTTGATATGCGATTAGTTCTAAATATCCAATGGGTTTCAACCTATTTTACTTGTAATAACATATATGACTAAAGATAAACTTGATCTCCTTAGAAAAGAATAGATCTGCCAATCAACCTTCATATCATAGTTATTATGTGTCCGTTCGGTCTAGTAGCTTGCACCAGTCTAATTTGGTAGCTTTGTTCCACGTAGAGGGCCAAATATAGTGGCATCATGCTCCAATCCATTAAAGTTCCAACTCGACCATGCAAGGTTGCAGTTCTTCCCATGATGACTTGGTCAATATGGCATTGAACCTAATTCACCTTTAACCCAATGAAAAAATAGCTGGTGTAGAAGAAATTCTCCTACAAATAATAAAAGCCTCAAATAAATTCTGCCAAAAGAAGAATTATTTTTAATGCCCGAAATATTTCTCCATGGTCCTGTTCCTCCTCTTCTTCTTCAACTCGATCCAGCCAAAAGTAGCTTCTCGACCTTGGAAATTTGGCCATAGAATCACTTCCCAAACCTTATACTTGGCCTCACAAAAAGAAAATGTCATCCTTCGCATTGTAAAATGATCTAAAAGAACCATTGAAATTTAATTCAAAGTGTTAGATTATAGTTTGTTCCAATTAGAAGAGTCGACCCTGCAATATTTTTCCCTTTTTGTTAATTGTTCACAACCTTTGAAAATTTTCCAATAATATATGCTCATCGCCTTTTCAACTATCCATGTCTAGTATTTTTAACTTGGTCCCTTCAAAAATAAAAAATAAAAATACAATTTTGTTTTAGGCACTTTAATAAACTTTAGCCTTAATTCTGGGCCCCTTTAAAAAAAAATAAAAAAAATTTGGCCTCGTTAAATAAATAATTCTACCAAAATACTTGCTTCTCTTTTATAAAATATTTCTTCTGCAACTAATGGTCATCACAATGGCCTCTTCAAAAATACCCTTCAGAATAATAAACTCTAGAAAATTCAAAAATAATGAGCTAATTAGGGTGGCTATAGAGAACAACCGAAATTTCCAAGATTATAGCTAGGTTGATTATTGAAAATCAGTAAAAACTAGTTTCTCTTGAAACAATGGATCACAATATTTCCTCGAAGTTGATCTGCAATAAACCCTCAGGATTGAAGGAATCACAACTTTGATACCACTGTAAGATTCCAAACAACTACGTATTCAATAGGTCTAGAAAAGTTTAGTGTTCTACTTGAAAATCTAAGAAGCAAAACATAGAACATAAGGGATCTAAAAATAAAGAAAGGTGAAACCCTTATTTATGTTATTATCTGAAATTAATACATGCTAGAATGATAAAACATGAAATACCCCTTCCAGATGGCATACATGAATGCTAAACAAGACTACACTAAAACACTCAAGCACAATTGCAGACCCTGAATGGATCCACCAGACAAATTCACTGCGGGGTTTTCGTCCTGGGATCAAAGTGGAATTGGCTACGCCAAGTTCTCAAAAAACACAATAAGATAGAAAAATTAGGATGATCCCACTACCAGGATCCTATCCCCTTCATAGGCTTGATGGACTCTCTAGAAACTTTATTTTATTTTTTTCCATCGAAAAATGAAGGCAGATACCATGGGCAGATCCCATGGCCAGATCCCATGGGTAGATTCCATCCATTTTGACCATATCATAAAAGGGAATATTAAAACTATCCTTGAATATTGAATAATTATATTTAGTGACATCAATTATTATACATTATTCATATTATAATAAATTAAAATAAACCTATGTAGGTGTACAAAGCTTAAATATAAAAGATACATTAAGTTGAACATGGCTATCAAACACAAATCCATTTCTCGAGATACTCTAATATTTTCCTTTTTTAAAGTTAACAATCAAAATTGAACCCCAAGTAATTATTTTTAACACTGCTTCATGGAATTTAATAATATAATGGACCTAATGAATACTTTCCCACCAACGAAAACATTTATATCATCTGAAGTCTAGCACAAGATGCACAACAAAATATTTTGCCAAGGACAACTTTCCCACACCCTGAGATCAATACCAACACAACAAGTTGTCACCAAGTCATTCTTAGCCAAATAAGTAGCTTCACCCTATCATGGAAGCGTACCAAAAAAATTGGGTGCTACTCCATCCATGAAGCCTGAAATAATATTACATTTCCAAACGCACAATGAAGACATCATTTATAAGGCAAATAAACTTATATTTCAAGTTCAAATTTCATAAATTAGAAGGAAATTGACTCTATGACACGTAGTTTCTTTCATTAATTCAAAATTCATAGAAAAACAAACTCAAATAGATGAGGAAATTTTTGAATAGTTTTACGTCGTCAAGAAATTCTCATCTTGTAACCACCTCCTCTCCATCCATGAAGCCTGAAATAATATTACATTTCCAAACGCACAATGAAGACATCATTTATAAGGCAAATAAACTTATCTTTCAAGTTCAAATTTCATAAATTAGAAGGAAATTGACTCTATGACACGTAGTTGCTTTCATTAATTCAAAATTCATAGAAAAACAAACTCAAATAGATGAGGAAATTTTTGAATAGTTTTACGTCGTCAAGAAATTCTCATCTTGTAACCATCTCCTCCTACTCCCACCTACTCCTGTGCACGAACAAATTTAGAGATTGAGTAACTGATTGATAAATAGTATGGTTTATATTTATTTACACATATTTAATGAAGTTGACATTTAATTGTGTATAGTTATTTTTTCTCTACATATATTTTTATTTGTGTATCTATGTCACATGTAATGTATAATAGAGTTGACATTTAAAAAATGTTGACATAATTACGTTACTTCTAATGTCTAATTCCTACACATCTCCCCTATACCAGATTGTAGATCATTGCAATCATGTTAGCTAAAAATTTAACTATTGTTTCTCAAAGGTACTCTTATTCTTTAGAAGAACATGTAATTTATTATATAAAATATGTAATGCCATATTGGGTGATAAGGATTTGAAATCCCATAGAATATAGACCATCTTCTAATTTTCTCTTCATTAGTGAGCACATAACGTAAGGATGACAACTCCATAATTGGGGTTGCAATTGTAAGGAATGTTTGTAACTAAGCCTCTATGATATTATGGAACTCAAATTATGGTTACATTCTTAACTTTGGTCAAATTTGAAAGAATTTGGTCCCATTCTTAGTCGATAATGACCATGATCACGTCGAGCCTTTAATTTGGTATTTTCTAGTGTTTTATGGACTTCTAATTTGGATTTTTTTGGATGCTAGCCCACTTTCAATGAGAACATGGTTTAGTAATTCCTTCTTCCTTTGAATCTCTCTACTCTAGTTCTCTGCTTCAGTCCCGACTAGATTTCAACTATGGATTTTTTCTGTTATGAACCTTACACCTTAAAAATGATAAGAAATAAATAATTACATTCCACTTCGAGGGGGGCACCTTATTTTACAATCAATATCATTTCTAAGGAAATTTTTTATGATCCTCAGACTACATGTCCTTAGTATATATAGGAGAAAAATCGTACGCTTATGATAAAATTATATAATAAAAGGTTCTAGCTGACATAAGAATAGAAATGCAATAGCTCAATATGTAGGGCTTAGTAAAGGGCTGTATGGTTTACTTGTGGCTTATATAGGGTTTAGCATGGAATTCCCCTTTAAACAAGTGTTCTCCTCGATACTTCACTAACTGCAAGTTTTTTCGTATGAACAAATTATCTTCCCATGTATCCTTTTCCATTGGTAGGTTATTCCATTTTATGGGCTACTAAGTGATTAATGTATTTCTCATCTACTTAATCCTTATTTCTAAGATTGTTTCTAATTCTAGTAAATTTTTTCCTTCTTCATTAATCTATGATAAAATAGTTTAGAATGAGATATTGATATTGATTACCTTATTTAAAAATGAAACATGGAAGATTAGATGTATAGATGAAGATGGATGCAACCCAAATTTGTAAGACATACTTCCAATCCTATGCAACACCTTATAAGGGCCATAACATATTGATGCTAATTTATTGCCCTTCTTTTTTTACATGAGAAACATATGCTTATAAGGTTGTAGTCTCACAAATACCTAATCCTCTACTTCAAATTATGTTTCCTTGCGATGTTGATCTCCTTGATGTTTCATCCTATTTTGTGATATAACTAAGTTTTCCTTCAATAGTTTGAGAAAATCTTATTGGTTCCCTATGTGGTCCACAACTACTTGATAATTTATATTCTCTCTCAAGGTTGATGTGATGGATGGAGGATGATATCTATAAAGTTCCATAAATGTGGACATATTTGATGGTATATGGAAGGATGTGTTGTAACATCATTTTGCAAAGGGAATCTACTTGACCCATTGTGGGTATCACCCTCCTCCCACATTTACCGAACTTAACCTGTCTGTTGGGGTAAACATATGATGAGAGGCTACAACGATTTGATTCAACCTCCTAGGCAACCTTAAGGAAGTGGAACTGACAAAAACAACCAAAACGATCATCCACACAACAACATAAACTCTAGGACCTAGCCCACCTTTCCAGGTGACCAACCCTTTATGAAAATAAAAAAATCAATGAATTAGTGCCCCATTCGCTCCCTTTCCAAGCCCTCCAAGCGACTGTTTTACCCAGTCACACGCATGAGCCTGCGTGAGTGCACCTACAACCTTTTTATTCCAGTGCTATGCCAGTGACTGTGGGATTTAAGGTTGAATTTCAGGGCTATGAACCAATCACTGCCAAGAAATTCATAAAATTTATATAAATGAAATGAAACATAGAGAAAATGGTTACAATGCCAATTATTTAATAGAGAATTGACTGGATCCCTACTAGCCATGGCAGAAATTTTATCAAACATGTCACAAATATGCATTCTAGAGGTTTAAACAACATATCTGAGCATAAGGGTCTCATACATATCTGATAATCGCTAAGAATCACTGATGCCTTATATCATTAGTTTCATTATCATCTATTAGGTCATATATTCATTACTCTTTCATTTACAAGCCAAAACATGATGAGAATAATACATTTGGAATACCATAAAACACATTCATAGCCATCGTATAAATAACATAAACACCGAGGATACAACAACCATAAATTATACATATAATCTAGTACATTTAGACATAAAATACCAAGGAAATTAACTCTTATTAATGAATGAAAAATCCAAACTGGTATGGGAGTACCGCATTCAACCCAACTATAGATTGGCTGAGAAAAATCTCTCTTCATCGTATGACCCTTGTGACATATTCCAATCTTGAATGTCAAAATCATACCAAAAGAAAAATCTAGGGCTTCTCGAGGCTAAACGACCTCACCCTCATCAATAGTAACCAAATTTACTACAACCTTGACCGAATCACTAGGTGATAAACAAGTAAGGATGCCATTGTATTTCTCCACCTACACCACGAGGAATTTTCATGTCTCCTAGTCTCTAGGCTTTACTGCAATCCACACCTTATCACTAGGACCTAACAGAGACTCCACCCTCCAGAATTTACTATATATCCCATCCCGAGATTCCTAGGCCCGATGGATAGCACCCACCTGTATTATTTACCTTATATCCCACAATTCCCTGATCGAGGATTCGTAAGCCCACCAAGGCATGCAATACTTATCTTTACCACAACACACAGTCGTTTCAGGGGTCACTAGGCCAATCTCTTTAACGCGATCCAAAATTTCTTTCAGGCATCACTAGTCCATGTGTTCTTTCATTTCGAGATCCACCGCACTCAGTTTCAAATCCATTTGGAAATCCAGCTCAACCAAAACATGAAAATCCCATCACACCATGGATATATGGAAATGGAAAGCAAGGGCTTAAGAACACTGCCAAACTTGGCAAAACCCATGCCAATGAAAGTAGGAGATAGGTCTTCAAAGCATTAGTTGAAAATGAATTAGATCTAAAAATCAAATATCTTAGATATGAACAAGGAGGAGAATACACATCGAATGAATTCTTTGATTTCTATGAACAATATGGCATAAAAAGATATTTTTTTGTAGTTGGAACTTCGCAAAAAAATGGCGTTGCAGAAAGAATGAATAGAACTATTCAACAAATGGCTCATGCTATGCTTGATTAATATCGGACTCCTGACACCTTTTGGGGTGAAGCTGCACATACCATAGTAAATATTCTCAACAAGGCTCATGTTGTGTGAATAGTGATAAAACTCCTTATGAACTTTGGTATGGTAACACTCCCATTATGAACCACTTTAGAGTTTTTGGAAGAAAATGTTTTATCAAAAATAATGATGAAAAAATTGGTAAGATTGAACCTAGAGCAAATGAAGGAATACTTCTTGGTTACTCTTCTAGAAGTAAAGCATACAGATGCTACAATAAGAGACTTTAGAAATTTGTTGAATGTATTGATGTTGTGATTGATGAAGCACACACAACTCCCAAAAGGGAAATAACAACAAACAAGGATGATGATTATGATGAATGATTTCCCACATAAAATCACAATGATATAGAAGAAGAACCTAATCAAGCATCAGAAGAAGATACATCAGAGAGAGAAAAGGCTCCATCCAGGCATATTCAAAAGAATAATCCAAAATCTCAAAATTTTGGGAGAAAAGGAATCAGGGGTACAAATAAGAAGAACACTCGTGGGATATCCTAATTATCAAGCATTATTATCCACCATTGAACCACAAAATGTAAATCGAGCTAGTAAAGATGAATGTCGGATTAAGTACATGAACGAAGAACTAGATCAAATTGAAAAGAATAATAGTTGGGAATTGGTTCCAAGGTCTCATGATAAAAATGTTATTAGAAAAAAGTGGATATTCAAAAATAAGTTAAATTATGGAGATGTAATTAGAAATAAGCTAGACTTGTTTGTAAAGGTTATGGTCAACAAGAAGGTATAGAATTTGAAGAAACATTTGAACCAGTAGCTTGACTTGAAGCCATAAGAATGTTTCTTTCATTTTCAAGTTTTCAACGTTTCAAATTTTATCAAATGGATGCCAAATGTTCTTTTATTAATGGAGATATGGAAGCAGAATTTTATATAGAACTACCAAAAGGATTCATTCTATGGAATGATGAAAACATGTTTGCAAACTCAAAAAGGCTCTATATGGGCTAAAAAAAGCTCCATGGGCATCATACTATCATCTTGAAAATATCTTAAAAAACAAGGCTTCCCAAAAGGATTTGCAGACAGTAACATGTACACAAAAATTGAGGATGACAAACTGTTAATTATTGTTGCTTATGTTGATGACATCATTTTTGGGAGGAATGAAGAATCCATGAGTCAGAAATTTGCCTCTATTATGCAAAAGGAATTTGAAATGTATTTTCTTGGGGAACTAAATTATTTTCTTGGATTACAAGTGCAAAAATCAAAAGATGGAATCTTTCTCTCACAAACAAAATATCTCAAGTAGATTATGAAGAAGTATGGGGTAGAAGATTGCAAACTTGTGTGCACTCTAATGATGACCGGATGTAACATCAGCTATCATGATGATTCTCCCATGGTAAACCAACCAAAGTATAGATCTATTATTGGAAGTCTACTTTATATAACAAGTACTAGACTAGATATCATGCATGCAATTGGGATTGCTGGACGTTTCCAAGCCAATCCAAAGGAATCACATCTTCAGGAAGCAAAATGAATATTCAAATATCTCCAAGGAAATCAAGACTTTGGTATATGGTATCCCAAAAATGTTGATCTTAATATTCATGCTTACAAAGATGTAGACTGGGCTAGAAATGTCGATGACCGGAAAAGCACTAGTGGAGGTGCATTTTATATGGGGCCCCGATTAGTATCTTGGTTCAAAAAGAAACACAGTTCCATTTCTTTATCTACATTAGAAGAAGAATATTTGGTTGTTGCATCATGCTACACACAACTTCTCCAGGTGATGCAGTTATTACTAGACATTGAAATTAAATGTTATCCTCCCATCTCCATCCTATGTGATAATAAAAGTGTTATTAGTATCTCGAAAAATCTTGTTATGAATTCCAAAATGAAGAATATTCCTATCAAGTATCACTTTTTATGAGAACAAGTGCAAGAGAAAAAGGTTAAATTGGAGTATGTTCCCTCCAAAGAATAAGTTGTTGACATATTTACTAAACCTCTTCCCATAGAAGCATTTGAATATCTCAGACATAAAATGGGAGTTTTCTCTGCCTCATTATAATTTTAAACTTATCTATTCTATTTTAAAATTAAATTTTAGAATATTAAATTCGGTACACAAGTTTCTTGACGCATAGTTGTGTATATATGAAAGTCTCTCTTCAGACAACCGCGTATGAATATTTCTGACATAGAATCTGTGGGTCATCCTCCAAAACAAACTTTGTCATGTTGCTGACAGATATGGTTTGGCATTGATGAGTACAGTCCACGGTTATGGTTTTCAAGTTACACTTTCTTCTTTGATATCTATCTTCTTGATGAAGATGCTTTGATGAATTGATTGTTGAAAATTTTCAGGATGCACAGGTTTAGGGGGAGCATTAGCCTTGTTGGGTATAATGCATTGTTGG
Source organism: Pinus albicaulis (assembly GCA_034641835.2). Lineage (NCBI taxonomy): Eukaryota > Viridiplantae > Streptophyta > Pinopsida > Pinales > Pinaceae > Pinus > Pinus albicaulis. Next base: position 72,474,173 of record CM076579.1, on the reverse strand, counting down.
AATTATGGTGGTTGTTGAATTATGTTCGTGATCTCTCTCTATTGAGGTCCTTTTGTCTTGGTTATAAACTTCATATCTGTAATTTGATGTAAGGGTCATGTTGAATACCTATGATGTAAGTATTGTCATTTTCAGTGCTGTATGAACCTTTTCAAATATGTAAAACCACTTGGTTGGGTATTTGAGTAAAAATGTAACCCCACTTGGTTGGGTGATTGATGTAAGTGTAGAAATTTATAAACACAATAATGTATTTATGGATTGTCATAATCTAAAAATTCAATCTTATGTTAAATATAGAATCCTTCCACTTAATTCTTTGCAGAAATTAAATCGCCAATTGCAAAACACATATGAAGCAAAATCAATCGCACATAGCAAGATGTTTTACTGGAAAAGCTTAAAGCTAAAACCCCAAATATCAAATATTATGTATATCCATGGATCATGTAACAATCTCATACAAAGCTCAACTCATAGAGCTCTTAGTACAATATACAATCGTCACACATTGTCATGCAGAAATTTTCATATCTATGCATCAATTTCTTGCCTCCTAACGGCCTGCCTCCACTGTGCAATCCCTGCCGAGGAAGATTCCTGAATGAATTTGATCTTACCTTTCTTGCACTATGCAATCCTCATTAGCATCTCCAATGTCAGTGTAGATGCATTGAATGCATCACTATAGTCACAACGGATAGTCCATCTCACTCTTTCACCTATCTCTCCACTGGGTCTCCACTGGATCTAACATGCAAGTAGGTAATTGTTGTATTTATTCAGTTGCAAGTAAGACACTACTTGTGAATTAATTAAATAATTAATTCACTCATCTTTCACTATTGTATCTTTACTTACAACTAGCACAACTGAGTTTAACTCACTTAACTGAGTTAAACTAAATAACAACTCACATAACTACTCTTCCAACTCTGTTACAACTTGCCACTGTCAGTTATAACGAAGTCCTCCATGCACGAGTCACCAACCACCCTAGGAATTGCGTAATTCCTTCAGCCCACTGATGTGCCACATCTGTTCACTGATATAAAGTGCTCCAAGAGAATAAGTTACTATTTATTGTCTGATTATTATTAAGGGATAATAATAATCGACATGCCTTCTATTTTTAGATTAGAGATCTATAAATAGACTTCGCCCATATTCTAAAAATAGAAATTCATCCAAAGATAGAATTTTCTCAACCATATAGAATCAACATCCTGCTAACTTTAGAATATGCTCACCATTCTAAAAATAGACATAGACCTAAAAATAGCCTGTGGGCCCCACCTAGTGAAGGTGCTTAATTTTCATTAAGCTCATCATCTTTTTGAATCTCAACACTCCCTCTCAAAAAGATAGGGATTATCCTTCACCCCGATCCTGGCTCTATGGTATTTTAATTTTCTCCTGGTGAGCACCTTCGTCAGAATATCTGCATCCTGATCTTCTGTAGGAATGTACTAAAGCAACATGATCTTCCACTGCACACAATCTCTGATATGATGATACCAGATATCTATGTGCTTATATCTATCATGAAACATAGGATTAATCGAGATTTTAATGCAACTATGATTATCACAATGTATCATTGTAGGATCTAAATGAGAATCGAACAAACTAACTAGGATCTTCCTCATCCAGGTAGCCTCACATGTAGCTTGACTTGTTGCCCTGTATTCCGCTTCTGCTGAATTGAGTGCCACAGATCTTTGTTTCCTGCTATGCCAAGAAACTGCTGTAGATCTGATACTAAAAACCCCTCCTGATGTGCTTTTTCTGTCTGTTGGGCTGCCTACCCAATTTGCATCCGTGAAGCCATGCAACTTTACCTCATCCTTTTGTCTGTACCATAAGCCATACTCAGATGTGCCCTTGAGATATCTCAGGACATTCTTTCCCGCCTTCCAAAAGAGCCTGGTAGGCTTAACCATGACTAAGTTGGTTCACCATGTAGCATATGTCCGGTCTTGTATTAACTAAATACATGAGCAAACCCACCAACTATCGATAAACAGTGGCATCCACTACCTTTGCCGATGTAGCATCCTCTTTCCTCCAATTTATTGGAAGAGGAGTATCCATGGGTTTGCAGTACTCCATGTGAAAATTACCAAGTATCTCCCGAGCATACTTTCCTTGAGACACAAACAATTCACCTTCTTGCTACCATATTTCCAATCCAAGGAAATAATGAAGGAGACCCATATCCTTCATCTCGAACTCCTTTGCAAGGTCCTAATTGCATGAGTGTATCAGCTGCTCATCACCAGTCAGTATTAAATCATCAACATAAAGAAAAATGATTAAAATATTACTCTTCAGCATAATTTGGTATAGATTTGCATCCACCTCACTCTTGGTGAAGCCATGTCTAGTGAAATAGTTGTCGATCCGAGTGTCCCAAGCATGGGGTGCTTGCTTCAGCCCATACAATGCTCTTTTGAGTCAAGCACACATGTGACTCACTGCTGAAGATCTCAAATCCTTCAGGCTACTCAATGTACACTTCTTCCTCAATGAACCCATTAAGGAACGTAGTCTTCACATCCATCTGATGAATGTGCGAACCCATCTACGTTGAGAAAGAAAGGATGGTCCGTATGGAAGAATACCATGCGATAGGTGCAAAGGTTTCTTCATAATCAATCCCCTCGATGTGTGAGAAGCCCTGAGCAACAAATCTTGCCTTATACTTCTCGACACTCCCATCAGCAGGTTGCTTTACCTTGTAGATCCATCTTGAACCTACCATTGATTTACCAACCGGCCTTGGGACAATCTCCCAAGCACTGTTTCTGACAATGGAGTCATACTCCTCCACCATGGAATCTACCCATGTGGGCTCCTGTGCTTCTTCCTCAAAGGAATATGGCTCAATCATGATACACTTGCTCATGAGAGCTATGTATCCAGTGAATCGGTCAGGTGACTGTCTCTGTCTGCGCTATGAAGTAGGTACTCCTACATTCTCTACCGCATCAAGCTTCAACCTCTTAGCTTCTATGGTATGCTTTCTTCCTGTTCTGATGTTTGGTTCTGCATGGGTGGACTCCTCCACTCCATGAATCTCCTCCTGTGGCTGATCCACATCTAGAGGCTCATCTTTGGGAACAAGTAGTTCCTACTCTGCATGCAAGTGTAGCTCCCTCTCAAGTGACAACTTCATGGCTTTCTCCTCATTGAATTTTATATCCCGTCGCACCACAGTCATCTGACTGTTTGGTAAATACACATGATAATTATGGGGTGTTTCTGTGTAACCCGCAAATATCCCAACTTCTGTAGTTGGATCCAACTTCTTCCTGGCGTTCTTGGTCACATGAACATAAACATATGAGCCAAAAATATTTAAATTAGAAACATCCGTCTTCTTACCAGTAAAAGCTTCTTCAGGTGTACTCATGCCAAGTACTATATGAGGACAACGGTTTTGCACATAAACCGTATTGTTGCATGCTTCCTCCCACAAGTGCATTGGTAGGCCCTAATCATGCAGCATAGCTCGTGCAACACCCACGACCGTTCTGTTCTTTCTCTCCTTGACCCCATTCTGCTGTGGGTTATGAGGCGCTATGAGTTCTCTCTGAATTCCTTGTTTTATACATAATTCTTTGGATTCGTTTGAGATATATTCACCACCATTATCACTCTACAGAACCTTCACTTGCTTCCTCGACTCCTTCTCCACCAATGCTTTAAACTCATAGAACTTTGAGGAATTTTTATCCTTCTTCTGCATGAAGAAGATCCAACATCTATGAGAATAGTCATAAAAAAAATAACGTAATACTTGTGTTTTTTTGTTGAAGCAATTGAAAAAGGTCCACACACGTCTATGTGAATTCTCTCTAGGGTCACCAAAGCACAATTCTCCTTCTCATGAAAGGTGGTCTTCACAAAATTACCCATTGTAAATCCCTTTCACTGATCTAACAACGCAAATGTACCCTTGGGAAGTCTAGTAGAAATTTGCTGCAAAATCTTCAGGGCACCATGGTGAAGATGACCCAATCTCCTGTGCCATAATTCACCCTCATCTTGGCTCACCACTTCTTCTTCTTTTCCCACCAATGCAACACATCCATCTACCTCTAGCTTGTAGAGATTCTTGACTCAAATCCCTATCTTCTTGGTTTGGCCCATTGTTTTATGTCATAGGAAATATTTTCCATCGCTGAAAACAATGTCATAACCTCTGTCCTCCAACATCGCGATTGAGACCATGTTCTTCTTCAGACCTGGAATATGCATAACATATTTCAACAGACATGGTTTACATGACTCCCTCTCAAAGGTAATGGTTCCAAATCCGGTCACACTGTATCTACCATCGTCGCCCATCTCTATATGCATTTGGATATCTTTCTCCTCCAAGTCACTGAACAACTCCTTATCTCTTGTCATGTGGAAGGAAGCACCATATCAAGATACCACACCGATCCCATTGCGCTTGAAATCAAGCATGTGATCAAAGAAAAATAAATTTCAAATTGCGAGGCAAGGGCCTCACCAGTTACAGCTCTAGCAACCTTCTTTTTCTTCTTTTTCTCTGGGCAGTTAGTGGCGAGATGCCCATGTTCGTGACAATGAAAACACTTCACCTTGGAAAAATCCAACTTCTTGCCTTTAGCCTTGGATTTTGGATGGAATTTCTTCCCCTTCCCTTTCCTCGCTTTGGCAGCCAAAGTACAATCCTTTTCATCATCATGTTTTTATGAAGAGCCATCCCTGGTATTTTGCCTTATCTCCTCCTGCACTAGATCTGACCAAAGTCGCTCCCAATCTGACAGTTTCTCTTGTCCATTGACAGAGTCCTCATAGCTGTGCCAACTCTTCAGAAGCCCAAGGAGATTCAAGCTCACCAAGTCATCATCCACAACTGTAATTCCCACATTCCCCAGTTCATCCATACATTGGACAAACTTCCTGAGATACTTTGGAATACTGTCGCCCTTCTCCATTTTTATTTTTCTGAGTAAATCTTTGAGCACCAACTTCCTATAGTCGCTACTTCTTTGGAAAATATTTGTCAAAGCCTTCCACACTGCAAATGGAGTGGCTTTCCCATGAAGGCTTTACACAATATGGTCTTTCACACCTTCCGAAAAAATTCTTCTTGTCTTCGCTACTTTCTTTTTCCAGGCGTTAAGTAATGCAACATCTGTCGAAGTGGGCTTGGGAACATCGCTATCGATGAACACCTTCAGACCATTATCTTCAAGCACCGCCTCAATCCTGTCCTTCTAGGCTATGTAGTTAGAGCTTCCCTTGAGTTCACACTCTAACCGCAACCCATTGAAAGCCATTTCAATGTATACTCAACTATCGCACCAAGAAATTCTTGTAGCAAATTTGAATTGTCCACCAGCACAAAACTCAGCACTGCTTCAATATTGCAATCTATAGTGATTAACACTGCTCCGATACCATGTAGAAATTTATAAACACAAAAAATGTATTTATGGATTTTCCTGATCTAAAAATTTAATCTTATGTTAAATACAAAATCCTTCCACTTAATTCTTTACGGAAATTAAATCGCCAATTGAAAAACACATATGAAGCAAAATCAATCGCACATAACAAGATGTTTTACCGGGAAAGCTTAAAGATAAAAACCCCAACTATCATATATTATGTATATCAATGGATGATGTAACAATCTCATACAAAGCTCAACTCATAGAGCTCTCAGTACAATATACAATCGTCACACACTATCATGCATAAATTTACATATCTATGCACCAATTTCTTGCCTCCTGACAGCCTGCCTCCACTGCGCAATCCTTGATGAAGAAGATCCCTGAATGAATTTGATATTTCCTTTCTTGCATTGCACAATCCTCATTGTAATCTCCAATGTCAGTGTAGATGCATTGAATGCATCACTATAGTCACAACTGATAGTCCATCTCACCCTTTCACCTATCTCTCCACTGGGTCTCCACTAGATATGACATGCAAGTAGTTAACTTTTGTATTTCTTCAGTTGCAAGTAAGACACTACTTGTGAATTAATTTGTATCTTTAGGTACAACTAGCACAACTGAGTTTAACTCACTTAACTAAGTTAAACTAAATAACAACTCACATAACTACTCTTCCAACTCTATTACAACTTGCCACTATTGTTATAACGAAGTCCTCCATGCATGAGTCACCAACCATCCTAGGAATTGCGTAATTCCTTCAGCCCACTGATGTGCCACATATTTTCACTGAAATAAAGTGCTCCAAGAGAATAAGTTACTATTTATTGTTTGATTATTATTAAGGGCTAATAATAATCGACATGCATTCTATTTTTATATTAGAGATCTATAAATAGAATTCACCCATATTCTAAAAATAGAAATTCATCCAAAGATTAAATTTTCTCAACCATCTAGAATCAACATCCTGTTAACTTTAGAATATGATCACCATTCTAAAAATAGACATACACCTAAAAATAGCCTGCGGGCCCCACCTAGTGAAGGTGCTTAATTTTCACTAGGCTCATCATACTGTTGAATCGTATGAGTCCTTGGTGATAGGAAAGGTCATAAAGTCATGTATTTCATTGAAAATATGTTTGAAGATTCAATATGTGTTCAGGGGGAGTATGGTATGTCTAGTACAACGCAGATCTACAAAACTCTTGTATCTACAAGGAAAGCGTAACCTTGTTTCAGCATTGGTCAACCCTTTTCTCTTGATGTAAAAGGGGGATATTAATTTTGTGTTTGAATAATGCTTATGTTGATGTGTCTATAGGATGTGATTATCCAACACCAACATGGTTTCCATCAAGTCCAAAGGGGGATATTGTTGGCACTATGATTGGATGTGTTGTCCTTGATGGCAACTCACTTGTAAAAAGACAAAAAATATATTGGTTCTAGATAAGATCAGAGGTGGCACAGTGATGGAATAGACTGTCATAATGATGGGACAAATTTTTTATAGATTAGAATCAGAATATGGACAAAGCACATATTTAAGGAGCTATACGTGACTTGTTCAAGAAAAAGTCACGTATACACGCAGGTAAGAAGAAGAAAAGTCACGTATATATTTGTGCATTAATTTTATGATATTGGGGGTACTTACCATGGTATTAGCCCTTAGTATTGAGCACATTAATAGTTATTCGACCCCGTCCAAGAATACCATTGGCACTTGTGTGGTTTTGGCTCATGATATTAGCTAAGGCTCACACTATATCAGGAGGTGAAGATCATAGTGCTAAAGTGTGCATGAGTATGTGAATTGAATGAATAATTCAATCTGAAGTATATTTGCATGGAATGGGCTATAATTAATATATAGATATGATATTATGATGCACTCACGAATACAATAATGGATTAGGCTCTCTATACCTAAAATGACTATGTATTTTCATGATTTGTTTATGAAATGTTTAGATATGTGGTCTGGCACATGATTGTTGAAGTAAAGGGCATGATCTGAGTAATTTTATAGTTCTAAAGTATTGAATAGCCTTGAATTATTTATAGATCTATACGTGGGTTAGTCACGTTGAAGGCGCGTATACACACAGGTTCGACTCTGTAAAGGCGCGTATGGAAGCTAGGTTTTTTCTAAAGAATGATGATGGAAATGTTTGATTAGTTTTATTGTATTTTTGTTATCTATTAATGATTTATTCATCTAGATGTGAGTTGTTTGAATACTGATTATGATGCTAGTTGATTTTGTATAAATATCAGTGATTGGCTTATTGAAAATGATGAATGCTACTAACTGTATAAGGGTTTTGTAAATCTGAAAAAATGTGTTTGAATATCTCTAATTTGTTCTGAGTTTGGTCAGAACTCTAATCTCAGTATATAAAGTGCCGTATGCAATTGTTTTATGAATGATTAAGGTTGCAGTTGATTCTGTGCATTATGTAGAAGTCTGGGTTTAATTTTATGGTCTGGTTACAGTGATCTCACTGTTGTGTTCCAATTTGGGTGATGATTGTTTTTGTTGATCTACAATTTGTGTTGAATTAAAGGTTGTTGGATCTAGTGTGAAAATTTATTAAATGTGTTCTGTAGTGGTTCTGAGGGTTGGAGCCTTCAGTGTAGAAGTCAAAGGTTCCTGCCAGTAGAAACTGGTGATCTGATCAGGGGGTTGTAGCTCCTTTCCAGTGGTGGCTGGTAAATGAGATCAAGGGGTTGAAGCTCCCTTCCAGTAGTAGCTAGATAATGAGAGAAGGTGGCAGCCTTCTGCAAGTGGGTTCCTACGTTCTAGTATGAGTCTGTGCTAGTACAAGAATGTAAGTGGTTTTCTATATAATAAATATTAATGAAAGAGATGGCAGCAACAATGGTTTTATCCTGACTTGGATTTCCACCTTAAATCCTGGTGTTCATGTGTGTTTCTTATGTGTGATGATTTATTATTGCACATGGTTACTGTTTACTAATTTTTTGATGAATGATTTATGCACTAGGCTAAGTAAGTTTCTGAAGATTATCTGAATAATAAGTTTTCTAGGCATACGCATGTTTCTTTACAGAAAACTGTGTACATACACTACTTGGCTTAATTAAAGTGGCGTATTGTGAGTTTTAAAATATTGATTCACTCCCCCCCCCCCCTCTCAGTATTTTTCCCAAAAAAATATTCACCTTCATTCTATACTTATGATTTCTCAAAACTAGAATAGTCACCTATAATACTATACCGAGGCATAATATTTGAATATTTATAAAATACCCAAATGAAACAATTGGTATGTAATATCCCTCATGAAATTCCATGTAAAAAAGATAATAAAGGCAAAAATAATAACCACAGTTGATGGGACACTTATTCCAAGTTGAGTGTTGGGAAAAAACATCCTAGTGGGTGTTCATTTTGGTTATTATGTCTAAGGAAATTGGCAAAGGCAATGGAAAAGACTTAGGAAAGGAAAAATGGCATTTTGACACATTTATTTAGGAAAATAATGGAAATTAGGAGAAAATGAAGGTGAAAGGTCACAGGTTGTATGTCAGGGGAAAAATGAAGGAAAATAATGGAAAATGAAGAAAATAGAGGCCTAACTGATGAAAAGGATTTTTAGGACCAGTTGGTATCTTTTGTAAGTTTAGTTTTGGAGCTCTCTCATTATTATTTCTCTCTCACACACTCTTGGAGAATTAGAGTTTTCCTGGAGCACTTTGGCATTGGATCAAGAAAGGAAAAGAAGGAAAGAGGTAGGAAGGAGCAAGAAAATAAGAGCAGGAACAAACAACTACAACAATATTCTTTGTAAGTATTGATATACACGTGTGATTTCCTTGCTAGATTTGGCATGCATGGTATTGCATGTGGTTCTTTTAAGTCACGACATCAGTTTTTCTTGGTGTGACAATGTTTCACCCTATCCTTGCCATTTGTAGTTAACTTGAGGAGATGGTTTCTCATGTGTTAGCTGATATGGATTTCTAGATGGATTCTAAGTTGAGTGGGGTGGATCTCTAAAAGGTAAATCCATTGGCCTAGTGACCCCTGAACTAGAATGTGGGTTGTGGTAAAGCCAGGTATTGTGTGTCTCGGTGGGCCTAGGAATCCTTGCTGGTGAATGGCGGGACATAGGGTAAAGAAAAGAGGTGGGTGATCTTTGTCAAGCCTATTAGTCCCATGATGGGATGTAGGGTAAATCTTGGAGAGTGGGTCTTGGTGTAGAGCCTAGTGATCCCTAGATTGGACTATGGATTATGGTAAAGTCTGCGAGACTAGGAGGCAGTAAAACTCTTCATGATGTAGGTGGATAAATTCAGTAGCATCCATTCCTATTCAGTTTTTTTTGGTAGGCTATGAGTTCCACATTCATGCTTGGAATATGGCACGGGGGTGATTGGATGAAGAGATATTTGGCTTAGCCAATCTATGATTGGGTGGAATGTGGTAGTCCCATCCCCAGTTGGTTTTTACATTCATTAATAAGAAGTTCATTCCTTGGAATATTATGTGTAAATTTATTGGTTTATATGTGGATTCTATGGCTGATGTATCCTTGATATATCTGTGGTTATTTTGTTGTTTATAATCGTGTATAATGGCAGTGATGATGTATGGATCTCCTCATGTTTTTATTTGTAAATGAATAAACAATGTATCTACACCCTAATATATGATAATGCAACTAATGATGTAAGGAACAATGATTCTTAGAGCTTATCAGATAATTATGAGACCCCTATGCTTAGATCTGTTGTTTAAAAAAGTAGATTACATATTTGTGACATGTTTGACAAAATTCCTGTCATGGTTAGTAGGGGTCTAGTCTAGGCTTTGTCGATGTTTTTCAAATGTATTATTATTTTTTTGTTCAAATTCATTTCTAAACTTGTCATTGAGTTATGAAAGTGACCTCGGCTTTGAGCCTGAAAAAGTGGCTCAAATCCAGGGGGTGCTGGAATGGGTCTGGGGAAAAAAATCCCTTGGACACACACATGCTTATGCCATGGGAGTGCCCAGAGCCTCCTAGACACATCCATGCCCATAGTTTGGGAGAATCCAAGGGTTTTAGGGGCTAAAACCAAATTGGGACCTAGGGGTTGGAATCCTGAGTGGTTGGGATGACTCATGGGAGTTATGTTGTTGATGTGGAAGGTCTTTGTGATGTGTTTCCATCAATTCCACTTCCTTAAGGTCACCTAGGAGGTTGAATAAGATCATAGTAACTATTCGTCACATGTTTACCATGGTTGGCTGGTTACTTGGGTAGATGTGGGATGAGGGTGCTACAAAGTAGTATCAGAGCATGATTCGCCCCTTGGAGTGGATGGGCGGTGTGCGTTGGCCATGCATTCATGTTAGCTTCACATGTGATAATTATCCTTGTGGCCTATGTGCTTGTTTCATATGCATGGTGTTAGTCATGGTTGTAGTTATGTCACCATGTGAAAGAGGATGTTTTTATTGTGAAGTGTGTCTTCATGAGTTTATGGTTGGTTATGCATTGCTATGTGTGTCAATGCTTACATGTTGTCAAATGTGTAGCGATATGGTCATGCACTGATGACTGGACTCTAGCTAGAAAGATGTTTATGTGTTGGTACACTTATTTTTTATATGTATATATGTTGTTATGATTATGTTTGAACATGTATTGCATTGATTGGGATGATATTTCAAATGAGCCATGCTCCCCGAATTATACAAAGGTACGTTGGTTTATTGTGATTTGGTGTAGTTGACATTTTATGACTTGCAGGAAAGAGATCAAAATGAATAACAAGATAGTAGACTAGAAAGACTCTGTATGAATCAGATGAGAAACATGGTGGGAACTCTTATGATTTTGAAGACACATTGAGAAGCTTGAAGGAATAAATAAAGAGCTGTAATCCAAACAATGAAAAAATCATATAGGCACAAGAGAAACAAGCAGAATTTAATGCAATACTCCTTCAAAGTTTGTGAGAATTGCAATGACAAGGGCCAATTTTAACTAATAGGGAATACGGGTAGGAGGAAAAAACTAATAGGGAATATGGCAGTAGGTCTCCTAATGGATACAATTTATAGCAGGGATGATACAGTGAGGGATGACATGTTGTTGGATACTCCAGATAGGAGAGATGATGGACAAAGGTAGTACTCTAGCTCTCGTTCAGATAGGCATTATGATCATCATCGTTATCATCCTTAGAGGACAAGTGATAAGAGATACTTTCCGGATGAATTTAAGAAAGAAAAGCCGCTGTTTTTTATGGAGAATTGAAAAAACCAAAATATGGAGAGGCTTGGAAAGTTGTGATGAACAAGTTCTATGAGTTTCATGAGTACAAATATAAAATGAAGGCCAAAATTTCTATCTTCAGCCTAAAAGGTAAAGCAGATATTTGGTGGGGAGATGTGAAATGGGTCAGAGACATCAGGACAAAGGACTTGAGTTGGCATAAATTCAAGAGGATTTTTAGGAAGAAGTACTTTTTAGAAAGGTACTACGACATGAAGGCTAAATAATTTTATGGGATAAAGATGGGATCAATGACCAACGAAGAGTATACAACTAAATTCCCAGAGCTATTGAGGCATGTACCATATCCTAAAGATGAGAAGGCTAAAGTACAATGATTTGTCAATGGTTTTGCATTAGAATTTAGAGATCGAATTGAGTATGATAAGCCCCAGTCACTTGAGGAATTTATTTGGAAATTGAAGCATTTATATGAACAAATAAATCGTAAGAATGACTCTCAGAAAGGATACAAAGGGAAAGATAAAGGTAAGGGTAAATGGCAGCCAAAAAGAACAAGGCCCCAGAATCCAGAAGAGAAAGAAAATTTGGCACTCTAAAAGAAGTTCAATGTAGCTATATAGGGACATGGATCACAACAGAAGCATATAGGTGATGGTACTGGATGGTTGGGGTGTTGGACATGTGGTAAGGAACACCTTAGGATAGATTTTCCATAGAATCAGGGTAGTATGCTTCAAATATATAATGCATAAGAGCCACAGAATGTTGGGAATGTTGGGAAAATCATTCCTCTTATTTATGCAGTTGTGTACAATAGGCAGGAAGATCACCAATAATATATCATTGAGATGGATGGTAAGCTTTGTGATCAAGCTATTTCTATTTTAATTGACCTTATATCTAGTTACATCTATGTTAGTCCCGACTTGGTGGATAAGTGTGGTTTGAATAAAGAAATGCGTTAAAAATCTTGGTAAGTGCAGTTGGATACATTTATAAGGAAAATAGTTCATCATTGGGTAAGAGCTTGTGAATTTGAGTTGAATGACATGTCTACAACGGCGCACTTAAACATGTTTCCATTGGGATCATATAGTATGATACTAGGTATATAATGGCTATACAATCACACGACCAAGGTGGATTTTTATGACAAATCCATTGAGTGCTTAGATGACAATGGGGAACCAAGATTCTTATAGGGAAAGAAGAAATCCACATTAGTTAGTATGGTGATAGCTATGCGGGTGAAGTGCAATTGCAGGAAAGGTTGTGTATTATTTGGAGTAGTTTTCTCTAAAGACAAAGGTAATGGAGTGGATTATGTAGATGTTTTGAACATGTACTCAGTTCTACAGTAGTTTCAGGATTTATTTCCTGTAGATATTTCAGATTTTCCACCTCACAGGGGAAGTAGACTTTTCTATTGAGTTGGTACCAGGGGCAGCTCCAACATCAAAATCATATTTCAAGATGAGCACACCTGAGTTGGTAGAGTTAGATTTGCAGTTGAAGGAGATGATTGAAAAAGGATACATTAGGCCAAGTGTATCACAATGGGACGCACATGTATTGTTTGTAGATAAGAAGGATGGTACTCTCGCATTGTGCATTGATTATAGATAGTTGAACAAAGTGAACAATAAGAAAAAATATCCATTGTTGAGGATTGAGGACTTATTTTATTAGTTGAAGGGAGAATTTGTGTTCTCTAAGATTGATTTGATATCCAGATATCATCAAGTACACATTAAGGAAGATGACATTTACAAGAAAAATTTCCGGACCAGGTATGGGCATTATGAGTTTTTTTAAGTTCCATTCGGTTTGACTAATTATCTAACTACCTTTATGTGTTTGATGAATAATGTGTTGTGTCTTCATTTGGAAAAGTTTGTTATTGTGTTCATTGATGAAATATTGGTATATTCTAAAAATGAGGAAGAGCATGCCAAGCATTTGGCAGTAGTGTTGAGATTGTTGAGAGAGAATCAGTTGTATGTTAAGCTTAAAAAATGTAGTTTATTTTAGAATGAGGTACATTACTTGGGACATGTTGTTTCCAAGGAGGGAATCATGGTGGATATAGAAAAGATAAGGGCCATCATGGAGTGGGTATCTCCTAGCAATGTGGATGAGGTGAGATTGGCAGGTTATTACAGGAGATTCATCAGAAACTTCTAACAGATGGCTTTTCCCATTACATCATTGGAAAGGAAAGGTAAGAAGTTTGAATGGACAGAGGAGTGTCAAGCTAGTTTTGAGTAGCTTAAGTAGTTCTTGACACTTTCTACAGTGTTAAATATTGTATATCCAAACAAGGAGTTTGTAGCATGTACAAATGCTTGCAAGAGAGGACTTGGTGGAGTCCTTATGCAGGATGGATATGTGGTATGGTATGAGTCACAAAAACTGAATGACCATAAACAAAACTATCTGACACATGATATTGAGCTAGCAATGATCATACATGCACTGATGATGTGCAGGCACTATCTTCTTGGAAAGAGGTTTGTACTAATGAGTGACCATAGTGGATTGAGATACTTGTTTGACTAGCCAAATTTGAATGCCAGGAAAGCTAGATGGTTGGCCACTATCAATGAGTTTGACTTCGAGACTGGGTACATCAGAGGGAAGGTGAAAAGGGTTGCATATGTTCTTAGTAGGCATATACAGGTAAATAATGTAACAACTATGAGCTCCTATGGGACATATTTACAAGATAGGATATTGCAGATGGGCCTGTAGGATGAAAGGTATATGGAGATTGTGCACAAGTTACAGAAGAGTACAGGTACAGGTAGTGGTACATGTACATGTATAGTTGGTGGTAGAGGTAAATGTGCAGATCTAGGTGTATAGGATGTGGACTATCGTCTCATGAAAAATGGACTAGTAATGTTTAGAGATAGGATATATGTGCCAAACAAAAGTGAGCTCAAGAAGGTGTTCTTAAGGGAGTTTCATGTGAAACCATATTCAGGTCACCCAGGCCAACATAATAAATTGAATCCAATGAATAGGTTCTATTATTGGACGAATCTAATGAAGGATGTGGCATAGTTTGTGACTACATGTTTGGATTTTCCACAGGTAAAGGCAGAGTGGAGGCATCCAGGTGGACTGGTACAGCCAATTGTGTTTCCCGAGTGGAAATTGGAGGTAATTTACATGTATTTAATCATAGGGTTGGAGAGGACATATAGACAACATGATTCCATCATAGTTGTTGTGGACATATTGAAAAAGGTTGTGCACTTCATTCTAGTGAAGTCTGCATTTTTAGCTAGGGATGTAGCACAGGTATTCATCAGAGATTTGGTTAGAATGCATGGTGTTCCAAAGAATATTATGTCATACAGGGATGTAAATTTCACTTCTGAGTTCTGGAAGGAGTTGTTTGCAGTTTTGGGCACAATTTTTTCCTTCAACACAACTTATCATCCACAGACAGATACACAGACAGACATGGTCAACAAGATTTTGAAGGACATGTTGAGGATGTATGCAATGCATCAACAATGGAAGTGGGAAGAGTATCTTCCACTGGTAGAGTTCGCTTTCAACAACGGGTATCAAGAATCCTTGAGGATGAGTCCATTTGAGGAATTATATGCGTGGAGTTGCAATACTTGAATCAGTTGGAGTGATTTGGTGAACATGGTATTGATTGGACCTGATATGTTAGCAAAAATGGAACATGAAATGTAGGTAATCAAGAAGAATCTGAAAGTAGCATAGGATAGGCAGAAGAGCTATGTAGATTAGAACATGTTGTTTAAGGAGTTTTAGGTTGGGGAACATGTGTACTTACCCATCAAGCCCAAGAAGAGCTCCTTGCGGATTTGATCATGTGCCAAGCTAGCACCCTAGTTTTGTGGACCCTTTAGGATTATTGACAGGACATGACCAATAGCCTATCTATTTGCACTGCCTTCCATAGTGAAATTAAATGATGTTTTTCATATACCATTGCTTAATATGTATGTTAAATATGTTGATAATGTGATTGACTGGTTTGTATTGTAGGTGGAGCGCGATGGAGAATTCCAGCCAAAGCCCCAATGTATATTGCAAAGAAAGGTGTTCATGATGTGGAACTGAGCAATCGAGTAACCTAAAGTGAAATGGAATCAATTTGGGCCCAATGAAGCTACATGGGAGATGGTGGATCATATGTGGGCAATGTATTCTTCATTGTTTTCAAGTTGAGGAAAATCAGTTTTGGTATGATTTTTGGTATATTTTTGGCATATGTTTTGGTGTGATGCTTTGATATATTTACATATGTATATGAATGTAAATACTACCATGAGCTATGTTATAAAGCTCCAATAAGCGGTATGGGTGTCATGTAATTATAGTTGTCATGTTGTTACATTGTCATGTTATTTTTCTTTCAGTATGGTGTTAATTGTAAATATTGCATCAAGCCATGTTATAAATATCCATGGGAAATATGTTTTCTCTCCAATAGTTCTGCTAAACTATATGTGTGGTTGAACACCGAGGACAGTGTCCCCCAAGGGGCAGGGTTCTGTAACAACTATGGTGAAAATTCCATGTAATAAAAGTTAATAAAGGAAAAAATAATAACAAGGGTTGATGGGACACTTATTCCATGTTGAATGTTGGGAAAATACATTATAGTGGGTGTTCATTTCAGTTATTATGGATAAGGAAATTGGAAAAGGAAATTACAAAGGCTTAGGAAAGGAAAAATACAATTTTAGCACATTTATTTATGAAAATAATGGAAATTAGGAGAAAAGGAAGGTGAAAGGTCATACATTGCATGTGAGGAGGAAAACGAAGAAAAATAATGGAAAATGAATAAAACAGAGGCCTGATTGATAAAAAGGCTTGTGAGGACCCATTGGTACATTTTTCCAGTTCAATTTTGGAGCTCTCTCATTACTCTCTCTTTCTCTCTCTCTCACTGACTCACTCACTCACTCTTGGACACTAATATTTTTATTTGAGAACTTTGGAATTATATCAAGAAAGGAAAATAAGGAATGGGGAAGGAAGGATAAATCAAGGAAGAGAAGGATCAAGTAGCTACAACAATATTCTTTGAAGGTATTGATTTCCATGTGTGATTTCCTTGCTATATTTGGCATGCATGGTATTTCATGTGGTTCTTTTCTGTCACGGAATGGGTTTTCCAAAGTGTGAGAGTGTTTCATTCTAGCCTTTCCATTTCTCGATAGCCTTGAGCTGATGGGTTCTCATGTTTTGATTGAGATGGATTTCCGGATGGATTCAAAGCTGAGTGGGATGGATCTTTTAAAGGTAAAGCCATTGGCCTAAGAGATTGTGGGTTGGGTTAAAGCCAGGTATTGTGTGCCTCGGTGGGCCTAAGAATCTATTCCGGTGAATGGCGGTATATACGGTAAAGCCAAGAGGTGGGTGCTCTATGTCATGCCTAGTAGTACAAGGATGGGTTGACGGTAAATCCTAGAGAGTGGGTCACAATGTAGGTCCTAGTGATCCCTCAATCAAACTATGAATTATGGTAAATCTTGAGAGACTAGGTGGAAGTAAAATTCCTCATGGTATAGGTGGAGAACTTTGGTAGCATCCATTCTTGTTCGGTTTTTTTTTTTTTTTTAAGGTTATGAGTCCCACATTCATGCTTGGAGTATGGAATGGGGGTGATTGACTGAAGAGATATTTGGCTCAACCAATCTATGGTCCGGTGGAGCGTGGTAGTCCCATCCTTTGTTGTTTTTTACATTCATTAATAAGAAGTCCATTCTTTGGCATCTTATGTGTAAATGTATTGGTTTATATGTGGACTTTATGACTTCTGTGTCCTTAATATTTATGTGGTTATTGTGCTGGTTATAAGCACGTATTCTGAAAATGATGACGTATGACTCTCCTAATTTTTTTATTTTTAAATGAATAAACAATGTATATATGCCCTAATAGATGATAATGAAACTAATTATGCAAGGGGATAATGCTTCTTAGTGATTATCAGATAAGTATGATACCCCTATGCTTAGATATGTTGTTTAAGCTTGTAGATTACATATTTGTCACGTGTTTGACCAACTGCCTCTCATGACTAGTAGGGGTCTAGTCTAGACTTTGTCAATGTTTTTGAAAATGTATAATTGTTTTGTTGTTAAAATTCATTTCTGAACTTGTCATTGAGTTCTGGGTAGTGACCTGGGTTCTAACCCTTAAAAAGTGGCTCAAATCCTAGGGATGTTGGCATGGGTTTGAGGGAAAAAGTACCTGGACACACACATGCATATCTCGTGGGAGCGCACAAAGCCTCCTAGACCACCCATTTCCATACCGTGGGAGCATTCAGGGGTTTGATGGGCTAAAAAATCAGTGGAACCCAGGGGCTAGATACCTAAGTGGTTTGGATGGCTCCTAGGAGTTCTGTTGTTGACATGGAAGGTATGTGTGATGTGTCTCTGTCAATTCCACTTCCTTAAGGTCACCTACGAGGTTGAATCAGATCGTAGTAACTCTTCACACGTGTTTACCTCGGTTGGCCGGTTACTTGGGTAGATGTGGGATGAGGGTGTTACAGGGTAAAATATTTTCCTATAATAATCTACATAAGCATAATATTTGAATCTTTAAAAAATTCTTGGATGAAGCAATGGGATTCTTGTGGCTTGTCCTAATCATAACTTCTTTAGGATGAACATGTTTCACCAACCACTCAACTTCCCTTTCACATGAAATAGAAAGTGGATGAGCAGTTACTTTAGGTAGCCATGATATTTTGGTAGCCATGATATTTTTGTAGCCTTGTAAAACTTTGACTTTATGTATTTTGGAGGTAGATTTTCTCTTTGAAATAATTTATATTCTGGTAACCTTGTATATGTGGTGTATTTTTCAATGAAGCATGGAGTATACTAGAAATTAGGACAAGATGAGTTGTTAGCTTCCTCTTCATTAGAAGTCTCAACCATTGGGGTTGTCCAAGTATATTTGTTTGAAACATACATGATCCTCACTACAAATCCAATGAAAACATGAGGCACTCATTGTGCATATTAGCTCACAATATGAGATGAAAAGTATGTAGAGGTCTATGCTTAAAATTGGTTTTCCTTTCTACATGTCCATCTGAAAATTTTAACTAAGATAAATCATGATATTGGCTAGGATGATTTGTTATAGGTCCATGGAGAAGTTTATATGTGTTATATGGAGTAATGCTAGGCTTCCTTGGTGAGAGAAACAATTTCTTGTAAACCAATTATTGGAAATGTAAATGCTTTTATGGTTTTATCCTAGAAAGCATAGGTAAGAGTGAAGGTGTAGCCCTCGACATGAAGCCCTAGATATTCTAGTGAAGGCTTCCCTAGGAATCTATAGGAATATAATATTATAGCAATGTTGAGCCAAGAAAGAGGGGTTTTCATAGTTTGGATGTCATGGAAAATCACCATGAAAGCAAAAACGCAACTAGTGGTTACCTAAGGTGAACTTTTAGGGTCAGAATAAGGTATAATATTATGAAATAACACAATTGGGGGTTCATAAGGCTCCTCCTTTCACCCTAAGAGTGATGTTGTGGATGAGTTGAAGGGGTTTACCCCTTTTTGCAAGTTATCCAAGGTCATACAAGTGTGTGGGGAGCTGGAGAGGGTAAGGATTGATAGTAAAAACAACCAATGTAATAATTTTTTAAAGAAAAATACACATAACTATTCAATCGATTAGGACAAGAAGAATGGAAGCATTTTCATGTGAATAATTTTTTTTTTGAGCAAGTAACTATTCATAAAATAGCCATACAAGACAAAAATGATGTTGAATGAATACAATTAATCACATACATGAGTTGAGATGGCTTATTCTAGCAGTGATGAGGATATACAAGGTGTATTACTACATAAATGAAATTTTTTATCCTCCAAATCCAAGTGATGCAAGAAAATAATGAGCCATGGGGCGCTTTTAAAGAGTGACATGAGCTTTAGTGGATTAGTTTCGTCAATAAATTCCTCCTTTAACATTACTTTAGCTGATAGTTAAGTCATTAATAAAAGAGAGAAGCTTTGGAAAAAGTATCATGAGTTAAATAAAATATAAATGTGAATGTTATGTCATTATCTTGACTATCAGTTGGGCACTGTATCATATTATTATGCTTTATTGAGATGTTATGTTACTCCATTATCCATTAGTGGGGCATTATAGCAAGGTTACAATGTTAGAGGAAAACATAAAGAGTGAGATGAGATTTTTGTATAATTTCCTTAGTTCTCAATGGAGAAATATATTGCTCCATTGTCTCTTAGTTATGTGATAAAGTGAGGTGACAAGGCCACAAGGCAATTGCTTAGAGCTCACCAAAACTAGAGTGTGTCATTGACTTGATGGTTAGAGGAGTGTTATATCATTGGGTAAAGGCCAAATAATGAGTTGTGTCACTCCAATATTTCTTAGTGATGCAATACAAGTTCCAAAAGAGAATGAAGATGAGCTTGAAACCCAAATTTTGGCCCTATATCACTTGTTTAATTCTTGATTGGGAGATACAATGTTATAATAACTCTAATGAGTGTGATACACTTAGTGAAAGTTGTCATATATTTAGCTTGCAAAGAAATTATAAGGAAGTGTCATTGATCAAAGGCTCAAAGGAGTAATGTATCACTCCGCTGAGGCTACGTGGAGTGTTACACCCAATAGATAAAGTGAATTTTAAAGGAAAACCCAAGTAAAATCCCTTCCACTAAGCATCATTTGGATTGTCTAAGAAGTTGGTAAGTGCCCATATATATAAATTGAGAAATAATGTTCCTTTGTATCACTGGGGTAGCCTCATTAATCCATCATATCATTGGGATGGTAAACATTCATGCATAAGGATTTAAAAATCCTCCTCAAGGGTCTTAAGGAAAACAAGCAGTTTCTCTCATCCAAGTAACAACCTATCAATACCGTAACGTGAATTATGAGTTATTTGATTAGGTGGGATCATCAATTTTTTCAAGCATGAGGTACTAAGAGGAATTTCAAGAGGGTTGTTGCATGAACTACAATAGGTTGTTATGACAATATGTAAATGACATGGTGCAAGAAGTTGGTGGATTTTTCCAAGAAAAAGAATATATTTACCCTTAAACATTATCCCAATATAACTCAAATGTCATGGGATAGAGAGTACTAACACAAATCTAGTTGAATATGAGAAGGAATGGTAAAATTATTGTAATGAAGGGTCTTATGCTACACACGAATATAGGAGATATCCATATCCAAAATCCTTTGGAGACTCGTCACATATGGATGAAGCTAGCAAATGTGATCCATTCAAAATGTTAACCATTTTTTGAAGATGTCGCCATCAAATCGAAACATCAAATCATTTGTAGATTTAGATCCATGCACTCTGAAAACTCAAAGCTTGGGATTTAGAAGCTTACGAGTTTTTTTAGATTTTTTTTTTGCATGCCCAAGATCGAGACTTATCAACCATAGCTATTGTAACAACCCTGGTTAAATATCCATGTAAACATATATAATACCATAATTTATGGGACACATATTCCAAGTTGAATGGTGGGAAAAACATCCTAGCGGGTGTTCACTTTGGGTTATTATGACTAGGGAAATTGGCAAAGGAAATGGCAAAGGATTTGGCAATGCATGAGGCATTAATTGGAATTTTATTTATGAAAATAATGGAGCATAGGATAAAAGAAGGTGAAAGGTCACAAGTTGCATGTGAGGAGGAAAATGAAGGAAAATAATGGAAAATGAGGAAAATAGAGGCCTCATTAATAAAAAATGCTTCTCAGGATCAGTTGGTAAGATTTTTCTCAATTTACGTTTAGAGCTCTCATTATTCTCTCTCTCTCTCTCTCATACTCTTGAGAACTTAGAGTATTCTTGGAGCACTCTTGGAGAGTGTGGCATACTTGGAGATTTGGATTAGAAAAGGTAAGGAAGAGTGAGAAAGTGTAAGAGGACATCAGGATCAACATCTACATCAGGTTCTGAGTGCAACTACATAACTCAATGTATGATTTCCTCACTAGTTTTGGCATGCAAGGTATTGCATGCAGTTTCTTTATTATGATTTATAATTGACATGGAGGATGGTCTGGATCGACACAAGATTTTCGTAGCCTTTCCATTTCTTTGATAGCCATGATGATTGTGGGTTTATTTCCATTGATTATTTTCTATTTGGTTCTCATGTTCTTATAATTGTGGGTTGAGTTGTTAGTTCCTGGAGCCTTGGTTGGAAAAATGCTTTGGAGCCCTATGAATAATTGTTGGGTTGAGTTACTAGTCTTGGATTCTTGGTTGGAAAAATGCTCTGGAGCCCTAGGTGGGTTGAGTTACTAGTCCTGGAGCCTTGATTGGACAAATGCTTTAATTCCTAGAAACAACTGGGGTTGAGTTACTAGTCTTGGCCAACTTTGGTTGGAAAAAAAACTCTAGAGCCTTAGAGTAGCTTAGATAGAGACGAATCCATGATCATTGTGATGTTTGACCATGACGTGGAATCACTAATTGAGAGTTGAGGTGGTTTGGCCTCTAGAAGCCCTGGATTGATTGTGATTGAAGTTTTTGATGAGATCCCACATTCATGATTGGAATATGGCATGGGGGTGAATAGCTAAAGTGAGACTTGGCTCAGCCAATCTATGGTCAGTTGGAACATGGAAGTCCCATCTCTGGTTGTTTTTTAAATTCAATAATGAAGATCTCATTCCTTTGGTATTTTGTATGCAAATGTACTGCTTATTATGTGGATTCTATTGTTATTGTATCCATGGTAGTTTTGTTGTTATTATGTTGGTTAGAAGGATGTACTTTATCATTTATGATGTATGGAAATATCTATGTTTTTACTTGCAAATGAATGAAGAATGTATCTATGTTCAAATAGATTGTATTACAGCTAATGATATAAGGGAGCAATGCATCTTAGCGATTCTCAGGTAAGAAAGATATCCCTATGTTTTAATTTGTTGTTTACACCTGTAGATACAAAGTTTATGACACATTTAACGAAATGTATTTCATGGCTAGGACTGGTATAGGATAGTTATTGATGATTTGATTTCTTTTGTATCATTGTTTCGATGTTATTTATCATCTCCTAAAGTTTCATGAAGTTATGGGTAGTGACCTGCGCTATGAGGCTGAAAAGGTGGCACAAATCTCGGAGTTGCAGGCAGAGAACTGACCAATTGGGGCCTTGGCCACATGCTTATTTTGTTGTGCCTACGGCTATAAGCTCCCATCTACTACCTTTCCTTGGCATTCCTATAAGTGTAGCCTAAAAAGATAAGAAATTCAATCTCCCTTAGGGGTCAGGGGACTAGAAGGTTGGGTTACCTCCTGATCCAGGTGGATCGAACAGGTCTAGGTACAATTGGATTGAGTACAAGGGCTCAAAAATCAAAGTGTTCGAAAGTCTCTCGAATCAGGTTCAAGTTCAGGATCTCATCTTTCGAAATCCAACGGTGTAGACATCACTCAATTCCCAATCCGTATGAAGGAGTTAGGAGCAGTCAAAGTTTGAAGTTTGACTTGGTGATGTGGCAGACTAAGGAGGAAACAATTTTGATGGAACCTGGCCATCAGATTTCGGCCAACTCTGGTCAGATTCCATAGAAATTTTTGGGACAGTTAAAACGTCTCCTTCGGTCAAAATTGAGAAGATTGGAAAAGATGGACTGCTTTTAAAATAATAATAATAATAAAATATTAAATTAGATCGAGTGGGCCAAGACCCCCGCCAGACCCCACGGATCCTAACCGCATGCCATATGACAAGTATTAAAATAGTGGCGGGCAGTGGTCATGACCCTACCACCCGAAAAATGGAAACAACATTTATATAAGGGTGGGAGGGGGTGTAACCACACCGCCCAACCTACACACCTTTGTGCCACGTATCACGACGGGCCGACCCCACCCAACCACTTCAATCTAATGTGGGTTTAAGAAAAAAATTAAATGCAAATTCTTTATAATATGCTTTCGTTTAAATTTAGAGGGGTCAGGGTTTGACCACTTGACCTCCTCCACACAACTTGGATCTAAAACCAACTCACCTAAACGAACTCTTTGTAAACTATGCCAACCCAACATTATATAAACCTTCACTTCAGATGTGCACCCAAGGTAGGAAGGAGTGGGCACGTTAACCAAGGCAACAGAACCCTGAGAGTGTGTAGGAGGGGGCGAGACCATGATCTGAGCCATTTTTCCAGAGGGGTCAGATTTTCACTTTGTCATATTGGGACAAGTTTTATATGGATTCCACATTAATTGATGCCACAAATCCAACGGTGTTGCCCATTTCTTCATTAGAGGTCTGCAATTTTTGACCAATTTCAGATTGGGTAGGTATAAGGGTGTAATTCCTCTTTTTGTACTTGTACTTTCATTTTTTCGATTTAATGAAAGAAGGGCCTCCCCACTATTTGAGCAGGGCTTGGAGACGTAGTCCCTCCTGGACGAACTCCAATGTCAACTCTGTGTCTTCTTGCATGATGTTAATTTCTTCTCTCCTTTTTCGTGTATGCCTTTAAATTTTCTTATTTAAAGCTACAATTTTCACATGTAATTATTTCATACATCTCAAGAAAAATATTTTGGTTCAAGTGGTATCAGAGCAAGTGTTTGTAGATGTGAATTACATGCTTGTATGCTAACTAGAAATAGGCTACGAAGAGGTGAAGGGATACTATAGGCTTTTGATCCTGGAGAAAGACGTGCACATTAGAGAAGGAACATGAGTGAAGAGGAATGAAATGAAGTGGAGCTCAACTTCCACAAAACCTTCTATACCGTGGCAGATCAAGTAGAGAAACTATTCTCTAGAATTGAGAAGTTAGAGAAAATAGGGGAGCATGTTTCAGAAGGAGATGGTTCAGTGCATGGAGGTGGTGGAGGAGACCCACCTCCTTTAGGAAATGAAAATCCTTCCTCCTCTTCTAACCATCATCATAAAAATTCTAGAAATGCATCTAAAAAACCTTTCTTTAAGTTAGATGTTAAATTTGATCCACCAGTGTATAACGGTGAAAGTTATGCAGATAAGCTTAACAATTGGATTAGGCAGCTTGAACTCTATTGCAGGATGAGGAAAAGATCCTTTTGGCTTCTCTTCCATTGAGTGGCACAACTCTCATATGGTGGGAGGGAAAAATTCGAGGCAACAATAATTTGTATAACCTTCTTTCCTCCTGGTCAGATTTTATTGTTACACTTAAAGATCAATACTATCCCTTAGGTTACAAGTAGAAAGCCTTAATGGAGTGGTAGTACCTAAGGCAAGGTAAAGGAAAAAATGTGTAAATATTTACCGAGGAATTTAGAAAACAAACACTAAATTTGGGCATTTCGTTAGATTCTCCTGAAGTTGTAACTAATTACATTGGTTCATTACATAGTTACATTAGACATTCATCATTAATGTTTGAACCTACTAGCATTGACTCGGCTAGTGTAAAGGCCATTCTTCTTGAAAAAAGGGGCAGAAATGATAAGGATAATCATTCAAAGAAACCACCTTTCAAACCTTCAAATGGAAAATTCAAAGGGAAAGGAAAAGAAGACGGAATCAGTGAAGAAGGATGAAGGAGAAAAGCCTTATTGCACTCACTGTAAAAGGGAAGGTCATGGCGATGATCATTGTTGGAAGTTGTACCCAGAGAAGAAGCCGAAGAGATATGGAGAAAAGGATAAGCAAAAGATGGTAGCAACCGCACAACAAGACCTTGGATCTAACTCTGGCGATGAGGCATTGATCACAGGAGCAGGCACAAAAGGTACTCATACTCTTCATGTTAATTATGAATTGCATGAAAGCACTAATTCATCAGATGAGCCTCTTCCTAATGAATGAAAGAGAATTGAGTTGTTTCATATCAGAGTTTTCATAAAATGCAAAAGTAGAAACTCTATTTGATTCAGGCTCTCAGGAAAATTTAATCTCAGAATCCTTGGTTAAAACGTTAGGCTTAGAAGTTAAGCCTCATCCGAAATCTTATCCGCTTGGATGGATACATGACAAAGTAAAACTAAATGTAACCAAGCAATGTAAGGTTAAATTTGTAATTGCTTCTAAAATGGTGGATGAAGTAGAACTGGATGTTATATCATTGGATATTTGTATTATTGTGTTAGGGAGTCCATATCTTTACGATAGGAAAGCAATTTTCTTTCGACATGAAAATAAATAAAAAATAACCGAAGATGGGGTAGAGTACATCGTAAGAGCTCACCAAACCAAACTCAGTGCTAGTCTTGTAAGTGTAGGATAGATGAAGAGATTAGTGAATTCTAGCAAGGGGTGTTTTCTCATGGTTGTGAGAGCAAGAAATGAAGAAATATCTGATGCTTTCTGGGGATGCGATCTGGCTAATAAACATGAATTATGTGATTTTATTTCTAACTATGATGAGTTGTTTTAGGAACCCATAGGATTGCTTCCAAAATGAGAGATCCAACATGAGATCCATTTGCAACATGATGCTCCATTGCCAAATATTGCTATGTACAAGATGTCATCTATCGAGATGGAGGAGATAAAAAAGCAGGTACATGAATTATTGAACCAAGGGGTCATTCGGCCAAGTGCTTCTCCTTGCAACTCACTGATCATGTTAGTACCCAAAAAATATGGCACATGGAGGATGTGCGTGGATTATCGGGCACTAAAGAAAATCACAGTGAAAAATTGATACCCTCTCCTTCGCATTGATGATTTGTTAGATCAATTAAAGAATGCTATCTATTTCACCAAATTGGATTTGCGTAGTGGTTATCACTAGGTCAGAATTGTAGAGCAGGACGTGTGGAAAGCCACCTTCAAGACCAACAGGGGTTGTTCGAATAGATGGTGTTGTCATTCGGACTATGCAACGCTCCATCCACATTCATGAGGGTCATGAATAATATTTTTATGCCTTTCATTGATGAGTTTGTCCTTGTGTATTTAGATGATATTCTTGTGTTTAGTAGGAATTGTGATGAACAGGTATGCCATGTTAAGAAAGTGTTTGATGTATTAAAGAGGGAAGAAATGAATGTACAATTTTCAAAGTGTGAGTTCGGGAAAACCTCTCTGGTTTACCTTGGTCATATTATCAGTAATGGTCAATTGAAAATAGACACCTCCAAAATTGAGGTGATTGTAAAATTTCCTAAGCCTACCAACGTAACAGAGGTCCATAGTTTTCTAGGTGCAGTACAATACTAGAGGAGGTTCATTTCCAACTTCTCTATTCTTGCATCACCCTTACACGCACTGACAAGTATCAAACAAACCTTTCAGTGGGGAGAAAATCAATAGAAGTCCTTCAAAGCACTGAAAGAGAAAATCAGCACCACACCAATCTTGGCTTTACTCTATTTGCAATAGCCTTTTGAGATCGAAACTAATGCCAGTGGGTACGCCATGGGAGTTGTACTGTTGTAGTAGAAGAAGCTGATATGTTACCATTCAGAGAACTTCTCCTAGGCTGTAATCAATTACCCCACTTATGACAAGGAACTGTATGCCTTGGTCCAAAGTGTGAAAAAGTGGAAACCCTACTTGATCACCAAGGAGACCATCATCCATTCAGATCATCAACCCTTGCAATACCTTCAGTCATAGACCAAGGTACAACAGTCTCATCATTTCGTGTGGATGGGGTTTCTACAACAATTTCATCTAGTACTAAAGTATAAGAAGGGCACTAGTAACAAAGTAGCATATATGCTCTCTCGCCCTCCTAGTTCTGCTTCTATTATTTTTCATAATGAAACTTGTCTTTTGAAATTTATGCTGAGCAATACGCTAATGATGATGAATTTAAAGCAATATATGCAAAACTAACTCATGGTTCACCGGTGGAAAACTATCATTTGTAGGGGAAGATGTTATATCACCTTGGAAAAATTGTGCATACCCACAGCAGAAAGGGTACATGTAATTCGAGAGGCGTATACCTCTCTTGTGTCTGGTCACTTTTGTGTCGAAAAAACCTTATGTCATTTGCAAAGGTTTTTCTTTTGGCCCCATATGAAAAAAATTGTAACCCATTTTGTAAAGGGATGTGTGAAGTGTTCCGTTTCAAAGCCCTCTAATAGAAAACTCCAGCTCTACACACCACTCCCTATTCCGGGTCGTCCATGGGAAAGTGTGTCGATGGACTTTGTAGGAGTTTTTCCTATGTCTATAAATGGTCACAACTATTTGTATGTTGTCATTGACCGCTTTAGTAAAATGTGCATATTATGCCTTGTAAAAATCAGGTCACTACTAAGAAAAATTCTTGTCTTTTATTTCAGTATGTTTGGGTCCATTTTGGGTTGCCCATGTTGACTGTGTCAAATTTAGACTCTCACTTCCTTGGAGAGTTTTGGACCAGCTTCTGGCATATGATGGACACCAAGTTGAAGAGAAGCACGAAATTCCATCCATAAACCGATGGACGGACAAAGGTCGTCAATCGTACCGTGGTACACTTGTTGCGGGGCTATTGCAACAAACATCCCAAGTTGTGGGATGAACATATTCCATATGTACAACATGCTTACAACCGAGCAGTGCATTCCTCTACGCAGCATTCACCTTTTGAGACACGTTTTGGTTACTTACCAAAAGACCCTTTCGACATGATCTATGGAAGGGATGAAGATGTGAGTGGACATGATGACAGGGACAAATCACAGCGGTTCATCCAACGGGTACAAAACATTCACCAAGCAGTACAAGAGTAGTTGCAAAAGAGTCAGACCCAATATAAGGCCCGACATGATAAGCATCGAGTCGACCATAAATTTCAAGTTGGTGACAAGGTGTGTTTCCACATCAGTAAGGATCGAAGGAAGGGGGAAGGCAAGAAATTGTGACCAATCCGGTATGGTCCATTTACCATATTGGAGAAGATTGGGAATAATGATTTTCGACTCGACTTGCCTGTATACATGCAGATGTACTTGGTCGTGAATGTCGAAAATTTGAAGATTTATGAACCACCATTGATTATGCATACCAAGGAGGTTGGATTAGCTCCTACAGTGGATGGCTTTGCACTAGAATATCTCAATGAACTGCCAGAGGACATCATTCTAGATCGAAGAACCAGAACTTCATGATGAGGAGATGTGGAGTATTTCCGTGTTGGTTTTAAAGGGATGCACCTAAGTAAATCTAAATGGCTTGAAAATGAGAAGGTGAGGGAGAAATTACCTCACTTGCCTATTTATTAAAGAGGCTTTTTGGGTCCAAAATCTCTTTAGTGGGGAGGAATGATCTAGCTGGATCAAATAGGTCTAGGTACAAGTGGCTTGA
This sequence comes from Pinus albicaulis, assembly GCA_034641835.2. Lineage (NCBI taxonomy): Eukaryota > Viridiplantae > Streptophyta > Pinopsida > Pinales > Pinaceae > Pinus > Pinus albicaulis. The sequence continues at coordinate 72,445,161 of CM076579.1, read as the reverse complement.
GTACAAGGGCTCAAAAATCAAAGTGTTTGAAAGTCTCTCAAACCAAGTTCAATTTTTATATCTCGTCTTTCTGAATCCAACGATGTAGATGACACTCAATTCCGAGTCCGTATGAAGGAGTTAGGAGTAGTCAAAGTTTGAAGGTTGACATGGTGATGTGGTAGACTAAGGAGGAAAAAATTTTGCTGGAGCCTGGCCATCAAATTCTGACCAACTTCGACCAAATTCTGGGAAAATTTGTGGGACAATTAAAATGTCTCCTTCGGTCAAAATCGAGAAGATTCGAAAAGATGGACTGGTTTTAAAATAATAATAATAACAAAATATTAAATTAGGTCCAGCGTGCAATGACCCCTGCTAGACCCAATGGATCTTAACCGCATGCTATATGACAAGTATTAAAAATAGTGGCGGGCAATGATCGTGACCCCGCCACTTGACCACTCACCATTTTAAACGACAACAACATTTATATAAGGGTGGGAGGGGGTGTAACCACATCGCCCCACCTACACACCTTTGTGCCACGTATCACGATGGCTAACAAAAATAATGGGGCGGGCCACCCAAGGTAGGCCCGACCGAAGCCAACCACTTGAATCTAAAGCGGGTTAAAAAAAGAAGGTAAATGCAGATTCTTTATAACAGGTTTTATTTTAAATTTGAAGGGGTCGGGGTTTGACCACCCGACCTTCTCCACACAACTTGGATATGAAACCAACTCACCTAAACAGACTCTTTGTAAACTCCGCCAACCCAAAATTATATAAACCTTCACTTCAGATGTGCACCCAACGCAGACATGAGCGGGAACAGAAACCAAGGCAATAGAACCCTGAGCAGTGTGCAGGAGGGGGTAGAACCATGATCTGGGCCATTTTTCTAGAGAGGTCAGATTTTCACTTTGTTATTTTGGGACATGTTTTATATGGATGTTGCACTACTCGATGCCATAAATCCAAAGGTATTTCCCATTTCATCATCATAGGTTTGCAATTTTGAGCCAATTTCAGATTGTGCTGGTATGAGGGTGTAATTCCTCATTTTGTACTTGTACTTTCATTTTTTCCATTTAATGAAAGAAGGGCCTCCCCACTGTTTGAGCAGGGCCCGGAGACATAGTCCCTCCTGTACAAACTCCTTTTCAAAATCTATTAAGAATTATGAAATATGAGTTCATTTCTAAACTACAAATTTTGCATTGTTTAGGAGTTTTCGTAGCGTGCTCCAGGCTTGAAGCCAGAAACACACTACGAAAAAAAATGTAGGTGATTTTTTGCACTTAAACTCAGTTTTGACATGTTTTAAGGAGGGATATACATGGTTGCAAGGTGCCATGACATGATGAAGATGTTGGAACAACAAAGAAGTTAAGAAGATTGATGGAAAAGCCATTTTTTCCATGCTATTAAAACTCGCTATGAAAATTTATGTACATGACAGTTTTAGAAGTCAACTTCAAGTTTTATTTTAGAACAAATAAAAATATATTTTGGAAATATGAAATATGTTTTTCTTCAGCACATGCTCATCTACAAAAACCTCTCTCAGTTTTTCCAAAGTCGTCAGGGTTTGGAAATTATACACTCATCATTGAAGCCTTATTTTTTAGAATTTTCACTAACCAAATTTGTGAAAAAATTGTAAAAATTCGACTTGGAGGAGGTCCAACTCAGCATCCACGTGGCATAATGGCATATCATCACTCTATTACACTCATAAAATTAGTTGGTTGCAGGTTATAAGGGTTATTAAATTTATTTGTTGAACTATTAATGAAATGAGAGTCCTTTTTGTATTCAAACTCTGCAAAACAAAAATATCCCTAGGAAGTCTTCAAGTGATGGAATCATATTTAAAATAGGTCTCTGAGGTGGGAATTCGAAGCTAGAAAGGTGGCATATCATTTGTATGAGTCCTCATTCTATAAATGAGATAGTTTTAGAGTTAGAAAGGGTTGGGAGATGATGACTTGACACTGCTACTATTGTAATTTATGATATCAGTAATATAGATAGACCTTGTTTTTGCTTCACCTGAGATTCTTGAGTGTTTCAATGAGATTATGTTTTATGTTTCTCTTTATCTTACTTACAGGATCTTGAGGTTGAATTAATCAGAATTCATGTCACACATGCTCTGACTTCCTTTTAACATTGACCTACTGAATATTTCTGTGTTAGTATTGTCCTTCCATTGAAACAGTAAAAGCCTCAACTTCCACAAGTAGATTCATTTTTTCACTGAATTCCTTCTTACCAAATCCATGAGCCCAAAGGTAGTGAAATCTATCCCATTTTTCACCTACAATCAAATACATTAAGATACTCACAGAGTTAGCCATCTAGTTTGAGACCTAATTGAGAAAATAATTAGATAAATTGAGAGAGTCCTCTCAGACTGGAGAGGCTATTTTCCAGTTGCAAGTGGTTTGAAAGAGTTACTCCAAGTTGACCATTGAAGCATCTCAACAGGACTCAATTTGGTGATAACATATGTGCTGTTTTTTACATATGGTGTCGTGTACATGTCATGTACATGTCGTGCATGTGGTGTTGTGTACATGTGGTATTGTGTACGGATTGTACATGTGGTGCGGTGTACATTTGGCATTGTGTACACATTGTGTAGGTGGTATCATGTACATGTGATGTGGTGCACACGTTGTGTGGGTAGTGTGTGTACGAGTGGTACTATGTACATGTTGTGCATATGGTACTGGTATACATGTGGTATTGTATTGATTTCGTACATGCTATGTTACGAACATGCGGTGCTAGATATGTGCATGGTGTAGTCGTGGTATTGTGCCATGTGTATTCATTATGTTGTACTCTGTATATATATATGTATTGTGTTGTATTTTACACTAGATGTAGGTTATGTGTTGTATGCTCATATAGGTGTGTGTATTGTGTTGTATCATACACTCACTGTAGGTGTATGTGTTGTATATCATTGTAGGCATATGTATTGTGTTGTGTTGTACACCTGATGTGTGTGTATGTACATGTATTGTGTTGTACACTGGGTATAAGTGTATTGTGTTGTGTTGTATTGTGTTTTGTTGGACACCAGGTGTAGGTGTATCTTTTATGTTGTTTGAAGGATGTGGGTGTATGCATTCTGTGGTGTTGTATGCCTTGTGTGGATGTATGTGTTGTGACGTACACTGTGTGTATGTATACGTGAGTGAAGAGAATCAAGGGCACTAGGTGCTTTCCAGTTGTGCAAACTGATCTAGTGTGTGTACAGAAAGAACAAAGGCATAAGTAAATATCGGTGAAGGATAAGTATCAGTATTTTATTTCAATTTTCTTATGTGTGTGATCTGTGATTCTAAATTATGATGGTCACATGTGATTTATGATTATGGTTTATGGTGATTTCATGTGATTCGTGATTTTAATTTATGATGGTTGCGTTTTGAGCTAACTGGATGTGATATGTTTATACATTATGATTTGATCAAACAACTGGTTTGAGTTGTTGTGACAGGAAGTGAATAGAATTGCAAGTGTACCTTGTTGACAAGCTACCAATGAGGTATGATTTGAGTTCTTTAAATTTATTTTGAATCTAATGGTAGTTATGTGCTTGGTACAAGAACCAAGGAAATTCCTAGTTCGGTGGTTGAAACCGGCTGCAAAAATTAGAAACATCAACAAAAGGAATTGGAACATGCAACAGTATGTTGGTAAAGAACTTCAGGAGCAGGGCCATTATGGGACATTGGTACCCAATAGTGTCTATTGATTTCCATGAGAATGCTATGATCGATATGATGGTTTTGAGGCAGGTATATACCTTGATATTTTGACCTTCCGATGCGAGGAAGAGTTTCCAAGGGGACTATTGCGAGATTGGAGTGCCAGCAGAACTTGGAAGGTGTGTCATTGCATAGAAGGGGGTGACCAGATTACATGAGAGACTGTGTAGCAAATAAGGGAAGGTCAAGGATGGATTTGTTTTGGTCATTAGCATTTCCAGATGGAATTATATGCACATTGGGAGTGTGCCCTGGAACACTGAGTCGGTAAATTTTCATTAAGGGTACAATAACATAGGATTGAGCACTAGAATTTGGATGCAACTTTGACTTTGGCAGTGGATTTTGGACTTCCTAGGAAGGAGGTGAATCCTGATACTACTTTCGAGGGTGGAGGTGTGAGCCTCTGGATTCCATTTTTACTGATATGGGCAATATATCATTTTATTTGTTGGTTGAGAACATGTGTATATGTGTATATTATTGTAAATATGGTTATTTGTTTGTTGAAGCAAATGTGTATGAGTATATATGTGGTTGTTACTGTAAATACCATAAGGAGATGTGTTATAAATCTCCAGTACACATGTTGGCTTGAGGGGTCCTGACCCAGGTTCAGATTTTATGGATAAACCAACAAACCCTCCAACTACTGGCCCTTTCAGCAGTGATCTTCTTGTGCAGACCAAAGTCTCACCCGAAGCAGTATGGGGTGGTGCTGGAACCAAGTTTCCACACCTTGAAGGAGAAATTAATGAAGTGGTCCTCAACAAAGCCAATTGCGAACTTAAACATATGCACGCAACAACATATGGCAAAATCACAAAGAATGCACAATTTTTAATATAATAACAGAGAGTTGTTGTTCACCTTAGTATAACATAACCAGATTATATCTAAAAAATAAAAATACTTAAACAAATATATCAACCATAAATAAGCATTCATAATCATATCAGATACCCTTTCACAATCATCAGTAAGTAAGAAAAATAATGCGATCTTATCAGAATATAAGCAGTAAAAAATCATATGCATAACACAGTGAACTTGCCAAAAAATTTCCTTTCTATTAGCTTAAGATATGTCAATAAATAGATCAACTTTCCCTTGAAAAACTCTTAAAAAACCCTTCAGCGCACATAGCTAGAGGATTCCGCACACAGCCAAGACTAGGTCTCCACACACACAACCAGCAGGAGCCTCTTAACCCAGCCAAACACCCTTACATATGCATAAAATTATCACAACATCAATAATTCATGACACAATCAAACTACTTAGATTATACACAATCTATGTATTTATATTTTCCTAGCATGTAGTATGTTGAACCTTGTTGGCTTGAGGGGTCCTAACCCAGGTTCGGTAGGCAAGGTTTCCTAACAAACCCCTATACTACTAGCCCTTTCGGTAGTGACCTGCTTTCGCAGGTAACAATCTCACCTGAAGTAGTATGGGTGGGTGCTGGAACCAGGTTTCCACACCTTGAGAAAGGAAGGGTAAGGTAAGCAAGACCACGTTCTGTTCAAATTACCTTGTCTCTTTGCAGGGTTAATTATGTATCTATTTGCATCCATGTGCACTAGATCTATAATTATATGCTTTCTATAACATCAACACAGCATTATATAACAGAGCGGAATAGATCTAGATCCAAGCATTTAGTACACAGACCTTTGCAGCGGAAAGATAGAAAATACATAACACAACAATTATCAACAATTCATACCACGGTACTCATAGATTCAGATCTTTAATAATCCTTGCATCCATTCATTCATCAATCTTCCCTTACAATTCCCTTCCCAACCTGCGCACACAGTAGCAGGGTCCGCACACAGCTGGACTAGGATCTCCACGCACACAGCCAGCAGGAGTCCATTCCCCAAAACCCAAATAGATAGCTTAAACAACAGATCACATCAATAGCTCATCAATTCCTTATTTACAATCTGAAATGCATCTCTATTTATAACAATCTTGCCTAAATGTTCCTATGGTCTGCAACCCATGGTTTTCGGACCCCTAGTTTACCCTTTGACCCATTACAATACGTTCAAGGCTTTGACCTGCCCTACAACCTCCTGTGCTATACTAAATATAATCAAAATTAACCAAAATGGACCAGTTTTGCAGCTTGTTAGGAGACCTTGTTCCAACATTCCCCCAACATAATCTTGTGACTCGTCCTGAATCACTGCTCTAGTGTGGCTTCTATCTGCATGCACAAGGTAGCCAAACAGTGGACAAGTGGAGGGAGTACGTCCTGACTTTGGGCTGCAGCTTGTTGCGCAATGTTGACAAGCGCCAGAGAGGTAAGCCCATCTGTATCTGCAGCAACCCATTCTAACAACCAGTGGAGGCGTGCGATGGAATACTGAGCATCGGGTGCAAGCTGGAGTGCAGTATCAGACCATGGCTTCAACCATTTTCGAACAACCTTCTTGTAGTGGTGAAGGTCCTCAATCCTTTCCCTGGAGGCTAGGTGCTGCGCGGAGACGGGGGAAGGTGTGGAGGCTAGGACTTGCTCCAGAACAGATTAAGCTTACTGTAATTCCTACTGGACATGCTGAAGTGTGGAATGGTGCTGCACTACCATCCATAGCTGCGTAGATGTTTCAACCAATTGGGCTCCCTGCGCCAACCTAAATAATAAACGTTGCATCAGTAACCACAGTGATCTCCTGGGCTCATTCTTCTGGAGGCAGGTCATATTGCTGTCGCCTGTCTTGGTCATAGCGGCGAACCTCTCGCAACACTCTGGAGGATATTCTTTGTAACTCTATACTAGATAGCTGCGCTAAGTCTATTTGAACATCCCCAGTAGGTGGGTCAGGAGTGCGAACTATGGCAGTGCGAGGAAGTGAACATACATTGCTTCTAGGGGGAGGCGTTTGGAAATGGCAGAGGAGTCGTAGCATGTCCCTGTACCATAGTGTTCCTACAGAGTGTGGTGCGCAGATAATCCTTACTGTCAAAAGTCCATGCTCACTCCTAGTACTTCACTCATCATCCCCAGGTCCTTGTAACAGTTCCTTTGGCGGGTTGGGGTCCATCTTGTGAAAAGAGAGACGAGCGTTACAGAGCATATGGATGAACACAAAAACCCAGAATGTAGATAGCCAAAGCTTATTGAAGGGTGAATAAATAGCCTGACCTGAAGTTTTCTAGTCACCCGCGCCCCAAACGAAGCTATTTAATGGTGAGATAGCTCGTTTGTGGCACGTACCCTAGAACTGCCGGACTGTGCTTATTATAAATGGTGGTATTGATGACTGACCACCTATTTTTCATGCTTGCAAGTGTTTTTTCTTATTAAATCGAGATGTGCAGATAGTCATCCTTCGTGCCCACAGTCGTTTCCATGGAATGTCAGACCATGGATGACGCTTTTAGGTCATTTGCGTATCTTGAATGAGGGTTGACGTGAGGTATATCTGCAAGTTGATCAACATTCTTTTCGAGGCCTTTACTTCATTCGTGGGCATGACGTCCTTGCATGAGAAGGCTACGTCATACGTCCTCATGTTATTTATTACTTGAGATGTTTGCCGATTCTCCCGGATATACATGGTTGTAGACAAGTCCGTAATCCTATGAGTGCTTAGGTCAGTGGTACCCGAGTAAGTCTGGTCGGGCAAGGGACGATCGTGCCCTCGAGTGTTGCACATCAGTAGGTATCCGCGTAGGTTGACTGATCTTGGGGCCCATTTGGCCACCGGGGCTTCTATACGCAGGATCACCCTACTCCAATACTTCCCCCGAGTAAAGAATACCAGTTCATGTGTAGGTGCTTCGCATCGGGTTAGAAGTAGTGCTTCGGGCATACGTTCCGTGGGAACTTTAGGTTCCTTAGGTTGCTGATTATCACTTGCGCCTTCCTAGAAAGGCAAGGTTCTTTCTGTGGTAGAGATGCGACGGAAATTCCTGATGCTCTGAAGGCTGCGAAGCGCTGAAACCTCATGCAACTAACCTTGCCAATTCTCCAGCTCCTCATCAGAGTTGGAAAAACATTCACTATCCTTTTCCCAACAGATCATTCCTTCATCTGTGGGGTTAACTCGATCTTCATCCTGCGTAGTTATCTTGTAAATTTGATCTAATTCCTCCTTTGCATAGGCTAGGTCTGTATACCATGTACCTTCAGCTGCATCTAGGGGTACTATGACACGCATACCTTTGTTTTCGAACACCATGCTGTGTTCGATTGATGAATTTCCCCTTTGTCTATTCGGGCCTAGCCTTTTTATATCCATATGGCGTATCTTTCAACTATTTCTATTACTTCAAAATCAGCTAGGACCCTGACCCCTTCAATGTCAACCATGACCTTTGGTAACCTTCCCAGAGGGATGATTTTCTGTTGGTTTTCCATTCACAGCTGGATAGTGGACCATTCCAATTTAGGTTCTCCCATTCGTTTCCATGTTTTTTTTGGTAAGGCGTTGGCATTCGATCCAAGATATAAGATAACCTGATCCATTTCATAGTCTCCGATTTGTGCAGTTAACTACATTTCTCTCCCAGTGTGTTTCTTATAGCTGTACAGTTTGTGTACATCCTTGGTCTCAGGGATCAAGGTGGGCCAAGCTGCGCAGGTATTCAGTAATGCTAGGAGATTTCCTATGGCTTGCGGATTCCTTAGAAACTTCGGACATGCCTTTAAAAAGGGCTCAATTCTTTCTTCGATATGGGGTTGCATGGGGGCTGCCAATGGTGCTTGTTCATTGCAAGACACTCCTTTCTGAGAGGCAAACCCTTCTTTGTTTCCCTGGGTCTTTAGCCCACTACGTGTCATGACTTTTACACTTGGATCCATCTCCCATAGCTCAATTTTAACCCTCTGTATGTTTTGCGTAGGGGTAGGCTACTTTTCCTGCATCTTGGCTATTAAAATTGGGCAGTCTTCTACCTCATGGTACAGCTACCTACAATATTTACACGACAGCCTGGTGGGATTACGGTATTCTCTGGCAAAGTGCCCTATTTCTCCACAGTTAATATAGATTAGCTGAGCTCGTCCTTAGCTTGCACTTCCTCCCTGACCTCCTCTGCCTTGGGCCGGTGATCCGCCAAATTGCGCAGAAAGTCTTGGTGATGGAAGGTCCGATTTCACCCGATATAAGTTCCCATGATCCATCATTAAGTCATATGTTCGTCAGTTCTTCTCATCATGTCCCACTGATCAGCAGAATCGACACCATTGTTGCTTTAGTTCTAGGACATATGCTCCCAACCGAGGGCAATGGTTTGTATCATGTAGGCCTACTGCTCGACAATCATCACACCATAGCGTAGATATTCTTGATCTTGGTCGCAACAGGACAAGTTCCCTACTTATCCCTGGGCGTATCGGACTAGGCCCTCCTGCTTGCCTATAATTGGTTAGCAGAGTGCACTGATCCTTCGTATGTCCAGACACCCAGCAACATATGCACCAAAGATCTATGCAGATGTCCTTTCATCTTTCTTTTCACAGGTTCTGTATCTCCATATGCATAGCCCCAAGTTGTTCCTGGATTTGTTGTACCCCTGCTGACATATCCTCTTGGGGTGCAACTTCTAATTTCATAGCGACTTCCACAACTTTCTCCTGTGATTCAAAGGTCTGATGACTCATCGGTGTATGCAGGTGAGGTAACAACATGGCGATGAACCACTTTGTATGTTTTCTATCATCATACTCAAGCCCTCCTTCCCTAATTTCCTTCTTCAATCGCTAATCAGCCTCCCATACTGACTCAGACGCACCTTGTTTGAAGTCCTTTACTTCCGCTACCAGCTGGGAATAAGATTTCGACTTCCAGAATTGCTGCTTTAGATCATCCTTGAATGGAGGCAGTCCCATTCTTGGCAACGTATCGCATATACCAATCCAGAGCTCTGTTTTCGAATGCTAAAGACAGTTGTGCCCTCTTTATTGTGTCACTTTCCACATTTTGTGCAGTCCAGATAGAGTCTACCACAAACCAAAACCGGTCCATATCCTCATCTCCTACCCCCTTGAAGGTAGGTAGTTTCAAATGCGCAGCCATATCACTGTCTAGGGGGGGTGGCGGTACAGGCGAATTCTTACCTTTACGCATCTGAGGTGGCGATATAGTTGAGGGGTCATACGTAGTAGGTTCCTGAAATGGATTATAGGCGGATCTCCCTCTATCAAGGTTGGTCCGATAGTATTTACCACTGCAGTTAGCGCTCCCATTTAGATCCGAGGTCATTCAGTTAGTATGACTACATAGAATGCTCTTTTCGCACAGTAATGTCTTGATCAGCAATGGTAATGTCCTCAAGAATTTGCCTTGGAATCCTTTGAAAAATCGTCGTTCGGCTTCAGAGTATGATACAAACTAATCAATAGCAAATTCTGTCACAAATCCTCCCAGCACACCATCCACCCAGTGATCCACCGTGCGTGTGATAGTATTATCAGTTTTCTGCAGTTGTTCGAGCAACTTCGGGGTCCACAAAGTGACTTTCTCGTCCTTCCAACACTTTTGGAATTCCACCAGTCTGGCCAGCCACTCCTGGAGTTCAATTGAAAAATTCATAAAGAATATTTCGTAGCTTTCAGTAAGGACGTACCTATTTTTCCACCTTTCCGCCATTAACTTCTCACTGTGATTTTCCTTTACTACGAACTCCTGGATCTACCTTTCGAACGAGTCCTCGATCTCTTTTATTTCAGGCTTCCAGTATTCTCTTGTCATTACCTGATTCCTCTCTTAGACTTGTCCTGGTCTCAGCAACGGAGCCATTTGTTGGATTGAGGGGTCTTGACCCAGGTTCGGTGTGCAAGGTTTTCCAACAAACCCCTATAGTACTGGCCCTTTTGACAGTGACCTGCTTTCGCAGGTCACAGTCTCACCTGAAGTAGTATGGGTGGGTGCTGGAACCAGGTTTTTGCACCTTGAGAAAGGAAGGGTAAGGAAAGCAGGATTGTGTTCTATTCAGATTACCTTGTCTCTTCACAGGGTTAATTATGTATCTATTTGCATCCACGTGCACTAGATCTATAATTATATGCTTTCTATAACATCAACACAACATTATATAATAGAGCAGAATAGATCTAGATCCAAGCATTCAGTACACAAAACTTCACAGCGAAAAGACAGAAAATATATAACACAACAATTATCAGCAATTCATACCACAGTACTCACAGATTCAGATCTAAAATAATCCTTGCATCAATTCATTCATCAATCTTCCCTTACAATTCCCTTCCCAACATGTGCACACAACAGCAGCGTCCGCACACAGATGGACTAGGATCTCCACGCACACAGCCAATAGGAGTCCGTTCCCCAAGACCCAAACAGATAGCTTAAACAACATATCGCATCAATAGCTCATCAATTCCTCGTTTACAATCTGAAATGCATCTCTATTTATAACAATCTAGCCTCAACGTTCCTATGGTCCGCAACCCATGGTTTTCGGACCCCTAGTTTACCCTTTGATCCATTACAATACGTTCAGGGCTTTGACCTGCCCTACAAACCCCCGCGCTATACTAAATATAATCAAAATTAACAAAAACGGACCAGTTTGGCAGCTTGTTAGGAGACCCCGTTCCAACAAACCTTAGAATTACCCTCTCTTTGACATCCTTTCTCACCTTTTTCCCTTACTTTCTCATAAGATCACATACCCCAATGAATGATAAATTCTATGTTTTGTCTTAAGGAATGCATTAAAATGACTGCCATGTTATATTCTCATGTTCTTGCTATTTGAATAGATTTTTCCAATTTAGATACAAAACACAACCTATTCTGCAGATAACTGTGGAGTCAGTAGCTACTCTCTTGTTCTGGCAGGTTCCAGGTGTCAAATGTAGAATTGAGCCACACTTTCATTTCTAGAATGATCTCGACATAGATTTTGTCATATTCACTCGGTCAAGATCGATAGAAAAGTAGGCCTAGGATCATGGTCAAAGGCATGGTCAAAGTACGTTAGCCGAGAATAGCAGGACTCTTGATTTGATCTATCATAGCAAATCAAGAGTCAAACAGTCCTATTAAAATTCTATAATTCAAAGTAGCCACCTGTAGCAATATTATCTCATAGACAATTAAGTTTATTTTCTTTAAATATCAGTTGTAAAGAACCGAGAAGGACAGTTAAGAAATTAAATTTTAAGTTGAAAGCTTTTTGCTGATACTCTGTATTAAGACTTCATTCTATAATAATAAAAGTTTCATGTTGCCAATGGTTGCTTAAGTGCATCATTAACCAGCTAGCGTTTCAGCCAAATCAGTTGCAGAGGGCCCTTGCACTGGAGGATGTTTTTCATTTGTTGTTTTTAGTTTAATTTCCATAACTCTGTTTTCAGCAATTCCGTTTTCTTATTAGATTAATGTTTCATTCTAGTTTTGATCAATAGCATAACGTTAAAAACATAACTGTGTAAGCCTTGTTCTTCTAAAATATTTTGTGAAGATAGATAACTCTGTTTTCAAATCGAATTAATATTGAAGCAATAAGAATATACAGTTATCTAGTTTTCTTACTATTCTGTCATTCATTTTCTTAGAATAGAATTATCAATTAATTGTGTAAATGGTTGTTCTCAAGAGTCATTTCATGATGACGATTTTGAACTAAATAATTGAATTTCTAATTCATTCAGTTATTGAGTTTACTCTACATATTTTTACTTGCTTTCTAGAAATTTAGAAACTAAGGTATAGTTGACTTCTTACACAACATCTCAAGAGGGTAATACTTCACATTGAATGTTGGGGAAAATCAAATATACATTAGTTATTTACAGTTAGTTTTACATGCTTTCACATTTTTCTTCTAGATCCTCACTTAGTTGCATCACTGGTATTCCTAAAGGTCATTCAAAGGAGATTCATTTAATCATATTTCAAGACTGAATGATTGAATGTTTAATGAATGCAATTACTGAGTTACCTTCTGCATACTTTACTTGATTTTCTAGATCATTAGATATAGTTGGTTACATAACACCATCTCAAGAAGGTAACACTTCATAATTGAATGTTGGAGTAGATAAATATACATTAGATGTTTTCCTTTGCACCCTTTGCTTACTGTTATAGGACATTAAAAGTTAAATTATAGATAGTTGCTTACACATCATCTCAAGGAGGTCACACTTCATAACTGAATGCGGGAGTAACTAGAAGTACATTAGTTGTTTTCATTATCTGCTTTTACTTAAGACAAACACTGAAATTTCAATCTCAGTTTTAAGAATTAGATCTATGGAATAGAACTAATGATAAGATAAGATAGATGCTCTATTTCCTAAATTAGATTCTAACTAGCCAATAGTCTTTGATTTATTTTTAAGTAGATTAGATTAACTTAGGAACAACTCCTTTTCTTCCTTCTTAAAATTCATTAGATTCATTTAAATCTTTTCATCAGTCTTAGATTGAACATTCTTAGACATCAAAGAACAAAAACCCCCAAAACAATATAAAATAAAAACAACGAAGTAAGAAGAAAGGTTAACTAAGCACATATAGTGCACCACACTTCATCGGTTTACAAACCTCAGTTGATAATTTATGCAAGCAATTTAAGACATTAAATTGACTAAAAATTTTGGTGCCGTTGCTAGGGAAGTGTAATTAGGTAACCTCATTTCTTACATCTAAAAAAAATGATATGCATAGAGAAATAGACTCTAGGGGCATATTCATAGCTAGAAGCAGGAGTTTAATCCATACAAAACCACTCACTCCACCAAGACTAAGAAGTGATACACCTCTATCTCAAACTCATATTCCATATTTCATTAGCCATAGACTTCCTGAAGTTCTAAGGTCTGAAATCCAATTAAGAGGATCTCCTACTTCATCCACTGAGGCAGTCTTAGAGGAAGAATATCCTAGATCTCCAACATAAGGAGTAACCTTTTCACCTCTAAAGGGGAACATATTCTTTCTGAAGAGTTAGAAAATCCTAGTGGAGAGGAATAAGAAGATATTTTCTTCAACATACCATTGATAGAAGAACTAGAGGAAGAATACTTAACCTTACAAGTTGAATCTTATATCAGCTCTCAAGAATCTATAATGGCAGGAAGAGGAGAAGAAGGGGAAGGATAAGGAGAAATTCTAAATGGAGAAAATATACTATTTGGAGGAAGTAGAGGTAGAGGAAAAGATAGAGGGAGAGGTAGAGGAAATGTAGAAGGAGGCAGAAGAAATAGGGTAATTGAGAGTTATTTTGGATTCCTTATAGTTGATGAAGATACAAATGCCACAATGAAAAATATCTCACCTTCTGTTCTCCCAAATTTTCATGGATTGAAAAGTGAAGATATTGAAGCCTTTTTGTTTGAATTTGAATTTTTATGCAAAACTAATGATTATTTACAAGACTCTCAAAAACTCAAATTGTTTCCTTCAACATTGAAAGGAGAAGCTTTAAAATGGTTCATGAGTTTAATCACTCGGTCTACCAGAACATGGAATGACATGAAGAGAGTATTTTTAGAAAGGTATTTGGATTATTGCATACCTGTCAATCACAAGGATGAAGTGTTTAAAATGATGCAAAGAGAGGATGAGAATTTGAAGGATTTAACTAAAAGATTCAACTATAACATAAAAACTGAAAAAATGGATAATTTAGATCAAGATACTTTAAAAGCTCTTTTGTTGAAAGCCATTAGAGATGAGTGGATAGACATACTTAACATGATGGGGAAGGGGGATATCTCTGAAATCCCATTACCTGACATTGGGGAATTATGTATTCATCTCTAAGGAGGAAAATAAAAAACTGGGAAAGGTCCAAGAGATCCTTCTCTTGCTAGGCTAAATAGATCTGCAACTGGAACAATGAGTAGGGTAGAAATTGGAAATATGCTTGATGAATTTAAAACAAACATTTTAGGGAGTCTTAGTGAACAGATAGACAATCTTAAGTTACAAAATAAGAAGAAAGTTGAGACTGATGTTTTAGCTATTTTCTGTCCCAAATGCAGAAAGATGCATGCTTTAAGAGAATGCCCTCTTGATGCAAAAGTCATAGAGACCTATATGATTTGTTCAGAAAATCATGAGACTAAGAGTTGTCCTTCAATTCCTGGTCTTAACATTGTTTTTCAAGAAGAAAAAAAACTTCAAATCCAACATAATATCTTTTCTTTGTCTCTAGAAGACCATGGTAGGGGCCACAAGCTTAAGGTTTTAATAACCAAATGTATACTCACTCCCCACCAAATTGGAATTCTTGGCAGAAACCTTGGCCTCAATATCAACCTTGGGCTCAAGGAATGCAAAATCCCTATCGAATATTCTCTCAATACTATCAATATCCTCCATTATATCCAAACTATCCTCCCTAAAAATTCCTCAACAAAATCAACAACCCCAACTCCAAAACCAAAACCAAAATCCATAACTCTCACTACTATTCCCTCAGAGACCAAATCAACTACCTGCCCAACCATTACCAAACCCCAACAATAAAAATCCTCGTAATACCTATATGATAGAAGGACAAAAATTTATAACCTACAGGATTACTCCTCTAGATATTAATGATGTCCAACTTAGATCTGGTAGGATATTAGAAAACAAAAAGCCTTTTGTAGTTATTCAAGAACAAGACAATTCTGAGGAGGATTCTTTACAGCCAAATAAATTTTTTGAAGAAGGAACATCTCTTCAAAACCAAAATTCTGAAAACGAAAAAAAAAAATAAATAAAATCAACTCCTATCATAAAGCAACCATCAATACCTACTTCTACACCTCCTTTTCCTAAAATATTACAAGTTGATAGAGGAGTAGAAAATCATATTATGTTTCCTAATTATTATTTTCTAGATGAACTGAAAAATGTCTGTATCAAAATCCTTTTGTTACAAGCCATTAGGGATATTCCAATTCTAGCTAAAACAATAAAGGAGTTGAGCATGAAGAAACCGAGAAGAAAAACAAAAGAAATAAAAATAATTCAGCTTGTAGGAAAAATAGCAGACATAATGATGGGAAAAATTGCCATACAAAAATATTTAGATCCAGGAAGTCCAGTTGTAAAAACACATACCAATGCAGTTGAAATTCCAAATACATTGATTGATTTAGGAGCAACAATAAACATCATGAGAAAACAAACCATGGAACAACTAAAGCTTCCTAATATTCTGTATACACCTACATTATTTCAATTAGCAGATAGATCTATAATCAAGCCAGATGGTGTGTTAGAAGATATTTTAGTGTCCTTAGACTCTTGGGAGTACCCTAATTATTTTATGATCTTAACTCCTAAGAATAATCTTGGAGGACATCCTCTTATATTAGGCAGACCTTGGTTGGCTACAGCTGATGCTTTCATTATCTGTAGATCTGGTGACATGTATATCTCTAATGGTAACTCAACAAAGAAATTCAATCTATATCCTCCAGCAAGAATAATCATAGAGTTAGATGACAAAGAATGGATTGTTGATGAAAATGATATACAACCTCTCTTTACTATTTCAACCATTAGTGAAGATAGTCAAATCTTAAATTCAATGGAAAACTTTGAATCATCCCCAGAATATGAACATGATCAATTTCAAGAAAAATCCAATATTGAATATTTGTCATCTCGACATATGTCTCTTTATTCTATGGAAGAATTTGGTAGCTCTATAGTTGAAATATTTCCAGGGAAAACTTTTAACATAAACAATAACTTGGAAAAATTACAGCAGGAAAAGCTAATCAAAACATTACAACAACATTCTTATGCATATGCATGGGAATACAATGACATGAAAGGAATTAGTCCTAAGACTTGTATACATCACATCTACATTGAGGAAAATTTTAAACCTATCAGACAACCTCAAAGAAGGATGAATCCAAATCTTAGGGAAATTGTGAAAGAGGAGTTGCAAAAGTTGCTGAATGTAAAATTCATTTACCCAATTTCAGACAGTCAGTGGGTTTTCCCTTTAGTGATTGTGCCCAAAAATAATGGTAAATGGAGGGTATGCATTTATTATCGAGAATTTAATAAATATACCCTAAAAGACCATTTTCCTTTACCCTTTATATGTCAAGTGTTGGATACATTAGCAGGTAAGAAGTATTTCTCATTCCTGGATGGTTTTAGTGGCTATAATCAAATTCAGGTAGCACCTAAAGATCAAGATAAGACCACATTCACCTGTCCATGGGGGGACATAGCCTACCGAGTACTTCCTTTTGGATTGTGCAATGCACTTGCAACATTCCAAAGGGAAGTACTAGGAATTTTTTTCTGATCTAATACATGATTGTGTAGAGGTGTATATGGATGAATTTATAGTTAATGGGAATAAATTTGAAGGAGCTTTAGAAAATTTGGAAAAGGTTCTTAAAAGATGTAAGGAAGAAAACCTTTCACTAAGCCATGAAAATCGTTTTATGATGTTTGCAGAAGGGATTGTTTTAGGACATCACATCTCAGGAGATGGAATTAAAGTTGATAAATCTAAAGTTGAAGTCATCTCCAAACTATGAATTCCAAGTTGTCAAAAGGATGTTAGAAGTTTTCTATGATTCATAGGATATTATAGAAGATTTATAGAAAAATTCACTAAAATAGCATCCCCACTCTTCAAGTTACTCACCAAAGATTGTGAATTCACTTGGAATCCTAATTGCCAGTTAACATTTGAGACTTTAAAAGAAAAAATTTCTGAAGCACCCATCTTAAGAGGTCCAAATTGGAAACTACCTTTTCACATTTCAACAGATGCTTCAGATACAACTCTAGGAGCTGTATTAGGACAAAAATATTTGATCCCCTATGCCATCTATTACACAAGCAAGAATTTGACTCCCACTGAGTTAAATTACACTGTAACTGAAAAGGAATCCTTAGCCGTTTTTCATGCTATCAAAAAATTCAAACATTATATAATAGGTTTGGAAACCTTTTTTCATATAGATCACTCTGCAATTAGATACTTAATGAATAAATATATTACTAATGGCAGAGTTACAAGATGGTTATTACTCCTACAAGAATTCAAAATCATTGTTCTAGATCGGTCTGGAAAACAAAATATAGTTGCTGATTTCTTGTCTAGAATTCAAAATATCAAAGATGACACTCCAGTTGAAGATAAATTTCCTGATGAATATATTTTTGCAATAATTACTCAGACTGCTTGGTTTACAGATATTTCCAATTACTTAGTTATAGGAAAATTACCTTCACATATGCTTTCTAGAGAGAAAATAAAAATCATCCAAATAAGTGCAAGATACTCATGGATTTATAATTAGTTGTATAAGATAGGTCCAGATCTCATTATCATAATATGTGTTCGAGAATATGAAATGCTTGAAATTCTTAAGGCATGTCATGATGAACCTTGTGGTGGATACTTTGTTGACAAGAGGACAGCCTATTAAATCCTTCATTTGGGATATTATTGGCCATCCACTTCAAAGATGCCAAATAATATGTCAAAAGGTGTGACAAATGCCAAAGGGTAGGGAAACCTGCTCCTTCAAATGAAATTGCATTATAACCTCAGGTACTCATTGAACGTTTTGAAAAATGGGCCTTGGATTTTTTTGGATCTATCAATCCACCATCTAAGAAAAAGAAGTATATTTTGGTATGCATTGATTATGTCACTAAATGGGTAGAGGCTAAAGCATTACCTTTTTCTAATGAAAGATTTGTAGTTAATTTTTTTTTTGAGGATTTCTTCACTCATTTTAGTGTTCCAAGAGAAATTGTGACAGATCTGGGAACCCATTTTAAATCCAAGTTGGTGAAAAGGATCGTAGAAGATTACAAGATCAAGCATAGAAAGTCTACTCCTTATCATCCACAAGCAAATGGTCAAGTTGAATCTACCAATAAAGTGACTGAAGGAATTCTCACTAAGACTATATATCTACACAAAAGAGATTGGGCAGAAAGGCCTCCTAAAATCTTAGGGCCTGCAGAACTACATGGAGGAATACAACAAGACATACTCCCTATGAACTTGTTTATGGAAAGAAAGTCTTGTTCCCTATACAGTTTCAGATTCGAACCTTCAAGATGGCAGTCCAATTGGGACTTAATTTATCAGAAGCGTAAAAACATAGATTGGAGCAACTAGATGACCTTGATGAAATCAGGCAAGATGCAGTTCAAAGAACCAGTATAGTCCAGTAGCAAAGGGATAAATGGCATGATAAGTATATCAAGGAGAAGAAGTTTCAAACAGGGGATTGGACACTTTTGTTCGATTCAAAATTCAAAGATTTTCAAGGAAAGTTTCACACTCATTGGCTTGCGACATATGAGATTGACAAAATCTTTGATAATGGAGTAGTGAAGATAAGGAAAATAGATGAAGAAAATGTACCTCTTCTTGTGAATGGTCATCGGTTGAAAGTATATCATAAACCACTTTCAAGGGAAGAGTTTGTCAAGATTTTCCAAGATAATATTGATACGAATTTAGTAAAGAAGAATTCTTCTTCTTCACTAATTTAGCTTATATATATATATATAAAGGAAAAATAAAGGTTATAAGTATGAAAACCAATCAATGATTGGCATACTTATATAGAAAATACAGGGTAAAAATCATATATTTCTGACATCCTATATTTTCCATTTTTATTTTCTGTAATAAGTAGTGACACAAAAAAAATATTCATATTCCATATTTGTAGCCCATAATCTGTAAATTAATTTCATTTTATAGTTTCATTCCATCTCACTCCACTTTCATTCCATTTCAAAAGTAATTCCATATCACAGTCATATTCCACTTCCATTTCATTCCACATTCATATTCCATAGTCATACTTCATTTCTTTTTATAGATTCCATTTTGCAGCTCATCACATTCTACATATGATTACATTCTGCAGATGATTCAATTCTGCAGCCACGTCTCATTTAGCAGTTCTGACACAATTTTACAACCTATAAACAAATGATGATTACAGGAAATTGAAGGATTATGTTTTGAATACCAACATGCTAAAAGGGTACCTAAAGGATCAACACCAAAGAAACAACAAACGAAAAGGTTAGTTCTAAAAGGTAAAGTGAAAACTTGTATTTTAATAGCAAGGTTAAAACATAAAGCATGTATATTATGAATAGTCATAAGCTCCCTTGGCTAATCATCATTTGATTTGATTGTGATTTCCATCATACTACATATCAGCCACATCCTCCATATTATGTTGCATAACGGTCCATAATTGACTCCCTCATTGATGATTAACGATCATGACCTGTGACGTGACATACCTGTCTACGTTTCTTCAAAACCCCTACCATCTATTTATTCGTACAAACCCTCGATACCTTTCATCAGATCCGTAGCCAATTCATTTCATAAAACAGGGAAGGGTAATTCCGTAGGTTGAGAACTCTGCATAGTAGAAGGCATGGGGCTAATTGTTATATCAAAACTCGTAGGAGCAAAGTACATGGAAGGATACCCACAGATCAAGGAAATGTTGCAGAAAATGGATGGCCCAAATTCATAGAGAAATTCGATGGATTCCACAAGGAGATTACAAAATCCTTTTCTTGGTCTTTTGATGGCACTGAAGTAGAAATTGGGGACATTAAGTTCACAGTTCTTGAGTCATTCATGTCTGAAGCCACAAAACTTCCAAGGCTTGGAGAAAAATGGCTCAAGAACAAGGAGTTCCAAAGTAAATCATGGAAAGTTATATTCAAAAACCCAGGTATGGATGTCTCTATTTTTAGAAAAGGTATCCCCATCTCAGCTCTTAAAAGTAAATGGAGGAACGTGCTCTTGGTTTTACAGAAATTCATCACTTGTGAAGGAAGGTTTGGTTGCATGCATGTATACCATATCCGTTTATTGATGAATTTCTTAGAAAATGGTGAAATAAATCTTCCCTTATTTCTGCTAAATAGATTAAAAAGGATGTCCACAAATGTGCAAAAGAGAATACAGTTCATAAATACCACCATGCATCATCATGGGTTGATAAAGATATTGGTTGAGTTTCATTTAAAAAGCATGGGAGATACCTGGGAAAGTTTTCTCATTAGAAACCATTTTCAAGGAGCACTTGAACAACCTAAAGAAGATGATGTCAGAAAAAGCAGAAGGAAGAAGACTAATATAAATATTGAAGACAGAACTGAGTCTTCATTACAGAAGAATGATGAAAAACTAATCTCTGAAGAACTGACATAAATCAGAAAGAAAATCAAGACAGGAGGTAAGATAAGAAAGAGGAGTAATGTTACAAGTGAGGAGAATGTAAGTCCTCCACAACTGAGAAGGAGCTCCAGACTCCGAGGTTGAATGAAGAAAAAAATACCAAAATAGTCAGAGCTTATAAGTTTAGAAACCCCAACACCATCTCCTGTCAACATTTCTCCTCCACGCAATCCTCAAAATTCTCCTATTCATAATTTTGAAGGCAGTTCTAGTAGAAGATCTCCAGGCATAGAAACAATACAAAACGAAATATATGATTATTTAGAATCATTGGAGAAGAGAAGTGCATCAATGAATCCAAAACCTTCTATCAATCCACAAGAACCTCTAGGTGATGCTCTTAAACAAGATATTTATGAACTAGAGATATTGGACAGACATATCAAACAGGAGAATGAAACATTGAAGCACCAGAACAAGTTGGAAAAGGTAATTCATGATAATACCATTCTACATCTAGGACTGTTGTATAAGAAAAACAAGATATTTAAAAGAAAGAACAAGTTACTAAACAAAGCAGTCATTAACCTGAAATACAAGCTTCTTATGAGAAGGCCTGGGATGGCAGTAACTTCAAAGAAAAACAAAAGGAGGAAATTGGAGGTATTAGCAGAAGTGTCTGAGAAAATGCAGTAGGGAAGGAGAACTCACATTTTTGTAAAATTGCATGAGGACATGAAATGACTTTGCAGTGGGGGTGTAATGTCCCAAATCTGGAACAACTAGCAAGGCATGACTGGAAAACACATTTTCTAGTAATGGCTACTACAGGAATTGAAACCAGGACCTGGATCCCTTAGATAAATATATCTAAGTCCTAAATCCAAGAGATGACTCCAAAGAAATCCTTCTAAGGTGGTTAAACGGTTCTCCCACACCTAGATGTCCTCAAAAAGTGCCCGATGAGGGACTATAACAAATGTATGAACATACAATAGTTCAACAACATTATTTTATGAGCTATGAGACAAGAAGATATAGATAGCCAACAAATAATGTTATAGCCGCAAAGAAACTACAAGTTCTTGAGGAAACATCCACTCAAGAAAGCAATGCAATCCTCAACAAGACATTTACATGAAAATAGAAGAACATTTCTATTTCTGCATAAACCCAGGCTAAGAGGACGCAATTTATAAAAGGTATTGCTCCATATTACACGATAACTGAAATATATGACAAGATATGGCTCAAATACAATAGGGGAGCAAAGTTCTAACCCTTAGAAACAATAATATAACAATCCTCGAAAGGATTGGCTGAAATATACAAAATGGAAAAAAGGCCAGAGTTGCTGGGTAGCAGCTACAATTCAGAAACTAGAAATACATAGAGAAGGTTGTTAGGACCTCACAATGTACCATTTTTACCATACATATTGACACCACCTTACCCTTTATAACTATATTTAAAAAGGGTTCCATTATCATTTTCATCCATTTTATCCAAAGGTATATGAAATCCTTCTCTTTACTATATATTTAATCTGTTTACATATAATTCCACATTACTCTTATATTTCATCATTAATCAAAGGTAGATTGTTGCTAACACAAGTCTAAAAGATCGCAGATAATTTATGATAAGGAACGTGCTGTGCTGAAACAATCGGCCGTTGCTGAAACAGTCGACTCCATTGCTGAAACAGTCAGCGGGCACGTAAATTCCGTCACTATTCGTGATTTGCGATTCTGGAAGAGTATTTTGGGAAAAATGGAAACAAGATGAAGACAAGCAAGGAAGTGGTTACACGGATTGTTCTGAAGCCAGCACTTTTTTTGTATCTGTTGTAACAATATTTTTCTATGGAAGAATAGAAGGATCCTGTTTTAAGATAGAAGAACAGATTTGGATAAATATATATTTTCTCTGATGTAACTGTAATAGATGTCTCCTCTTTAAAAAGAGGAGACATCATCATTAGAAGGGGAGTTGGAGACTACAGGAGAAACATTATTTTGAGCGGAAAGGAGCTAGACTCCATTGTAATGTATCATTCCTTTTTGATAGATGAATAAAGGTTTCTTTTGAGCACTTCAATTTAAATCTTTCCCTGGGGAATCTTGTGAGAAAGAAAGGGCCTGCCTTCATCACAAGATTCACCCGATTGCTCCTGTAGTTTGTTGAATTTCTTTATGATATTCTCACCTTAGTTTAACTCTGTTTACTGAATCATTATTCGCATAATTCTATAGTCCTTTAAGAATTCTGTTTTCTTTAACGCTGCATGAGTCTGGTAACATTCATTCTTAAAGAAGCCAAGAGATATTTTTCTGTTATCTGTTTGAATGTATGATTGATGTTGGGAAACAGGTGCTAAATATTCCTATGCAAAGGAATAGGGTCCTGTTCTCCATTGGTTGACTCTCTTTTTCCTGCAGTGTGATTAGTATCAGGAGACAGGTGCTGAAGGTTCCTGTTCATGGGAATAGGGTCCTGTTTCTTGAATTTATCTTTTCTACAGCATGATCAGTGTCAGACAGCAGGTGTTGAAGTTCCTATTTGAAGGAATAGGGTCCTGTTCCCTGTTATGGTTGATTGGTTTCCTTTCTTGCAGGGTGATTTCATTTCATTAGGATTCTTGAAAGACTGCAATAGAAGAATTGCTTCTACTGTAACACAAGTAGACTTCGGCTTTGTTAAAGCAGGGTTTGAATAGTTAGATTTGTATGATTGATAATTGTGTGACTTTTACTACAACATTATTTTGCTTTTGGAATTGAGCATATCTAGTGCATGATTATCTTTGGAATAAACAGACCTTCCCGGGTTAACAATTTATGTGGAGCTTGAATTGCTAAAACAATTAAAGTGACCAACAAAGGTTGAAGATGATGAACAGTCTGAAGTATACCTCCTCCAATGGATCTCCTAAGTGGAAGGCTGATCCTTACACTTGAGATCTCACCCTCCAATCAACCTGCAATCCCTCACTGCAAGTGCTCCATGAAAATAACGCAGTCTAAGAGGGTAACTGTGCTGTAGGTGGAATATAATGATTTGGCCAAGTGCCAAGATCTGCAATAAGCTTTGATAGCTTCCAAACTGATCCTCCAAAGGAAATAAAAACTCTCCCTTTGAAAAAAAAGCAATGGAAGAGGTGCTGTGACTTCTCACTGCAACACCCTACAACACAGAATTATGCTGCTACATCAATAACGCTGTCTTGGAAGAGGATGCTTGGCCTCAAGCCTAAATGTGAGAAAAATCAGTACAACTCCTTCAAGAGGCTTCTCAAGGAAGGAGAAGGATTCCTAAGTAGGATATCTTTGTGCTAAGCAGCACAACAACTCAGCTAAATAGCCAGGATTGCAGAAATGTCTAAGTAGACATGAAATCAATAATCATATGCATGAGAAACAATGGCTTCCTTGCCCTCCTTTTAAACACATGAGAGCTCCCTCTCCATGGGTCCCACTCTATTAGGGTTTCCTCCTTCAAGGAATATTCCCTCCTCTATCTCTGCACTGTCCCATAGATGCTTTCCACCTCATACCTTTGTGCTGTTTGACTTGGTCAAACTTGACCAAGCCTCTTTGCAAAATGTCCCCTTTCACACATGAGGGTGTGAAATCTAGTTCCAAGGCTAATCCCCTTTCATACTAGAGGGATTTTATCCATGTTTTTATTATGAATGGGCCTCCTCACCCAATTATTCATCTTCTAAGTGAAAATAGACAAAATTAATATTCCAATTTATTGAAGGAAAAATTTGGAATATTACAGTCCTCCCCTCCCAAATGTTGCTTGTCCTCAAGCAACTGCAAGGATAGAACTGGAAAGTCTCCACCCAAGGCAAATATTCTGAAATATGATGAGGAAAATCTTCCCCATGTGGATCCTCCATCCCTAAGCAATCATCCAAACAGAATGAGCCACCTCCCAACAAGGCAACTCCTGAAAATCACCTTCCACCTCAAGCTCCGGAAATGAGGGTGGGATGAAAATATGAACATGGAAAGCATCATAGCCTACCCCAATATATCCTTCTCTTCACTTATGATAAGTGTATAGTATGTGCTGATCCTGGGCTGCAAAAGTATTGCCCTCAAATGGCAAAGCAAAGAACAATCCTACAAAGAGTTCTCCTCCAACAATGAAGAACAAGCTGGCCCAAAATGTTTCATCCATGATGAATAGGACAAGATCATCATAGAGTATCCCAATGAGAAGTTTGATGCAATTTTTACATGATGATGCATGATACAAACAATATCTCAGAAGGATACAATGAAGTTTCATCCACTGCAACATCAGAAAATAGCATGGCAAGTGATGTACAAAATCCATCACATCTACTAATGGATAGTAAATGGCTGAATGTGTCAACAATACATGATCAAATATTTGCCCATGTTTATACAATGGATGAATATCAATCTCATGGCCCACCTCAAGAGAGAACAAACACGTGGCTGTGGTGGCCATATCTCCTCCCATGCTCCCATTAGAACATGTAGTGCATAAAATGTGGGAATTCTCCCCACTCAAGGACACATCCAACTCACGTGTCTTTCTCATAATCATGATTCTCATTAAAATCTGATCCATATCAGCGAATTAAGTCATGATAAGCAAAAAAATGAAGGAAATATTGATGGTTTCATGTGGTGCTTGAGGATACCAAAAGTCTCCTAGGTGTGTACAACGCAGTTTTACAAGCTGCTGCTTGAGAAAAGTACAAGAAAAAATGTTTCTTTTTACTTGGTTAATCATGCATATCTTCATATGGTACATGTGTGAATGCAACAACTGAACATACATGTGATGGAAAAACATTTTCCCAAGGCCACATAAAAGATGGCTACCTCCATCATACAGATTGGCCCAATAATGAACATGGAGCAATGTAAAAAGCTTTCCCTCTTGTGGAGCAATGCACTATAGAGTAATAGTAAGAGTATGGAAGCCAATACAGGTAAAGACAAACTCCTTACCATATGCCGAAAGTAAGATGGTACATGGACCCATCAATAAGTCCTCCATAGTGCTTTCACATGCTATGAAGAAGACTGTACCATGTGTTGCAAGAAGATAATCCTCCTCATGCTTGGAAACCCAAGTCAAGAAGAGTATGCCATAGTGATAGATGTCTCTATCCACTACTCTATCATCATCACCTCCTCCTTGTTCACAAAATGCATCCAAAGTGAAGTGATCCGGGGGAAACTCCATCCATAAATCTCTTCTCCAAAGTGACAGTGCTGTGAGCTCATGAAAATAAGCTCTTGCCAATACCAAGCTCTATCCTTTGACATGCTCCTTGCCAAAGAATCCTATGATAATGCTGCAACAAATATGGAATACTTCCTATTGTGGTTCCTATGTTTTAGCCGGATTGGCAAGACCAAAATATAAGACAACATCAAACCACTTTGGGATCCTAGGATCTAGCCCTCCTAGATACAGAGAGGGATCTCTCTATATATGTAAAGAGTGATATATCTTTAAAGCTCAAAATGAGGTATTAGGCTAGGTATGAAGCACAAGGATTTTTGATTTTTTTCATTTGGTTGGATTGGTTGGAGATCATAAACTGAGAAGGTTATGAAAACAAAGAAGGAAACTGAATAGAGGGATGTTTCAGCATGTGAAAATAGGTCAAAAGTATCAATCCATTGGGCTATGGAGTCATGAAAGGGGATTACTTGCATATCAACTATACAAGATTTTTCATAGGGAAAGTCATCTATACTAAAGGATGTTTTTAGATAGATAGTGGAATGGAACATTAAGAATGGGTGAAAGCAAGAAACCAGAGGGCAACCTAAGATCAGGTCAGATGTCATTTAACTCTAGATTTGCTTTCAGCATAATCTTAAGAAAGACAATTCAACAGTCCTCATAACCACTTTCAGAATAGTAGAAAAACATATAAGATGAAATAGAGAGTAAGGCCTAAGATTAGAGGAGGAATTTTAACCTTCAATGCTTTTGACACAAACTCAAAGGGATCTTAGAAAGGTAAACTATTGGAAGAGGCACCTAGTGAGACAGGGCTAACTCTAATCTCCTAGTTTTCAAATTCTTTCAGCTTAATCCAATCAAGAACATCTAATAAAATAACTCCAAATTTATACATCAGTAAGCATGGACTAGCCAACTACTATACTGGTTAAACTATGATGAATTAGCTCTTAGATACACAAATCAGCGGAAAACATCAAAGATAAGAAGAGCAGGTAGAATTAGGGTACTATGCAAGAGTATATCCTAAGCGAGATTACTGATTCCTATAAGAGAATTATGGACAGTATGATAAAATATGAAATGAGACAATTGAAGTAAGAAAATATCACCCATAATATAGACCAGGATCCTGTGAAATTTGCTTGTTCAATTGATGTGCAAAACCAGTCACATACTCTGAGCTCAATGGCTCTTTACATTCCAAACTTCTCCTCCCAGCCTACTAAATTACAAACTACTAAGCTACTTCTCCCAATAATATTTATAACAGTCGAATGAATCCCTCCAACTAACCACCACAACAATGAATTCTTCAGGAGTTTTTATAGGGGAATGAGGGAGTTGAAGTAGAAGAAGAGATAGTTGGTCCAATTAAATGAAGAAATTAATGTTTCTTGACCTTTGGGATGCTTAAATGACATGCTCCATGCTTCATTAAATGAGCCTTTGCTTGTACTTGTACTCTGGCTGTCTGTTTTTGACCTTTGGGATAAGTAAAGGGGGTAGAAAGTCTGCAGGTGCCCATACTTTCATAACTGTTGTTTCTACTCTTTGAGTCTTAATGTATGAGAAAATGGACTTCAGGGATATTTCTTATCTTTATAATAACTTTGTTGACAGTTAGAAATAACTTTTCAACTATCTTTAGGCAAATATCCTCTGTTCTAGCAATAACTAGGCCTCCTTTTATTTCTGTGAGGCTGCAGGTGGCTTTTGGTAGCTGGAGCGGGGTCAATTGGCCTCTGAGTGGCGGTGGAGGCATTCTCGGACTGATAAATTTCTTTGTCTTTACCTAAAACACCTTTAATTTACTTTAGCTCTATGTTTTAGGCTTAATTAGGCCTTGGTCTTCTTTATGGTCTTCATGATGTCTCTTCGAGCTTTAAACATTGGATTATGATCATTAATCTTCAATAAGGCTCTTAATCCTTTGATGTCCTTCACTGATACTCTTTTCTCTTTTCTGCTAACTGTTCATGGTGCCTGTGCAGGTTCAATGGTGTAGGAGGGTTTACATAAGAATTAATAACCTAAGCTTTAATAAAAATCATGTTTTAAACCTTTCTCAGGCATTTCCTTGCAATCTTTTGCTCTAAAAATAGAGTTGTTGTGCTCTAGATTTCCCTATCTGAGACAGTGAGATGGAGTGAATTTACCGTTTGCAAACCCTGCAAAATACAGTAAACGAGTTAAGAAAAAACCTGTGGGAGTGGGCGGAAAGCTATGGAGGCCCGTGGAGATGGTGGTGCAAATGCGAGGAAAATGGTGGATGCGGGCGAAAAACGGAGGAAAACCATGTGGAATGGAGGAAAGACAGTTTGATGAACGTCTATGGTGAGGAGGATTCTGGACCGTTAGATTAGATCTAACAGTGGCAATCTATGGTCTAGATTCATTGATGAAAGTGTTTGGAGGGCCAAATGAACTAGGAGATGGGATCATGTCGTAACTGTTGGATCAAATAAAGTTAACGGTGATCAACGACAGAGGTTCACTTGATAGATTTATTTGGAAGCATAAGCGGAAGAAAATAACTTTTAGTGTAAAAAACGAAAGTTTAGCATTTGGGTGAATTACAAAGAAAAAAGGTTAAAATGAATGAAATCGGACGGTCTTGGTGGTGGGACCGGAAAGGTGGAGGGAGATTGAACGTGGACCGTTGGATCCCTGGAGGAGATCAACGGTGGAGATTAAAGTAGGAACATATTAGGGAGGAGCAGCTTTAGAGGAAAAACCACTGGTTTCGTGAAACTTTGGAGTGGTTTTGAAATTTTACCAAAATAACGCGATATGCCTCGCCGCCTGACACGTGTCCTCCTAGAACTGCTTTTATCACGTGATTTTAAAGCATTAAACAGTGGAGGCAAAAGTTTTGCGATATGTGTTCTCATTCGTTGGATGAAGGACGGGGAGATCTGACGGTATAGGATAGTGCGCGATATGGAAATATGCATGGTCGGTAGGGTGGGGAAAGGCCAATGGCAGATTAAATCCTGACCGTTGGAGCTAAGAAATGGATGGCAGATATTTAATCGCATCGAAGAATGGCAGGGGGCCAAAACTCCGAAGTTTGATTTTGCGATTTAGCGCAGACCGTCGGATCACTGGAAGATCAACAGTCGAAATTTGCTCAGAGGGGGATGATTGAGGGCACAAGAGCGGGGCGCGATTGAATCCTGGCCGTTGGTTCTTGTGGATTCAACGGTCAGGATTGAATCGGAGGATCATAGAAATGAGTGAAGCAGACAGCAAATGGAGTGATGCGATTGAGCACAGACCGTCAGATCGGAAGAGATCAACGGTCGTGATTAAATCAGAGGATCGCACAGGCGGAGGGAAACATGGTGGATGGGCGCGGTGCGATTTAGCGCTGGGCGTCAGATCTGGAAAGATCGACGGTGGAGATTGCAGTGGAGGTCGAGAAGAGGAAGACTAATCGCATCGGAGATTTTTAACAAAACAAAGTAAAAAGCGTTAATAGATAGTTCCTATTGCGATTAGCACCTAAGGGCATAGCGCCTGGTTCTGGCGCCAGGTTATATGTGGAAAAAGGGGCTAAGCGCTAGCCGAAAGGGGCTTAAGCCTGTTATAATGTAAAAAGGGTGTTTTTAAGCCAAAATCAGTGTTTTTCAAGGGATTTCTTGGCTTTCGGTAAAGGGGAAAAGGATGTTTTAAACGTGTAAAAGGGGTTTTTAGAGGCTTAAAAAGATTTTGGAGGTTTTTTAGAGGGATATGGAGGTTCTAAGGAGGGACAGGAGTCTTGATGAAAATGAAGTGAAATGAGTGAAAATGGGAAATTACAGAGGCCTTTTGAAGCATTCTTTTCACAAAACAGTGAGGATTTTTTGATGGAAACAACAGTGAAGATCTTTTCAAAGGAAAAAGACACACAAAGGCTTCAAGGATGATATATTTTCAAGGGAAATGTCTCTCTTGAAGGCTTAGAAACATTTTTAGCCACCTATTTGCTTGTCAAAAATTTATAGGTGGCTAATAGTGGCTCCACATGGGGATGGCATCTTCTTGAAGGTGTCAAGAATCTCAGAATTTAATCTTTGGAAGTAGGCCAGATGCCTGGTACTTGAAACATCTCTTCTTTCTTTGATAAGCGGCTACAAACATGATGGATGTTATATCAACAGAAAACACTTTCTCAAACAACTACCTACCCATCCTATTGTCCTAGCATTTTTTCTTCAAGGCGCATTTAGACTTGCAGACCTTTAACATCACCAATTTTTTACAAACAGGAAAATAAACATATCTACTGCTACCCTTATTTCCCCATGAGACCAAATTAAACAGTTGGCCTCATAGCTTCTCTACCTAAACTAATATCTGCTAGGATTAAATTGTCTAGCAGATTTCTTTCTCTATTGGTTCAAATTTTGAGCATATCTGAACCCTTCCTTTCAAAGAAAAACTCAACAACTAACTAAATTCTCACATACTGAGATTTATTGAGATTTCCTACCTACCCTACTCTAACTTGAAATATTTACATGTCTAGCTTACAAACTCTCTTTTCCAATACATCCAGTCAATCAGATGATCCCATGACTGGTATTTTCTGCTCAATTCTTTGAGCATGCTGGATAGGTAGGTCCACTCCCATTCTCTTTGTTCTTTAACAATAGCTTTTAAAATATTTCTTATTGTCTACAACAAGCTGCTCATGATGACCTTTGATCCTCCTTCAAATGTTTGCAGGAAATGAGCATAAGGATCTTGAAATGATACTTGGTTGTGAGTATTAGACAAGTGGTTTTCAACCAGGATTGCTTCCTCTTCCACTGGATCAAGAAAAAGATATTTTTGAGAAAGAAATTCTTCCTCATCTTCCTCATCTGAACTGGAGGACTCATCATAGACTGCAGTGTTTCCCTCTTGTAGCTATGAGATATTCTGATCTGGTGGGCTGAGCTTTGTGAAAAGATCGATGTATTCTTGAGCAAGGGTTTGTTCCATTGCTTCTTCTTTTTCAAGAGAAGGCTCTTTGTTTTCAACTTGCTCAAAAATTTCTGCCTTATTTTCCTCTTCACCCTGTGAGATGAAAGGCTGTTGATCTCCAATCACATGGAAACTATTACTGATGATCTGAGGTGTAACAGAGTGAAAATTCAATGAATCTTCATCTATCACTAGAATTTCATAACTTTCCTCATTAGTATCATAAATAGCTTGACCTGGTTCATTACTTTCTTGAAGCTGATGGAACTGATTTTCCTCCCACAAATCTGTTAATGATGGCTCTGCAAGATCAAATTCTGTTTGGAGAACATCATCATCAGATAGATCGAACTTAGAAAAATCATCAAAGTAAGTAATGCTACCAATCAAACATATTGGATTTTCAGCAAATCTTTCTTCATTCTGATTTACATGGGAGATTTCCAACTCTATACCATAAGGTTCAACTGATGAATTGGAAAGAATTCCTATTCTGCAAAAAATTTCAAAGGCTGATTGTCTATTGATGATCTGATCTATTTCCCCTTCTGTCAAAGGGGAAGATTTTCTTGTGTTTCTTTGACCAGAAGAGCAGCAGCTCTCTGTTTCTTGTGGGGACTGAATTTGAGGCTGGATGTTATCTTGGGCCTCAAATATAAGGGATGATTAATCATTCTCTGAATCTTCAAGAATATCTTGAGGGATGTCTATTGTCTCTTGACTGCTTTTTTCCTCAGCTGATTCATCCAGGTTCTTGTGACAATTAGTATGCAAATGAAAATCTTGAATGGCTTCTAACAGATCTTTAGGATGCAGGTTAACTAGATCCCCATCATTGTCTAACAGGTATTGTATGAAGTCCTGAGATTGATCACAACAATCCCATGATAGGGATGGAGAGTTTTCTTTGTATTTCTCATAAAATACTTGGTGCATGTCTTTCAAAGAAAACAAACTCCTAGGTTCTAACCATCCATACCAATCCCTTGCCTTATCTTCTAATGTTTCCATGACCATTTTCATAAGACATTCCTCATGCCATTCAACTTTAAACCTCCACACATGTATATGAAACTTGATGAGATGTAACAAGGGATCATCAATATTTTCACCCTGAAAAGTAGGCAGGTTTTTTAACCAATTTACTTCAGGCATTTTGTGTGGGAATCCAGGGATATGATCCATAATCATTGGGGCATATCTTCGTTGTATATGTGGAAGCATGTTTGTAAATCAGAAAAGAGGTCACTATATCTTCTCAACCAGTTCAGAGTCTTCTACTAGTGGACTAATTTGGTCTTTTGAGAGTTATAGAGTGTGGAGTCACCAGGTGGATGAATTTTAATGTTTGAAGCAGGCTGCTATCCACCATCAGCAATTGAATACCAATATAACCAGAGATTTTGGGTCTTCTGAGAGCCTAAGGGTATCTAAGATGAAATGCACTCAAAGTTCCCCAGCAGAGTCGCCATTATGTTGTGGTTCCTATGTTTTGGCCAGATTGGAAAGACCAAAAGATAAGACAACATCAAACCAGTTTGGGATCCTAGGATCTAGCCCTCCTGGATCCAGAGAGGGATCTCTCTATATATGTAAAGAGTGATATATCATAAAGCTCAAAATGAGGTATTAGGCTAGGTATGAAGCACAAGGGTTTTTTATTTTGTTTGTTTGGTTGGATTGGTTGGAGATCATCACTTGAGAAGGTTATGGAAACAAAGGACATTGAATAGAAGGATGTTTCAGCATGTGAAAATAGGTCAAAAGTATCAATCCATTGGGATATGGAGTCATGAAAGGGGATTACTTGCATATCAACTATCCAAGAGTTTTCATAGGGCAAGTCATCTATACTAAAGGATGTTTTTAGATAGATAGTGGAATGGAACATTAAGAATGGATGAAAGCAAGAAACCAGAGGGCAACCTAAGATTAGGTCAGATTTCATCTAAATCTAGGCCTGCTTTTGACATACTTCAAAGGAAACTCTCATAAAAGGCACAAAGGTTAGCTTAAGATCAGGTCAGATGTCATTTAACTCCATACCTGCTTTCAGCATACTCTTAAGAAAGACAATCCAACAGTCCTCATAACCACTTTCAGAATAGTAGAAAAACATATAAGATGAAACAGAGAGTAAGGCCTAAGATCAGAGGAGGACTTTTAACCTTCAATGCTTTTGACACAAACTCAAAGGGATCTTAGAAAGGTAAACTGTTGGAAGAGGCACCTAGTGAGACAGGGCTAAGTCTAATCTCCCAGTTTCCAAATTCTTTCAGCTTAATCCAATCAAGAACATCTAAGAAACTAACTCCAAAATTATACATCAGTAAGCATAGACCATTCAACTACTATACTGGTTAAACTATGATAAATTAGCTCTTAGATACACAAATCAGTGGAAAACATCAAAGATAAGAAGAGCAGGTAGCATTAGGGTACTATGCAAGAGTATATCCTAAGCCAGATTACTGATTCTTATCAGAGAATTATGGACAGTATGATAAAATATGAAATGAGACAATTGCAGTAAGAAAACATCACCCATAATATAGACCAGGATCTTGTGAAATTTTCTTGTTCAATTGATGTGCAAAACTAGTCACATACTCCGAGCTCAATGGCTCTTTACATTCCAAAATTCTCCTCCCGGCCTACTAAATTACAAACTACTAAGCTACTTCTCCCAATAAGAGTTCTAACAGTCGAATGAATCCCTCCAACCAACCACCACAACAATGAATTCTTCAGGAGTTCTTACAGGAGAATGAGGGAGTGGAAGTAGTAGAAGGGATATTTGGTCCAATTAAATGAATAACTTAATGTTTCTCGACCTTTGGGATGCTTAAATGACATGCTCCATGCTTCATTAAATGAGCCTTTTCTTGTACTTGTACTATGGCTGTCTGTTTTTGACCTTTGGCATAAATAAAGGGGGTAGAAAGTTTGCAGGTGTCCATACTTTCATAATTGTTGCTTCTACTCTTTGAGGCTTAATGTACGAGAAAATGGACTTCGGGGATATTTCCTATTTTTATAATAACTCTGTTGGCAGTTAGAAATAACTATTCAGCTGTCTTTAGAAAAATATCCTCTGTTCTAGTAATAACTAGGCCTCCTTTGATTTCTGTGAGGCTGCAGGTGGCTTTTGGTAGCTGGAGAGGGGTCAATTGGCCTCCGAGTGGCAGTGGAGGCATTCTCGGACTGATAGATTTCTTTTTCTTTACCTAAAACACCTTTAATTTACTTTAGCTCTGTGTTTTAGGCTTAATTAGGCCTTGGTATTCTTTATGGTCTTCATGCTGTCTCTTCGAGCTTTAAACATTGGATTATGATCATTAATCTTCAATAAGGCTCTTAATCCTTTGATTTCCTTCACTGATACTCTTTTCTCTTTTCTACTAACTGTTCATGGTTCCTGTGCAGGTTCAATGGTGTAGGAGGGTTTACATAAGAATTAATAACCCGACCTTTAATAAAAATCATGTTTTAAACCTTTCTCGGGCATTTCCCTGCAATCTTTGGCTCTAAAAATAGAGTTGCTGTGCTCTAGATTTCCCTGTCTGAGACAGTGAGATGGAGTGAATTTACTGTCTGCAAACCCTGCAAAATATAGTAAACGAGTTAAGAAAAAACCTGCGGGAGTGGGTGGAAAGCTATGGAGGCCCATGGAGATGGTGCTGCAAATGCGAGGAAAATGGTGGATGCGGGCAAAAAAAAGAGGAAAACCATGTGGAATGGAGGAGAGACAGTCCGATGAAGGTCTGTGGTGAGGAGGATTTTGGACCGTTAGATTATATCTAACAGTGGCAATCTATGGTCCTGATTCATTGATGAAAGCGTTTGGAGGGCCGAACGAACTGGGAGATGGGATCATGTCGTAACCATTGGATCAAATAAAGTTAATGGTGATCAACGACAGAGGTTCACTTGATAGAGTTATTTGGAAGCATAAGCGGAAGAAAATAACTTTTAGTGTAAAACATGGAGGTTTAGCATTTGGGTGAATTACAAAGAAAAAAGGTTAAAATGAATGAAATTGGAGGCTCTTGGTGGTGGGACCGGAAAGGCGGAGGGAGATTGAACGTGGACCATTGGATCCTTGGAGGAGATCAACGGTGGAGATTAAAGTAGGAACATATCAGGGAGGAGAAGCTTTAGAGGAAAAACCACTGGTTTCGCGCAACTTTGGAGTGGTTTTGAAATTTTACCAAAAGAACGCGATATGCCTCACTGCCTGACACGTGTCCTCCCAAAATCGCTTTTTTTGCGTGATTTTAAAGCATTAAACCTCAGAGGAAAAAGTTATGCGATATGGGTTCTCAGCCGTTGGATGAAGGATGGGGAGATCTGATGGTGCAGGATAGTGCGCGATATGGAAAGATGCACAGTCGGTAGGGTGGGGAAAGGCCAGCGGCAGATTAAATCCTTATCGTTGGATCTTTGAAATGGACGATAGAGATTTAATCACATTGGAGAATGGCAGGGGGCCAAAACTCCGAAATTTGATTTTGTGATTTAGCGCAGACTGTCGAA
The DNA here is from genome assembly GCA_034641835.2 of Pinus albicaulis. NCBI lineage: Eukaryota > Viridiplantae > Streptophyta > Pinopsida > Pinales > Pinaceae > Pinus > Pinus albicaulis. The sequence continues at coordinate 72,409,505 of CM076579.1, read as the reverse complement.
TCACTAGAAGATCAACGATCAAGATTTGCTCGGAGGGGGATGATTGAGGGCACAAGAGCGGGGCGCGATTGAATCCTAGCCATTGGTTCTTGTGGATTCAACGGTCAGGATTGAATTAGAGGATCGGAGAAATGAGTGAAGCGGACAACAAATGGAGTGATGCGATTGAGCGTAGATCGTTGGATCGAAAGAGATAGACGGTCGTGATTAAATCAGAGGATCACACAAGCGGAGGGCAACACGGTGGATGGGCGTGGTGTGATTTAGCGTTGGCAGTCAGATCTAGAAATATCGACGGTGGAGATTGCAGTGGAGGTTGAGAAGAGGAATACTAATCGCATCGGAGATTTTTGGCAAAACAAAGGAAAAAGTGTTAATAGACAGTTCCGATTGTGATTAGCGCCTAAGGGCATAGTGCCTGGTTCTGGTGCTGAGTTATATGCGGAGAAAGGAGCTAAGGGCTAGCCGAAAGGGGCTTAAGCCTGTTATAATGTAAAAAGGGTGTTTTTAAGCCAAAATCAGTGTTTTTCAAGCGCTTTCTTGGCTTTTGGTAAAGGGGAAAAGGATGTTTTAAACCTGTAAAAGGGGTTTTTAGAGGCTTAAAAGGATTTTGGAGGTTTTTTAGAGGCATATGGAGGTTCTAAGGAGGGACAGGAGGCTTGATGAAAATGAAGGGAAATGAGTGAAAATGGGCAATTACAAAGGCCTTTTGAAGCATTCTTTTCGCAAAACAGTGAGGCTTTTTTGATGGAAACAACAGTGAAGATCTTTTCAAAGGCAAAAGACACACAAAGGCTTCAAGGATGATAGATTTTCAAGGGAAATGTCTCTCTTGAAGGCTTAGAAACATTTTTAGCCACCTGTTTGCTTGTCAAAAATTTATAGGTGGCTAACACTTCCCAAGATGGAAGTTATTCCAAATAATCAAATACCAAGGAGATAATCCTATCTCCTCATCCTGCAAAATCATGCAAAGTGTGAGAGCAAATCTGCTCTTGCTCTCCCAAGCAAAGCAACAAAATATTCTGCTGCCTCCCCATACTTCCGTCATACAACTCGTGATGAAGACACAATGAATAACATGAGTATCACATCAACACCATGCATCCATACTCTATGACGCCCAATGATGCAAGTATCCTACCATCTCTCCTCCATCCTCCTACTCTTAGGAAGAGTGTATGCCAAGTGATGGCCAAACTCTTTCAAGATTAACCAGCGCAGCCAAGCCTCCTGCTACCTGGTATCATAAATTTGCAAGTAGCCTCCCAGATCCTTGCTCATTAACCACATCCACTCAATCACTTTTGGATGCTTTCTCCTTCTCTTCATCTTGGTACTCCTCCCATAGGGGCTACCATCCTCCCAAACCAAATCTCCGTCTTTTCACTTCATGGGATTTTGAAATGAAATCTTCTCAAGGATCAATGAGACCCTATAAGGACCCAAATAGGTGGTAGGAAAATACCTCCCATCATGATGTCTATGGCTCAAGGAATGTCCAACACAAGCATGAGAGATGTTATCCATCCTAATATGTCCTCCATATTCTATCTGCTCCTGTGAGAAAGGAAGAAAATATTTGCACTCCATGGTGTGTTGAAGTGCACCTCTAATTAGATCTCTCCTTGAGACCTCCCTCTCAACAATAGTCTTCCAAAACCAATGAGGTTTTGGATCTGCTGAAAGTAGAAGTTCCTCTTTGAGTTGAGAGGAGCTCATTGAGAAAGTGTCGTCTTGAAAGGAGAAATGGTTTCTCACTCCAAGATGTCTATTATCTTCTTTCAAGTCTTCAAACCCCAACCTCAAGTGTGATGTACAATACAACAATGGCTCATGAGAATGGTGGTTTTCTTCCTTCTTGAATGTTTCTATGTTGCACAATGTGGTGTAACCAAGCTGCTCTATGGTAGCAGTGTGATTTGACTCTTGGTCATGAAAAAGTAAATCTCCACATTGATAAAAAAAATTTGCTGCAACAATAGAATGCGGAAATATTTTCATACCTTGATGATGTTTGGGAACTTCTTGTAGGGCTGCAAGAGTTCCTTCCTCCAAAGTGTTGGCTGCTCCAAGTATTGATGCATATGGTTGGTCCTCCATGAGTGTGATAGCATTATCACAAGGCTCCTCAGGTTGTGGTGTGAGCTTTTCCTCCTTTGTGCTTTCTATATTAAAGGTTTGGATCAACCTTTGAGTGAACTCTGCAAAAGTCTTCACCCTTGCATGGCTCAAGTGGCTACACCACCAAACATAGACTTCACCCTCTAAGTGCAGTTCTGAGATTTCAACAGAGTCTCCTCCTGCTACAAGATGTAATAGGAAAAATGCCTCCAACTTTCTCACCCAAGTTCTTGCTGTAGATAACCCATCAAAAGTAGACAACAAAAATCTATTGCCTTTGATTTCTCTTCTGCTGCAGGGTCTCTTCTCTTCCTTCAACTGGATGAAATGATGGAAATATAGAGTCTCCTTAAAGGCTCTAGGTTGATAGCTATACTCAACAAGGTAATCACTTAGAATCTGAAAATCCAAGTGGCCTTCATGCTTGTCTTTTTCTTGATGAGAATAGGAAGTGCATGGTCCTTCCTCTTCTATTTCTTTAATCTTCTTGACCTCCTTAGAGAGGTTTTCTATGGATCTAAACACTGATGAGGGAAATCTCATCTTCTTCATCATTCTGATCTTCTTGGGCTAAGAATCACAGGCTGAGCCAAGAAATTTGCTCCGATACCACTGTAATATCCCAAATCTAGAACAGATAGCAAGGCATGACTGGAAAACGCATTTTCCAGTAATGGCTACTACAGGAATTGAAACCAGGACCTAGATCCCTTAGATAAATGTATCTAAGTCCTAAATCCAAGAGATGTCTCCAAAGAAATCCTTCTAAGGTGGTTAAACAGATCTCCCACGCTTAGATGTCCTCAGAAAGTGCCCGATGAGGGACTACAACAAATGTATGAACATACAATAGTTCAACAACATTATTTTATGAGCTATGAGACAAGAAGATATAGATAGCCAAAAAATAATGTTATAGCAGCAAAGAAAGTACAAGTTCTTGAGGAAACATCCACTCAAGAAAGGTAATGCAAGCCTCAACAAGACATGTACATGAAGATAGAAGAACATTGCTATTTCTGCATAAACCCAGGCTAAGAGGACGTATTTTATAAAAGGTACTGCTCCATATTACATGATAACTGAAATAATGAAAAGATATGGTTCAAATACAATAGGGGATCAAAGCTCTAACCCTTAGAAGCAATAATAAAACAATCCTCCAAAGGATTGGCAGAAATATACAAAATGGAAAAAATGCCGGAGTTGCTGGGCAGCAGCTGCAACTCAGAAACTAGAAATACATAGAGAAGGCTGAAGATGATGAACAATATGAAGTAAAACTCCTCCAATGGATCTCCTAAGTGGAAGGCTAATCCTTACACTTGAGATCTCACCCTCCAATCAACCTGTAATCCTTCACTGCAAGTGCTCCATGAAAATAACGCAGTCTAAGAGGGTAACTGTGCTGTAGGTGGAATATAATGATTTTTCCAAGTGCCAAGATATGAAATTAACTCTCATAGCTTCCAAACTAATCCTCCAAAGGAAAAAATGACTCTCCCTCTAAAAAAAAAGCAATGGAAGAGGTGTTGTGACTTCTCACTGCAACACCCTGCAACACAGAATTATGCTGCTGCAGAAATAATGCTGTCCTAGAGGAGGATGATTGGCCTTAAGTCTAAATGTGAGAGAAATGAGTACAACTCCTTCAAAAGGCTTCTCAAGGAAGGAGAAGGATTCCTAAGTAGGAGATACTATTGCTAAGCAGCACAGCAACTTAGCTAAACAGTCGGGATTGCAGAAATGTCTAAGCAGACATGAAATCAATAATCATATGCATGAGAAACAATAGCTGCCTTGCCCTCATTTTAAACACATGAGAGCTCCCTCTCCATGGGTCCCACTCTATTAAGGTTTCCTCCTTCAAGGAATATTCCCTCTATCTTTGTGTTGTCCCATAGATGCTTTTCACCTCATACCTCTGCACTGTTTGACTTGGTCAAACTTAACCAAGCCTCTTTGAAAAATGTCCCCTTTCACACGTGAGGGTGTGATATCTAGTTCCAAGGCTGATCCCCTTTCATACTAGAGGGATTTTATCCATGTTTTTATTATTAATGGGCCTCCTTACCCAATTATTCATCTCCTAAGTGAAATTAGACAAAATTAATATTCCAATGTATTGAAGGAAAAATTTGGAATATTAAAGGGGGTATGTTGAACCTCATAATTACCGTCCCTTTGACATCCTTTCTCACCTTTTTCCCTTACATTATCATAATATAACATACCCCAATAAATGATAAATTCTATGTTTTGTCTTAAGGAATTCATTAAAATGACTGCCATGTTATATTCTCATGTTCTTCATATTTGAATAGATTTTTGCAATTTAGCTATAGAACACAGCCTATTCTGCAGCTAACTATGGATTCCATAGCTACTCTCATGGTCTGGTAGGTTCCAGGTGTCAAATCGATAATTGAGCCACATTGGCACTTCTAGAATCATCTCCACATGGATTTTGTCCTATTCACTTGATCAAGATCGATAGAAAAGTAGGCCTAATATCATGGTCAAAGGCGTGGCCAAAATACGTTAGCCGAGAATAGTAGGACTCTTGATTTTCTCTATCGTAGAAAATCAAGAGTTAAAAAGTTCTATTACAATTCTATAATTTGAATAAGCCACCTATAGCAAGATTATCTCATAGACAGTTAAGTTTTTCTTCTTTAAATATCAGTTGTACAGAACCGAGAAGGACAGTTAAGAAATTAAGTTTTAAGTTTAAAGATTTTTGCTGATACTTTGTATTAAGAATTCGTTCTATCAAAATACAAATTTCGTGTTGCCAATTATTGCTTAAGTGCATATTTAACCAGCTAGAATTTCAACCAAATCAGTTGCAGAGGGCCCATGCACTGGAGGAGGTTTTTCATTTGTTGTTTTTAGTTTAATTTCCATTACTCTGCTTTCAGCTATTATGTTTTCTTATTAGATTAATGTTTCATTCCAGTTTTGAAAATAGCATAATGTTAAAAACATAATTGTGTAAGCCTTATTCTTCTAAAATTTATCGTGAAGATAGATAATTCTGTTTTCAAGTCGATTTAAGATTGAAGCAATAAGAATATATAGTTATATAGTTCTCTTACTATTCTATCATTTATTTTCTTAGAATAGAATTATCAATTAATTGTGTAAATGGATGTTCTCAAAAGTCATTTCATGATGATGATTATGAACTAAATGATTGAATGTATAATTCATACAGTTATTGAGTTTATTTTGCATATTTTTACTTGCTTTCTAGGGATTTATAAACTAAGGTATAGTTGACTTCTTACACAACATCTCAAGAGGGTAATACTTCACATTGAATGTTGGGGAAATTCAAATATACATTAGTTGTTTACGCTTAGTTTTACATGATTTCAAATTTTTCTTCTAGATCCTCACTTAGTTGCATCACTAATATACCTAAAGGTCATTCCAAGGAGATTGATTTAATCATATTTCAAGACTGAATGACTGAATGTTTAATGAATGCAATTACTGAGTTACCTTCTGCATATTTACTTGATTTTCTAGATCATTAGGTATAATTGGTTACTTAACACCATCTCAAGAAGGTAACACTTCATAATTGAATGTTGGAGTAGCTAAATATACATTAGATGTTTTCCTTTGCACCCTTTGCTTACTACTCTAGGATATTAAAAGTTAAAGTATAGATAGTTGCTTACACATCATCTCAAGGAGGCCACACTTCATAATTGAATGCTGGAGTAACTAGAAGTACATTAGTTGTTTTCATTCTTTGCTTTTACTTAGGACAAACACTGCAATTTCAATCTCAGTTTTAAGAATTAGATCCATGGAATATAACTAATGATAAGATAAGATAGATGCTTTGTTTCCTAAATTAGATTATAACTAGCCAACAGTCTTTGATTTATTTTTATGTAGATTAGATTAACTTAGGAACACCTCCTTTTCTTCCTTCTTAAAATTCATTAGATTCATTTAAATCTTTTCATCAGTTTTAGATTGAACATTCTTATACATTAAAGAACAAAACCCCCCAAAACAACATAAAATACAAACAACGAAGTAAGAAGAAAGGTTAATTAACTAAGCACATATAGTGCACCACACTTCATCAGTTTACAAACCTCGGTTGATAATTTATGCAAGAAATTTAAGACATTAAATCGACTAAAAATATATTGTGGTCTCAAGCCATGTTCTAAGGCCCATAGTTTACCCTTAAGCCCATTTACATCAAAATTTGGTAATTTGACCCACCCCAAAACCCATTGATTGCCTTTGGGCATCACACACATAGAAAATTATACAAAATGACTTTGGAAATTGTGCCTCAGGGGAGCCTGCTCCAACATGCCCCCAACACAAACATGTGACTCATCCCCAATCATTGAGGCGCTTGCTCCTTGATCTTGGCATGAAGCGCATTGATTCCAAACTTTTCCTTGCAACAACTTGTGCTTGTTGAACTAATTTTTCAGTGGTAGGTCATTCAACAACCATTTCGATGTTGCGTTGAGTTTGTTGGATGGTATTCAATTTGGTGTCCAACGTCTACAAAAGCTAAAGCATTTCTTCTACCCATGGTTTCATTATTTCCTTCAGTATTTGATCCTTCCGACACATAACTGCAATCTCACTTTGAATTGTTCTGCACCCTTATAGTCGAGCGAGGCACTATGTAAGAACCAATATGGGCACCGTTGTCCTGATTTCCTCAAATTTCTTCTCTTTCTGGTGGAGTTCTTCACATAGCTACTACACTACCAGATCATTTTGGATAAATTTCCAAACTCTCATAGGTTCATTGAGCAGATTGTCACATTGAGTGACCACGACAATAATACTATCTCGGGCCTACTTTACATCTGCTGCTCTCTGTGCATGCACCTATGGTGGGGTCTCTGGCTGCAACTTGATCTAGGGGTCTGCAATCTGCTGCTCATATTCTATTCTAATAGTTTTTACCTCTGTATGCACTGCTTTCACCGCGCTTGGTGCCATTGGATGTTGCAGCTTCTCCTATATCCTTTGGCATAAATTTGTTCTTCTCGGGCACTGTTGTTGTGTAGACAATATCTCCAGTTGTTGTGGGGGTTGCTTCCTTCTTTGAAAATTTCTCTATGACCTTCTCTGCCATTGTCTATGGAACTAGATCTATGGTTTTCTTAGTTGCTACTTCATTTGGGTAGGTGGGTTCAACAGGGCCAGTGGCCATTCTGCTGTCACTCTTACTAAATCATCCTCTGTCACAAGGTATGGAAGCTCATACCATACTCCCTATACGATGCCTTTTGCGTGGATATGAATATTATGGAAGGTAGCCTTGAAATCCGCTACCATCTTGTATTGATCATACAAGGTAGGTGATAGTCGCGGCTTTGACTTCACTGCTTAGTTCAATGTAGCATCATACAAAACCCATAAAATTTTATTTTCTTTCACGCAGACTACGTCTAAAGAGTTCCATAATGTCGCGTAGAGCACACCTTCACACATTTTTGGCTCAATGTCTAAGAATTGTGTATATTTTGGGGTCCTCCGCCCAATTAGTAAAATTAAGAAGAGGAGACAATCATATTGGAAGGGTTTTCCTTCTTCATGTGCCTCGTGCACATTTTCTAAAAATTCTTTACACAGGTAACTACACCAATTGTAAATTATGCCTTTTTCATAGCATCCTGCGAGCGCAATCACATGTGTGGGCACCTCCTTCGGTCTGCACTTACGCATCATCTTGCATGCCAATGAATCCCAACGAATATTTCCTCCGCAACGAATCCCCTTGTTTTCCTTGTGACATTATACTTCTTCTTGACTTGATCTGCAACTGCCTTCTCTTTTGCCTTACCACCAAAGTCAAAAATAAGGTCATCCCCCTTAGCAAGTAGATCTGTGATTCTATGGATTAGTTTGGCGTCAATGGGGATGCGCTCTCCCAACTAGAGTGCATCATCGTGGACTAGAGCCAACAATTGTGTGACGCAGATATCATTGATGGGGTTTATCCAAAAATGAGGGATCTGAAGCAAATTGAGCAGGCCTACCTTATGAAGACCTAGCACCCCTCTCTTTGGCTTGAGGTGCACAATGCCTCCTTCATAAGTGACCCGATCCAAATATATTTCTAGTGCGAGCTTTGGGAACTTATCGACATCAACGATGTCTCAATCAGCAAGGAGGAGCTGTGAAATCTTTGCAAGCATGTCCCCTTCCATTGGGACATTCTCAAGGATCAGGGGTAGTTGGATACTCACATGCACCTTCTCTTGGTCCTTAGCTTCCTTTACAGATGGTTTACGTGGCACAATGTAATTTGGCAACCGCGAGAATGGGGCCACTTAGACCACATCCTCGACTTCTTCTTCAATGTTTTTTAGTACTTCTTCCATGGGCCTTTTCATTTTCTCTCTCGCTAAAGGGCATAGTCTTGGGGTCTTCTCTCGGGGATATTTATGCATTCTAGAGGATTTCCCTTTATTAGTTTTGGATGGTATAGGCGTTTCCATAAGAGGCACTTCAGGCGCATTAGGGTCATCACCCAGTCTTGTGGGTCTCATCTTTTCAGGAATTACATACCCTAGCCATGATCAGCACAATGCATCCTTAAAACCTAGATCCACACAAAGCATAGACCTAGCAAATGCAATGGAAAGCAAAGAGATCAAAGCACAAAAATCACTCAGAAAGAAAAGGGAACTATTGTGACCCCATAGGTGATACTTATATTAGTGGTGCATCTTCAACGACTCCTTGTGCATTAATGAGGCTCCGTTACTAACAAAAAAGTCCCAAATATAGAAAAATACCTTCATTAAATGCATCCTAGATGCTCCTAAAAAAGGTAATAAATCTGTCTTATCTAGTTTTACTATTCCGACAACTAGTTTTTGACACCTCTGCGACCTATTCAACCTTCTCATGTAGATACCACGTGTGATTCACACCTTACTATGCATATAATCCAGAGCTAAGGATAATTACCGAGAGACTGTCCCCCCCAACATGGGCTTGTTGACCAGGTAATTCAAAGTATATCAAGTAGTGTCCATCCCATCTCGTAACAATTGCAAACTTCCCTGACATTCATCATCCCATTGGAATGTCACACCTCTTCTGATTAATTTTTTCATGGGCATAGTTATTAGCTCATACCTTGGAATGTGCTTCCTGTAATATCCAACAATGCTCATCCTGGGGTGCACTTCTCTGATATTCGCAGGTGAAGGGATCCGAGTTCCATCGACTGCGCGCAGCTCCCTAGATTCCACAAATTCCAATTGTCTACAATTCATAGTCTCCCTTATCAATGCATTAATAATCTATGGGATCAAAACTTGGTCATCATGTTTCGAGCTAAATGTAAGAATAAAGCTCTCTGTTAGTGCAGACCATTCACTACTGCCTCTACGTAGCCCTGTCTCCAAGTACTAATCAATAGGCACCTTTCCCAACATTTGAATAAACATATAGACCCATTCAAGTCTTGGTTCTACACCCCATACCTTATTCTATTTGGGAAAATGGCTGCATGGATCCTCTTTTCCAAAGTATACATCCTCCATTTTAATTACTGGACATTCAAACTGAAACCTCATCATGCACACACATTCCTCTCAGTTACCCATATTTTCCTTATGAGTTTCCCACCATCTTGGTGGAGTAGCGCACAAGCCAAGATCAAAAGCATGGAATCTCTATCCTTTAGGCATAGTCTGTTGGGTGCAGTATAGGGTCTATAAATTTACCAACATTTAATTGTCAATACAGATAGTTCCTGAACTTCGAGACGCAGCACTGGAAATGCCAGAGAGAGCCCCTAGCAACCTGCAAAACAAATTATAGTCTATCTTGTGCATTAATCTCAGATATAAATGAAATCCTACAGTAAAATAGAATTCAACAAATGCCAATGAAAAAAATTAAAATTATGTGGGAAATAAAAGGAAATCCTAGACTATCAATGCGAAAGGAAATTCTAAGTACGGGAAAATAGAAGGGAAATCAAAACTGGAAACCAAGCAGTGTCAAAACAATATCAAAATATTGTAAATGCTGGAATAAATTCAAAAGCAATTCAAAAACATTATTCCTGCACTACTTCTGCTTGCACTAATTATGCTGCATCTACCTCTGTGTAAAATTAACCATTTTCAACATAACATAATTGCCATCACGCCTTTTAGATAACATAAAGTTATATGTGATTTTTGCTTCTTGAATTATGCACAGGTTTTGCAAGAGTGGATTGAATGCATGTGTTATTACCTCAAGACCATAAACACTCAAGTCAACCTAAGGTTTTGGAGTATAAATTAAATGGGTCTGGATCAATTCAGAGAATTCAAGTTGCACGTTACAACTCTGGAGGGATGCAATATTATTCAATATAAATAAATATTTCGAAGTGCAGGAACAATTTATTAGTGCAACAAATTAAATTAATTTTAGATTTGGCAATAAAACATTGCAGCAAATTAAATAACATAAATTTGAAGATGGGAAGAGAATACAAATAATTAAACCTTGCAATAGAAATTCACACACATAGTGAATAACCCAATTTAACAAAAGATATGGAGAGAGGTGTTAAGATGGTCTGGTGTCCAACCTAACCAACTCACACACTTTATTCGTAACCTAGTTCACATAGAAGTTAAAACCATGAGATGCAATAAATAAATTAACAGAACATGCTGGAAAATTGCTTCAATTAATTCTGGAAAACACAGTCTTTACATCAAGGAGACAACACTTAGCTCAAGAAAGATAAGAGGAGTGATCCATAGGTTATAAAATGTGTGAGGCTAAAATGGGACCTACTCCTCCATCCTGCACATTCCTTTTGTGATCTGAATGGAAATATTTGTAATGCTATGCAATGTATGCATTCTGATATAATAAAGTGTGCAAAGTGTTCTCCATGAATTGCAGGTTAAACAAATTAGTTTTGGTTATGTATTTGAGTTTTTGGTTTGAGGATTAGTTAAGTAAATTTACTGTTTAACATATCACAACAGAAATACACAGCAAGTAAAATTCACCATCACATAACACAGCAAATTGTTTAGGCAGTTCACCCCTCCTGGGCTACATCTGCTGGTCCAAGGCTCCCCAATGGCATGTCCTTGCTCTATTAATTTTCTCAAAATGGTTGTACAGGTAAAAATATGCCTCAATAGGCAAAACCGGCTATAAATTTAGCTTCATAAGATAGAAAATATCTAGAAATGGATTTTGTTTCACACTAAACAGTGAAATATTACCCAAGATAGTGCCTTGATGGCCCTGATGGCTCCTTCATCTTCCTCGAAGAAAAAGATGCTGTAGATCACCTATGTTCAACCTAAAACTTATTCCAAACTACTCAGAATGCTCAAGAAACCCAAAATTGACTAAAATTTCATCTTGTTTGGTCAAAAATTGAGAAAGCTATGGCAAAAACAAAATTTTGTCCAATGTCCCCCAAAATCCTCCTCCAAAACTGGAGGAACTCCAGTTAACTCCTTCAAAATAGGAGTTCCCGCAAAAAATGGTGGCGCGCTCCAAATAATTCAGACCCATTAACGGTATCACTTAATGGTCGGCGGGGTGGCATGTGACCACCCCGCACTGACCACCGCATAAATTATTAACAAGAAAACCGCTGCATTTAAATTAAATGAGTGGTCACATATAATGGTTTAACTGTTTTAACCATTCCACTGTTCATGAGGGCTTAACTCTATGGTTCTCGTCTGTAGGTCACATGATGTGTGGGGGCTGGCTCCCATTTTCCACCACCCAAAGTTTTTTTAAACTTCAAAGAGCACTCGTCGTCCATACAGGTTAATTACCACTTGTAGCCTGATTGGTTGGGCGCTCTTACACACAGAGGGAGGTTCGGGGTTCGAAACCTGTGGAATCCATAAAGTTTTATCACCCCACTTTGACTCTGGCCTAGGGACACATGGTAGCCTTCGGGCAGGCCACGTGGCACCTGTTGATAGGCCCTCCAAACTTTAATATAAAAATTATTTTGCAGAATATATTTTTTTTACAAAATTTTTCCATAGGGTCAAATTGAGTCAAAGGTCAATTTTTGGAGTTTATTGGACAATTTCAAACCTCAATAACTTTCACATATGACCTCAGCTTTGAGAACCATTCATGGCGCTAGAATCGCAGTGACGAGACCTTTCCAGTCATTTAAATTGCAACCATTTTTTAGCACTTCCATTTTTGAGCATTTTTCTTAACTTGGACATGATCTCCTAATCACACCTCCTCATTGGGAAGCTTTTGGACCCCAAAAGCCTTCAATTAACTATTCAGAAGATGATGATACAGACCCCTCACCTTTTCCACCTCCATCCATTTTTCCTTACTCGGTTTTCTTCCTTTAAGACCAATCCGAAGATAATCGACACTTCCCCTCCTCGAAGTGCATGTCCTCCTATCAAGGATAACATCCTCTTTCAGCTCATCGAAATATTCTAGCGAGAAATATTCCATGGATGGCAGCTAAATGTCACTCTCTTGATCAAAAATTAAATGAGGCTCATACAAACATAAATTTTCCACATTCACAATGGAATACATTTGCATATATGAAGGAAAATATAGTTGAAAAGCATTATTTCCAACTTGTTTAAGAATCTTGAATGGACCATAACGAATAGGTTTCATATTTTTTCCTTCTCCTTGCATTCTTTCTTTACTAATATGCAGCCATACCTCATCACCTTCTTGAAATTTACGATCAACTCTGTGTTTGTCATGCCTCTCCTTGGACTTGCCTTGAATTTTTTCAAGTTGTTCTTGAACCTACTGATGTATGAGCTGAATTATTTCAATGAACATGCGAGATTTTTCAATGTCACTATGCCCATCAATGGAAACATCCTTCTCAAGAATGAAATCTAAAGGTGACTTAGGCAAATATAACCCAAAACAAGCTTCAAAAGGTGAAGTATTTGTAGAAGATTGCTTAGACTGGTTGTAAGCATGCTGAATGTAATGCAAGTGCTCATCCAAAATCTTGGGATCCTTGCTGCAATAACCTCTCAAAAGATGTAAAATGGTTATGTTCACTGCCTCTATTTGGCCATCTGTTTGTGGATGGAAAGAAGTACTCTTTTTCAACTTAGTGTCCATCATCTTCCATAAATTGGACCAAAAATTCCCAACAAATCTGGAATAACTGTCACTAACAATAGAAGTAGGCAAGCCATAATGAACCCATACATGTTGAAAGTATAAATCAGTAGTTTGTTCAACAATTATAGATTTCTTACATGACATAAGAATACACATCTTATAGATTTCAGATTTCTGTGGTGCGAGTTTTGAGTAGCTAAATTTGGAATCTCCACAGTGTGTATTTTTGCGTCACTATGGAGATAATCTCCACAGTGTACATGACATAAGAATACACATCTTGCTGAATCTATCAACTACTACATAAGGATAATCATGCTGCTTTATATACAATGGTAGACCTCTAACAAAATCCCTAGAAACACTTTCCCATGGTCTAGAAGGTACTGGTAATGGCATATATAAACCAAGCTTCCTATTGCTAGGCTTGCTTGTAGCACATAATGAAAAACCTCTAATGAAACGTGAAACACTATCTACCGTGCAAGGCCAATAACAATACCTTTTTAAATGTGCCACTGTTTTGCTTACCCCAAAATGTCCAACAATAAGAGAAGAATGAGCTTCTCTCATGACACTTAGTCTCTCTCCCTGTGGTATGCATAACCTACCCATATGAAATAGAAAATTATTATGCAAGTGATAATCATTCTCTATGATAGACATGCGGTACATGCCTATGTTTGGAAGAGGACAATCTTGCTGCCACTGTATTCCATGTTGAATCTCCCTTTTAGGAGGCAAACCTATCAGCTCCTAAAACATCTCATGATGTGCATCAACTACATCATATAAATCTGATTTTAACTTGGAGTCAGAATTTTCAAATGACTCATAATTCACATCAACCTTAGGCTTAACCATAAGAAGTACAAAACTCTTACTAGAATTCACTAGCCTTTTTACCTGTCCAGCATTTACCAACTCTATATTTGTATTTTTGCGATGTGCTCTAATAGTAAACTCCTTTCCATATTTAAATAGATGATACCTATTTTCATGGCGATGGAAGATTGCTTTTCTATCAAATAAGTAAGGACTTCCCAAAACAATTCCTGATATATCAAGCAGAACTACATCAAGTTCAACTGTGTCAATGAAATGTGCAGGAATCACAAAACGCAATATGAACTTCTTGGAAACCTGTAAGTTTGCATCCTTGCAAATCCAACCAAGTGGATATGGCCTTGGATGTGGAATGCTCTCAAGTTTTAGCTGTTTGACTAAGTCTTTTGATATGAGATTCGCTTGTGACCCATTGTCAAACAATGTGTCAATTTTTGTATGTTTTGAGAAATAAGGCTTTGTATTGATTTTAGGAACTTAAACGAAGCCTAATTGAAGGACAACTACCCTTTACCCAAGATGGATCACATTTTACAAAAGGTAGTTGGTTCTAGAAGAATTTATTTTCTAGATAGCTTCTCAGGTTACAATCAAATTCTGGTACATCCTGATGATCAAATCAAAACAACCTTTACTACACCTTGGGGTACTTTCATGTATGTGAAAATTCCCTTTGGTTTAATGAATGCGAGTGCCACATTTCAGAGAGCCATGGATGTTTCATTCTCAGAAGAATTAGGCTTCTTCATCATTATTTACCTTGATGATATCACTTTTTTTTCCAAAATAGATGAAGAACACCTAGAACACTTGAGAAAAGTCTTTGAGAAATGCAAAAAATATGGGTTATCAATAAATCCAAAGAAAAAAATGTTTAGTCTCCAAGAAGGAAAACTACTTGGACACATCATATCAGAAGAAGGGATAAAGATAGACCCAAAGAGGATTGATGGTATATTGCAAATAAACCATCCTAGAAACATCAAGGAACTTCAATCTTTCATTGGGAAGATTAATTTCTTGAGAAGGTTCATACCCAATCTAGCTGAACTCCTTAGAAACATGACAAATATTCTCAAAAAGGAAGAGGGAGTTAAATGGACCTTAGAAGCAAAGAAATAATTTGAACTAGTAAAAAAAGTATTAACCAAAACACCAATTCTCATTAGTCCTGATTTTACAAAAGATTTTTTCATTTTTTCATTTGCATCAGAACACACAGTGGCTGCTGCCCTATTACAGAAGAACTTGAAGGGACATGAGAAGCTAATTGCATTCTTTAGTAAGGCATTAAGAGATGCACCTCTGAAGTAAAATATCATGGAAAAAAAAGCCTTTGCCTTAGTCAAAGCTTTAAAAGACTTCAGAGTTTACATTTTACATTCCCACATAGTTGCATTTGTGCCAAATTCAGTTGTAAAAGACAATTTAACTTAGGATCCAGATGGAAAAATATGAAAGTGAATTGTTGTGATACTTGAATATGATTTAGAAATCAAGCCCACTAAACTCATAAAAGGTCAAGGACTAGCAAGATTAATGGCTGAGTCTAATTTTGAAGCTCTTGATGTAAACATGTTAGGTGCATGAGGTGAGCAGGAGGAGTTGTCAACTCCCATCGTAGAAGATCATTTTCTATTTTCATCTTGGTATGCTGATATTTTATATGTTTTTCTCAATTTGAATACACCTCCTGGTTTGTCTAAAACAAAGGCAAGATTTTTAAAGTTAGAAGCTGTTAACTACTGCATTTTGGACAAATGTCTATATTGGAAAAATGCTAGTGGATTATTGCTTAAATGTTTGCCTGAGAATGATGTAGATAAGATCAAGCATGAATTACATGAAGGATAATGTGGAGGCCACCTCTATTGGAAGACAAATGCCAATAAAATCCTTAGAGATGGTTACTATTGGTCCACCCTCTTTCAAGATGTCCACAAAATTATTATTGCCCGTCACAAATGCCAACTCTTCGAAGGCAAAAGAAAACTGCTTCCCTTACCCTTGCATCCAATCACCATTGAAGCCCCTTTTCAACAATGGGGTCTAGACTTCATTGGGGAAATCCATCCAGCCTCATCTACCCAACATAGATGGATCTTCACTGCAACAAACTACTTTACCAAATGGATAGAAGCCATCCCTTCTAGACAAGCCAATGACTCTGTCATCATAAAATTCCTTGGAAATCATATCTTATCCAGATTTGGCTGCCCTAGGAAGATTATCACTGATAATGCTGCTACATTTGGATCCAAAAATATGGTTGAATTCTGTCATAAATATCATATTACATTGGGCCATTCTACTGCTTATTACCCTCAAGGTAATGGGTTGGCAGAATCCTCAAACAAAAGTTTGGTGAATATAATCAAAAAGTTGCTAGAAGACAATAAGAAATCATGGCGCACAAAGCTAGTACATGCACTATGGGCTGACATATTAACACTTAAGAAATCAATTGGAATGTCACCCTACCAGCTAGTTTATGGAGTAGATGAAATTTTTCCAACCAGTCTAAGAGTGCGAGTCATGAAGCTGATCCAAGAAGTGCAGTCTGAGGATAATGATATGACAAGAAGAATCAATCAGACTATACATCTTCAACAAACCAGAGAGGAGGTCTACAATAGAGCGCTACAGAAGCAAGAAAGCATCAAGAAGATGTTTGATAAAAGAACCAAAGCAAATGATTTCAACATTGGTGACAAAGTTTTAAAGTGGGATTCCAGGAGAGAACATAAGGGAAAACATGGAAAATTTGATAACTTATGGCTAGGCCCTTATCTCATTCATTCTACTACTCGTAAAAATGCTTATTTCTTACAGGAAGAGAATGGAACTGAACTTTTTGGAGGTCTTGTCAATGGCAGGATGCTCAAACATTATTTTTCTTAACTATATCAGTTTGAAGCTTTTTACTTTCCATTGTAAATTACCATTGTCTGAACATTGCATTCAAATTTAGAAAAATAAAAATACAAAAACAATATAAAAGAGAAAAAAGGGAAAACGAAAACAAGAAAGGTACAGCTCCATACCAAAAAAGATAAATAAAGTCTGAAAGTGTGCAAGCTCAAATGCCACTCTTAAAAACACACTTCTAGTTAGTTATACAGCCTAATCATGACTAATTATTTTTTTCAGTTTACTACTGATAGGTTAGTGAATTAGATCAGCCAAACAGTACAATATTGGCTTATCAGTAAGGTAGATTGGGATAGAAAAATAAAGGTTCAAACAAATTCAAAATCTGAACCTATGAATTTCAAAAGAACTTGTTCCAATATGCTCAAAACTTGAACCAGAAAAGAAAGAAGAAGCAACTCAAACAAGACCAAAACTAGAGCTGAAGAATAATGAAGGATGTTTTTTTTGCTTTTTAGACCTTAATCCTTCATTGTTTTGCTTTAAATTTTCTGCAAATTTTAGTCTATGTGCAACTTGTTTTTATGCCATAGATCAATAGCAAGTTAGACTGCTTAATCCTGGCTTGGCTGTTTTTAAATTTTTGTTCTAGAAAATAAAAAATAAAAGTATTTAAGACAGCCTAATCCTGACAGATAGTAGTTAGGTAGAGAATTTGTAAACTCAACTGCTTAATCTGAGTTCATGGAGAAATAAGAGTAGACTTAGACTAGTTTCATGTTTTCAATGAAAGAATAAAATGATTGATGAAGAGAGTTTGCTAGTTCAAATGCACTCTGAAAGAAGAAAAAATGTTAGGAAGTAGGTTATGTAGGTAGATGTTTGGGAAATATTCTTTTGCTGATGTAAGAAGTTCTAATATTTTCTGTTAGTAGCTGACAAAAGGATTATTAAAGTGCAAGGCATTGATTAGATCCTAGAGAAAACTGTCTGAAGTTCTTGACACCTTCAAGAAGATGCCATCCCCATGTGGAGCCCTTGTTAGCCACCTATAAAAATTTGTCATACCAAATGGTGGCTACATCTTTTTTAGCCTTTAAGAAACAATTCATGTCCAAATTGTGAGTTCTTGAAGTCTTATGATGATAACTAACCTTTGAGATAATCTTCACTGCTGTTTCACTTTTAATCCTAAAGAACCTTACTGTTAACCAAAGAAAATTGCTTAAGAAGCCCATTTTCCATCATTTCAATCCCCCTTTCACTCAAAAAAATTCCACCATTTTGATCCTTATTTCCTCCATAAAAATTCCTCTAAATACCTTCATCTAACCTTCAAAACCATCAAAACCCTCCTTGAAACCTTATATTTCCCTTTTATTTGGTTTAAAAATACCTCCTTTTACCTATCAGAACCCCCATTTAAACTCAAAAACCCCTGTTTTTGGGCTTAAAAACAATATTTTTACATTATATAGGTCCTAAGCCCCCGAGGGCTTATTTCCTTTAGCCCCTTCCCTCATGCGACCGAAGCCCTGCAATTGGGCACTTAAAGGCTTAAAAACCCTGTCCGAGACCCTTGCTTTCCTTTATTTTTTGTTAACCCGACGTTATGGTCTGGATTAATCTAGACCGTCGATCTATATTAATCAACGGCCATCGGGCCTTCCTTCCTTTACCTTTTCACCTCTTGACCCTTTCCTCCATTCAAAACTCTTCGCCTTTTTGATAGATCTCCACCATTCATTATCGAGATCCTACGATTGGGACTAAACTGGATAAGCCACAACCCACCTGCTCTGCGACAAAGAAGGACACATCACCCGGGCCTCGCATAAACTTTAACCCCGCATCTCTCACCCTGTCACGTGTGATCTGCACCATCGGATCTGGAGCCTCCAATCCAATGGTTGTGGCGACATATCATAAAATATTTGCACCAGAGGTTTAACACATAAAAATTTTGCGAAATAGGCGGTATTGAAGGGGATAGGTGTCGGACAATGTATCGTATTGAATTTTTTCAAGCAATACCGCCTACCCCCCAAACGCAATGCGAAAACCGCTCCCGGTTTTCTGCTATACCACTCCCCCCTCCACAATGTTACTCCCAGTTCGATCCTAGCCATCAATCTCCGAAGATCGGACGGTTCTGATTTAATCTCGCCCCCATTTTTATTTTCCACCCAACTTGCTCCCATCATTTTCACTTTTAATCTTAGCCGTCAATCTCTAAGATCGAATGGCTCTCATTATATTGTGACCCAAATTCATTTGCCCTCCATCTATTCTCCAAGCGACTTCATCAAATGATCTCAACCGTTGATTGTTCTAATCCAACTACTTATGTTCGTTGTCGCACCCAAAACTCCTTCTTTGCCTGGTTGGTTGTTTTTGCTGGGATTTTGCCCTCTTCCGTTGCATTTTCCCATTTCGCACAGCTGCAAACCTCCTTCACCAAACCTCTGAATGCAGTTAAACCATCATCCGCAGGGTTTCTTAACAATTTGTTGTGTTTTTTGCAATATTTTATGGTGGTTACTCTGTGTATTTCCCCAGTCACAATCAGGTGACAAAGAGGCCCAGAATGACGATTCTGTAGCTTAAAATCAAAGAAGAAAGGATCTGCAGGGCTCTAAATCTACGTTTAAATCATCTGGATCATGATCCAGGGTTTAGCAGAAGCCCTCCAATAGCAGAAAGCCACTTGTATAAACAGAGCGAAAAAGTGTATCAGTGAATAAATTAACAGTAAAGGGAGTAATGCCTAAGACTGAAGATCAGAGTTTTAATCCCCAGGTTTAAAGAAACAAAGACAATATCAGAGAATGAAGACCCGAAGATGAAGATCAAGGCTAATTAAGCCTAAACACAAAGTAAAGACAGATTTAAGTGTTTTAAGGAAAAAGAGAGAAAAATATCAGTAAAAGAGGCCTCCACTACCACATCAGAGGCTAAAGTACCCTTTCAGCTACCAAAGTGCCACCTGCAACCTTAATAAATCAAATGAAGGCATAGTTATTTCCTAGTCAATGATATTTTGTTTTAAAAATAGCCAAAGTTTTTTCCAACCTGCCTAAAGAGTTTTAAAGTCAACAAAAAATTCCAAGTAGCTTAATACTTAGTGAAAACCAATTAATACAGAGAAAATATTAGAAAACTTCTCTGTTGAGCCTCTCAAAGGTAGAGAAGCATTAACTTGTATTAATTGAACTAGAGTTCTTATTTTTCATCGCACCTCCTCTTTCTTCTATAAATACTTCTGAAGAAGATGAGATGGGTTGGTTATTGGATTGTTGATGTAATACTTGCCACTCGAACTTTCTGCATGTAAATAGTTTTCAGAGGCTGTTGAAGCTCTGTTTGTAACCAAAGAAGTTAGGCTGAGAAGAGAGGTTGTTGCTGTATTGAAACATTGGACTTGAAGTATGTAACTGGATTGACATCAATATACAAGTTGATTCATGGGATCCTGGTCTATACCATTGGTGATGTGCCTCTCATTGTACTTGTTCTCCTTCTTATGTTTTCCATAAAATTGTCCATTTTCTCTGATAAAGAATAGCAAATATAGAGCTAGGATTTACTGTTAAAACTACCCTACTCTCACAGATAAGCTTTATCTTTATGTTTTCCTCCAATTGTGTATTTAAGAATGATTTAATACAGTCCAAACAGTCAAGGAATGTTGGTGAGCCCATGTCTTACTGTCTATACTTTAAACATTGTTCTTGAATGATGTTTTCATTACATGCTAAGTAGAGTTGGACTAGGAAAGTTTATGGTTTGCCCTGTCTTCTAGTTCTTTCTCTAAAGGTTGTTTGAAAGTTTTCCCTAAGAGTATGCTGAAAGCAGGCTAAGTTAAAAGTCTTTACTTGATCTTAAGCTACACTTTTTTTTCTTATATGTTTTCATCCCTTCTAAAAGTAGTCATGTGGATTACTGGATTGTTTGTCTGATAAGTTGGCTTTAGTACAAGCTTGTCCAAAGAAGTCTATGGTTAACCCTATCCTTTGGCTGGTTTCAAACAGTTACTTAAAAAGGTTTTTCTTGTTTGGAAATTTGATAAATACTTTTTGAAATTATTGGCTTTTTCCACCTTCACAACACTTTAATGTTGCATTCCATCATTTAATCTAAAGGATATTTTGATATAGATGACTTGCCCCATGGACCACTCTTGAAATTGTTTCACAATTAAAACGTTTTATGACTCCATAGCCCAATGGATTAAGTGCAGTTTCTGACCTATCCTATCAGCTGAACCTTGTTTTGATTATTCACATCTTCACACCTCTGAAACCCTTTCATTTTCAGGACTTTCTACTCAATTAAAGATCATACTCAACCAACCAAACAAAACCAAGAAACCCTTGTTCTTAATAACTAGCCTAATATCATACTAAAACCTTAAAAGATAAATCAATATTTTCACTTATAGAGAGATCCCTCTCTAGATTAAGGAGGGCTAGATCCTAGAATCCAAAAGTAGTTTTTGATGTAGTCTCTACAGCATTTAGTCTTGTCACTCTGCTAAATTATAGAGACCTAACAAATTGTTAACAAGAAAACTGCTACATTTAAATTAACTGAGTGGTCACATATAATGGTTTAATAGTTTTAACCGTTCCGCTGTCCATCATGGCTTAACTCTGTGGTTCTCATCTGTAGGTCACATGATGTCTGGGGGCTGGCCCCCATTTTCCACCACCCAAAGTTTTGTTAAACTTCAAATAGCACTCGTCATCCATATAGGTTATGTACCACCTGTAGCCCAATTCGTTGGGCACTCTTGCTCGCAGAGGGAGGTCCGAGGTTCAAAACTTGTGGACTCCATAAAATTTTATCACCCCACTTAGACTCTGGCCTAGGGCCACATGGAAGCCTCCAAGCAGGCCACATGGCGCCCGCTGATAGGCTCTCCAAACTTTAATATAAAAATTATTTTGCAAAATATATTTTTTTTACAAAAATTTTCCATAAGGTCAAATTGAGTCAAAGGTCAATTTTTGGAGTTTATTGGACGATTTCAAACCTCAATAACTTGCACATATGACCTCGGTTTTGAGAACCATTCATGGCACCAGAATCGCAGCAACGAGACCTTTCTAGTCATTCAGATTGCAACCATTTCTTAGCACTTCCATTTTTGAGCATTTTTCTTAACTTGGACATGATCTCCTGATCATTTTGTGCTTGTGTGTGCCTCCCAATTCCTCTTGATAAATTTCCTAATTAAGTACTAATTAATTAAGTGTTTGCTCCAGGTGATCTCTTATATAGACATTGAAATAAAATTTGGGATTTCACATCTAATAAGAATACAAGAGACAGATTATCGATCTTAAAAATTTGCCTGAAATAAAATTAGTTTTACAACATAATTTCGAAATAGGGAACAATGTTGGTGAATCGTTCTTCTTTTCCTGGAGTGGAAATATTGCTGGCAAGTGATATTTGACACTCTGTGACCTGGAATGCGACTATGCAGCCTTCTCGCATGTCTATCATCTACCTAGATGATCCTTGTCATTTCCCTTACAAAAATCACAACCACCTTGGAGACGGTCACCATATCCTTGACCGCCATGAGCATGATCATCATAACCATGACCACCATAAAGATGTTCATCATACCCATGTCCACCATGAGGATGATCATTATAACCATGGTGTCTTTCTGCAGGAAACTGTGGGCTACGAGTTGAACTCTGTATTTAATTCTAAAACAGTTTGAAGATGGAGTGTGTCTGCTAGCCTTTCCAGGTTGGCAATGTCGACATTTCTAATATCCATAGAAAGCTCAAAAACTTGAGCATTGGCCTTTCTCTTCTTTAAATTTGAGATCAGAGTCGAGCTTCCTAGCAACATCCAACAATAAAGTTGTCTTTCCAGAGCTGGGAGGTCCAAGGGGCAGAGTTAGAAGGTTTTATTATGCCACTGATATCGTGGAGTATATGCAGAACTCTTTTCTTTGCGAGGACAATGGAGCCGAGGATACTATCGAAAGTATTGATTGTAATGTTTAATAGAGTTGGTAGAGATATATTTCCAATATAAAAATCTGCATCAATTATAAACTGCTCGAATCGCACTTTGATTTTGGGGAGTTATAAACCCACTTTGTTAATTTTATCTCGGAGTTTGAGGAGGAAGCGTTCATTGTCCTCTTCAGTAATGCGCAGGATCTTCTCAATGAGATGTTGTATATCATTGAGGTATAGCCTTAAGACATCAAATTATTTATGTCAATCAGTTCTACCTACTCTGTTGCAAGAATCCATTGCATGGTTGTTATCACTCTGCCAGATTCCTAAGGTTGAAGAAGGAATCCCAACAGAGGTAACCACAAACAAACCTTTTAACTTGATATCTAGCCCTACCAAGTCAGAGAGGTCTCTCTCCACCAAACACAGCCTAGGAGGCTGGATAAATTAGGGTTTTAGGCTAGGTGTGAGTTCAAGGGTTTTGATAATTGATTTTGGTCGGGTTGTTGGATGAAAGTATGGTCAAGGGAGTTAGGTGAGGGAAAACGAGATAGGGTTGCATAGATTCATTTGGGAAAGGTATGGATAAGGCTTAGCACTTTAATATGATTGTGGTGAGAATATTTTAAGACTAATTAGAATATAGCAAGATCATGGGAGATGTATTCTTCCTAAACATAGGAAAATGGACAACTTATGATAACTTTCCCTAAACAGAGCATGAGCAAGCATGTATTCTGCCTATAAACTTGAAAGAGATAATACAATAGAGATGTAATGAACATGAAGAAAACACATTCTAACATATGAAACTAAAGGAAAAGAAATGATAAACATCATACCATATGTATCCCAAAAAATAGCTGCTACTCTTCTTTATTAACTGGCCAAACTCAGTACAATATTCCATAACCAATACATTAGCATCCAAACTGATTCAAACCCTTTCTACGAGTAAATAAAGGGAAGATATAGACATCAAAAAAACATTCACTCATCCTCAGGGGTCGAATCCATGAGGTGAGGAAGAGATCCACAAAATTCTGAACTGAAAGGTGGAGTGTAGGGAGCTCTATGTGACTCCTCCCTAATTACATTTAAAATGATTCATTTGACTTAATGATAACTTTTACCTAATGAATCTACCCCTAGGTAACTTATCCATAGCATAATTACATTTACCATCATCAATTAAATAGGTATAAACATGAATTTTTGAAGTAAAATTAAAATTAGAGAGAAATTTCAAAAAACTCAGCAAATGGTCAAGTGCACCATTTGTCTGTCAAGTGCACCCTCACTGTGTCAAGTGCACCCTCCCTATTCAAGGTCGCTTTTGACTGACTTTTGGGTGTCCCAATTGGCTCCACGATAGCTTTTTGGAAATCCCTTCAAGTCCAGTTTCCATATATACCTTCATTTTCCAAAATGAAGTTCATTTCCCCCCTCAAAACTTCAATCTCCCAAGAATGTTTTGTGCACAGCACCTAGGCCAAAATAGGGGCAAAAACATGATTTTTAGGGTGTTTTTCTCCCTTTTCACTGACCATTTTGTCTCAAAAACCTTATAAAATGTACAGGGTTCATGTCTTCATCATTATGAATCCAATGATGGTCTCTGTTTGGCCATTGGATGCCTCAAAAAAGTGTGCAATGCCTAGGGCACTGCACATGTGACCAAATTGCTGATATTAAATTGTCCATGAACACAAAAAAACCTAGATTTTGCAAAAATGATTCAAAATGTTTCAAAATGGGTGAAGTGAGTGTTGGTGAGGTGTCTAGGCTTGGAGTGAAGCCTCTGCAAGTATGTCTAATTTCTTCTTCTCTTCCATGGTCAAAACCTCAATCATTGCATTGGCTCTTTTGAGCTTGGCCATTGCAATTTTATCCTTTTGAGGATGGTGTTTGACATTCCTCCTCAGTAGGTTATTGTCTTTGTTAGCCTTTTCCAAAAGCTTCTCCAAACGCTGATTGGATATATCAATGCATGTCTCTCTATTTTCATTGATCACCATTTCAAGTTGCTCATTTAGGGTTAGTTGATCAGCAAGCTCAGCCTCCTTTTGTCTTTCTAGAGCTAGAGCTCTTTTTAACCCTCTAGTTATAGGTCTAATTCTTGGTGCTTGTTCATCTTGTTCATCAAGCAAACCATACTTTTAAAGTGTCTCAAATAGCATAAATTTGGCCTTTTCTGCCTCCCTTTGAGCAATGATGAATTTCACCTCATCAATGGTATGCTTTGTTTTCAACTGTTGGTTCTCCTACTCAAGGAAATCAACGAAAAACTTGGCCCTTTCAAGATTATTCTGGAGATCTCTAATATTTTCATCCTTTCCTTTGATGGATGCACTAGTGATTTTGACATCTTCATCCTCATCTAAGTCAACAAGCTCAAAATCATGCTCAATCTCATGAAGGTTTTCTTCATGTCTAACCTCTGGCTGAATTTCTGCCTCAATCACCTTTTCTTTGCCTTTTTTCACCTGTTTTGTTGATTTAGAAGGCATGGCCCCTTCCACTATGTGTGGAGAAAACACATGTTTGTGACCTCTCTAGTAGGTTTTTGGCAATGGTTCAACCTCAACCACTTTAGTCCTGTTAGGCTCACTGACCTCAATCCTGCTTGGTGATCCATTGTCATGATGAAATGGAGATGAAGGAGGTGAAATGGATGAAGGGGACTAGTCTGATGATGATGAATGTGTGATGGGTTGAGATGGAGGGATGGAAGTGGATGGCTGAGATGATGAAGGCACATTTAGTGCATGCTGAGTAGATGGCTCTCTGAATATATCATTGGCTATGAAGGTACTATGCAATGTTTAGTTGATTGAAAAGATGGAGGACTATGATTTTGATAAGGGAATGATGGAAAAGACTTCTCATTTGATGTTCATACTCCTTTTTCTGAACAATAAGTGCCATCTTATCAATGCTTCGGAAAAGGTAGTAGGGTATGTTGAGCATCTTTACCCTAGTGAAATGCATTAAGAGCCGGATGTGATAGGTATAAAGTCTTGAAAATCTACCTTTGCATGAAAATTATTTCATGATTATCTTCATCATTGGTGCATATCTGTCTAGGATCTAATAAAAAGGAAAGAAGTTCTCTTTCTCATTCTTATACCTTGGTTTTATGAAAGTCTCAAAGTATTTTTCCTCCAATTCACTGTTCTTGAACCATTTCTCCCCAACATTTGGGCTCCCAGTGGCAGCTGAAATGATGGAAGTTGAAACAGTAAAGGTGAAACCAGCTAGAGTAACCTGGTTTTCATGGAGGTTAGATATGAAAATCCTGGTCAACATGGCATGGTGTTGGACCCTATGAATTTTCTCATAGAAATCAAAACACCCAACATATTTGAAGCATGCCACTACCTTAGGAGATGCCAAAAGTTTTGTAGTACTTTTTGGCTCAATTTTGAGTATTCTTCCCCATTTATGTGGTCTTCTAGCCTCTGTTTCTTCTCCCTCACTATATCCTATGTTATCTTCTTCTGCCATGATGTTTTAAATTCAAAACCATGAGGAGTGTGATGATTATGAAAGCGGTCTTAGGAATGAGGAATGGGAAATGGAAATTGAGGGAGATGATACTAAGGACTTATGAAATGGGAAATGGGATAGGGAGTAATGATATGGTGAAATTTAGGATAGAGAAATTATTTACAGTTTTGGGGTTAGGAGCCTAGGTAAATGTAACACCTAGGGATTAGGGTTTTGGGAAAAATGGTTAAGGAAAGAGAATTTTGTAATACATTGGTTTAGGAATGGGTATTTGCAATTGTAGGAAGGTATGTAGGTGTAGGGAGATGAAATTTGGGGAATTTAAGAGTGCAATGGGATGACTAGAGTTTTAAAATTGATTTAAAACACCAAATTCTAACATAAATTTAACAACACCCAACACATGAACTTGATGGAGATGATAAATGATGGCATTAACTCTTACTCATTTGATGGAGGTCGATAAGAATATCACTGAAGCTTTAGAGAATGATTTTTTGCAGTTTGAATGTGTTTCTGGCCTTTTCTTGTCAATTGCGCCCTCGCAAAAGAGATTTTTCCCTGGCAGAAGAGAGTGTGCCCTCGTAGAAGAGAGTGTGACCTCACATAAGAGAGTGCATCCTGGCAGAAGATAGTGCACCCTCCGCTCTGTTTTTTGCAAATTTTCACCTGGAAATTCGAAATTTCACCCTCTTGGAGTGTGCTTAATGATGAAAGGAGACAAATGAGTTTGAATTTGATGTCATGAAGGCTTTAAAACTTGAATGAAATTGATCTTTTTGATTTAAAACCCACTTTTATAATGTTTCATTTCACCTTTAAAACATTTTTGAATACCCTTTTCACTTTGATTTTCTTCTTTGCAGGTTGATGTGCTGGAGTTTGGCACTCTTTACATTTTGACTTTGTTGATCTTCAGTTTGGCACATGAGTTTGAGTTGGAAGCTTGGGATGGTACTTATTACATATAATGAGAATAAAATTATATAAAAAATAAAAAATAAATTACATCACTATTTTGAATAAAATTACATTTGTTATTAAAATCATACTTTGAAACCATAATTACAACCTTTAAAAATCATATTTAAATGCTGAAAAATCTTCTTCAAATGATAAAGAAGTATTATTGAATCACTCTCACACTTTTGCTGACCTTACTGAGATGAAATGGAGTATTATTGAACCTTGAAAAATGAAACATAGTGACCTAAATGGACCTTGAATAACCATACTTCATGTTGACTTTGACTGACATAATGACATAGTGAAATGAGCTTTCAAGACTAATTGATGCTCACCAAGCCATGAATGTGGGCCAGAAAATGTGAATTTTTTGAGGGAGAGTGAGGTTTTATGACTAGGGCTACCATTAGTGAGGGAATTTTTTGCATGACCTAGTGGAATTATAAAAAAATTCTGAGTGGGACCCCTAAAATGAATATGAAAAGAGTGATTTTTATCACTGATGGCAGAATGAAAATTCTGACACTAACATGGTGCTGGTAGGTAAATGCAGGTTCAAAGCCCGTGTAAAAGAGTGATCAAATTAATTTTTAGACTTGCAACATACAAACCTCAATTAATAATGTCTTGATCATGTTAAAACGAGGAAAGTAACAAATATTCGCAACAATAATCATTTAACCAAACAACAATATGAGATATTTTGAGTAAAGATAAGACAAAATGGAGGCCCAACATCCCCCCATGATGACCATCTTGCATGTCCTCATGCAAGGAAATATGTTACTGTCACTTCCTCGCAAAAAAAAATAATTAAAAACATTTATAGGCATTCATAATGATGTCCCTACAATTCTGTGTGATCAAATTTCTTGTGATAGATAAAGCTTGCTCTAAAAAGAGGGTGTCTGTCAGACTCTTTATTTGCTTAGACTAATTTCAAGAAAATATTAAACCGAAAGCTACCATGGAAAAAGAAATATTGCAAGGATGGTGTTATTACTTGAATAAAATAGCCAACCTCTTAAAATTTCCAAAAGTATATCTCAGAGGCATCCTTGATCAGAAGTTTCACTCTAATATCCTCATTGCAAATTGAGTGACATGATTTGAAAAAAAAAGGTCTCAAAAGTAGACATAGTAATACCTTCCCATAGTAACCATTTTACCATTATCCATGTATATTTGAAGCTTCTCTTGTATGGCACAATGAGCTACCTGCACTAAGGGTCCCACACTCATAAGAATTATTCCAAAAAATAGAACTCCAAGGTATGACAACAAAAGGATTTTAAAGCCATTCTCAAAGAGATTGATAGTGAGTTCAGGGAAAGGCAAAAGCAACCAAGTAAATCATAGTGTAAAATTAACTTTAATACAATAGGCATGACCCTGCTGCTAGCAGGCGTCTATAGCCTCGACATGGATACATTTTAACCTCATGAAATGCTTGTGTCCCACCTATTATATATACATTCAGAGTCATTTAAGAACATTAATTTTTCTCTATTTAGAAGTTAATTGAAGGTCGTTGTCCTAGCTTGGTAACCAGCTAACGATAGTGCTATTCACAAGAACTAACAAGAAAGAACAAGTAGGCTCGTGATGAGACCTCTTGTCTTCCATATTTTCAACTAAAAGCCATTACCTTGCCTTGGTGACCAATGTGGTAATGTCATTCTCCTTAGGACCCATGATCATAGTAGGTCAGCTTGCAATGATACCTCCTATATGTCAATTAATTTGTTTATGTTTTTAGAAAAAAAATCTGATTATGATTAACCTTAGATAGGTTACTTAATAGGTGGGGAAGCAAATATACTCCTTATAAAGAGTGTAGGATGGCGTGAGGTTATCGTAAATATATCTCAGATAATTAGCAAAAATATTCCTTGAGGATATCATGCCAGGGTTCTTTATGAAGGCTTGTTATAGTTTAGTAGGCGTGGTCCACCATAGGAGGTTTTTCATTGATCCTTTCGAAGATGACTAAAAAAATTATGTTCTGAATAATGGTTTGTTAGAAATAGGAGAAAATTATTACATGTAACTTATAACAATGCCCTTTATTAACATGTTAATCCATAATCAAAGTCACTTTAAAATATGAGGTATTAAGTGTAAAGTTCTTCTCACAAGTCTTACCATGAGAGTGCATGATAATAGAAATTTCAAAAGTTGTGCTTTTAAGGAATCACAAGTTCAAAACTATTGTTATACATCTTGATTCATTATTCTTGTATTACCCTACCCTATTTTTAAAGAAATAAATATCACCTTTAAGTGTAGGTGTACTTCCATTGAAGTCACGTGCATAAAAAATGCTGATTATACTCATACTTAGCTTTAAAGAATAGAATTCAATACATACCAAAGTGTGAGAAGCCTGTTTATTCAATTGACATGGTACAAAGAGATGTCAAATGATGAGGGAATAATGTGTGCTTATGGCTATTTTAAACCAAGATTAAATGAGATCCACATATTTATGATTTTCCAACTGATGCAAGTCTTCCATAGTTTGATAGTCGCTTTCCTAGAGGCACGAAGGATCTGGTGAAAGTCAAAAAATAAATCCCTCAAGTTTAGGCTCAAATATTTGATTTTCAAATTGACAAGACTGGTTGAGAGAGAGTCTAGGGATTTTTATTTCAACAACATTTACAGAACAAGTTTCAATGAAATATTGCTCCTTTGGCAGTCTTTTAATTATATCTTCTTAGGGTGAATGCTCTGTAGTAATGGGGGAAGTTTCCAAATTCATTTCCTTTCCCAACATGGAATATGTAGCATTATGTTCAACATGGGAAACAACGGGAAGAATAGGTTTTTGAAACTGTTGTGCAACCTGATGGTTTAAATTATGGTTTGGACTAAGGCATAGAATAGGCTAAGGATTTGGGTTAGGGTTTGGACTAGGATTAGGTCTAGGTTTTAAATTATAACTAGGGTTAGGTCTCAGGTGTGGATTAGGGTTAGGTCTAGGGTGTGGATTAGGGTTAGGTATATGGTATGGACTAGGGTTAGGGTATGGATTAGGGTTTGGACTAGGACTATGGTATGGATTAATGTATGGACTAGGGTTATGGTATGGATTAGAGTTTGGACTAGGACTAGGGTATGGATTAAGGTATGGAATAGGGTTAGGGTATGGACTAAGGCTAGGGTAAGGTTTCACATGCGACTGGGACCATGGAGGAGGATAACTTAATCGTGCATTGGAAAGAAATTGAGGTTTTTGTTGGTGCTCATATGATTGAATTTGCATGGGATATTGCCCTAGAGATAAGGATCCAAATGATTCTTGAGGCCATGGAGATATCTGGCTCGAGGAGGATAGTCAAGGAGAGGGCCATTGCGGCCATGAAGTAGTATATTCAATTGGAGGAGGATTAAAAGGTTTCCATGAAACTGCAGGATTACAAAAATTTTGAGGAACCCGCTCAGGAAAATAAGAATTATTCCAAGTATCAAATGATAATGGGTTTTGAGTTATACTTGGTAGTCGATGGGAAACACTCTTGGTAGTGATGGGTAACGTTTTTTTGGATGATCCTCTTCAAAAATTTTGAAAAATTTCAGGCTACTAAGTGGATACTTTCCAAGGAAGTGTTTCTTTCTATAGTTGGCGCAAAAGATAAGAGGTGGGTTTTCATCCTGCTTCCACTCTCCCTGCAAATCATCCAATTTCGAAATCAAAGATTTTATAATATCATTTTTATGTTCAAGAAAAATGTTAAATTATGCACTTGTTAATTCCTCATTGGATGAATTGTATGTCTCTTTAGCAGCATAAAAAATCCTCATTGAGTGATTCCTCAAAATACCATTTTCCTGTTTTTTAACAAGCCCATTGGTACATTTGTTAACACATGAATAGTGTGTATATATATGTGTAGGATGGGGGATTCTTACAACATTAAAGAAAATGAGAAACCTTAAAGCAACAGTGTAGGAAAGAAATAAATTCAAAGAACATAAATTTGCAAGAGAAACTAGTTGAAGGAAAAAAACCAAATGCAAAAAGTCACCAAGGTCAAACCCCTAAGCATCTCCCTAGAAATGATGCCAAAATGTTGGGTGCATTATAGGGTCTATAAATGTACCAACATTTAATTTTCAATTCAGATAGTTCGTGAACTTCAAGACTCATCACTAGAAATGCGAGAGAGAGCCCTTGGCAACCTGCAAAACAAATTATATTCTTTCACATTAATATCATAAATAAATTAAATCCTGCACTAAAAGAGAATTTGAGAAACACCAATCCAAAAAATTAAAATTTTGCAGGAAATGAAAGGAAATCCTAGACTATCAAATGCGGAAGGCAATTTTAAGTATGAGGAAATAGAAGGGAAATCAGAACTGGAAACCAAGCAGTGTCAACACAATATCAAAAGATTGGAAATGCTGGAATAAATTCAAAAGAAGTTCAAAACCATTTTGCCTACACTACTTCTTCCTGCACTACTTCTGCTTGCACTAATTATGCTACATCTACCTCTGTGTAAAATTAACCATTTTCAACATAACATAATTTCCATCACGACTTTTAGATAATAAAAAAATTATATGTGATTGTTGCTTCCTTAATGATGCATAGGTTTTGCAAGTGTGGATTCAATGCACGCATTAATACCTCAATACCATAAACACTTAATTCGACCTCAGGTTGTGAAATATAAATTAAATGGGTCTGGATCGATTCACAGGATTCAAGTTGCACATTACAGCTCTGGAGGGACGCAATATTATTCAATAGAAATAAATATTTCGAAGTGCACGAAAAGTTTCTTAGAGCATCAAATTAAATTAATTTTAGAGTTGGCAAGAAAACATTGCAACAAATTAAATAACATCAATTTGAAGATGGGAAGAGAATGCAAATAAATAAAATCTTGCAATAGAAATTCACACACATAGTAAATAACATGATTTAACCTAAGAGATGCAGAGCGGGGTTGAGATGGTCTGGCAGCCAACCTAGCCAGTTTGCACGCTCTATTCCTGACCTGGTTCACAAAGAAGTTAAAACCATGAGATGCAATAAATAAACTAACAGAGCATGTTGGAAAATTGCTTCAATTAATTCTGGAAAACAAAGTCTTTACATCAAGCAGACAACACTTAGCTTGAGCAAGACAAGAGGAGCGATCCACAGGTTATAAAATGCGTGAGGCTACATTGGGACCGACTCCTCCCTCCTGCACATTCCTTCTATTCCTGTGCATGCCTCCCAATTCCTCTTGATCTATTTCCTAATTCACTCCTAATTAATTAACTGTTTGCTCCAGGCGATCTCTTATATAGAAATTTAAATACAATTTGGGTTTTCACAACTAATCAGAATATAAGAGGTAGATTAACGATATTAAAAATTCATCAGGAATAAAATTAATTTTACAAAAAAAAGTCGAAATAGGGAATGATTCTGGTGAATCATTCCTCTTTTCCAAGAGTGGCGATATTTCTGGCAAGTTTTATTTGACACTCTGTGACTTGGAATGGGGTTGTGCGACCTTCTTCCATGTCTATCATCTACCTGGACGATCCTTGTCATTTCCCTTACCGAAATCATGACCACCTTGGAGACAGTCACTATATCCTTGACTGTCATGAGCACGCTCATCATAACCACGACCACCATAAGGATGTTCATCATACCCATGGCCACAATGAGGATGATCACTATAACCACAATGTATTTCTGCAGGAAACTGTGATCTATGAGCTCGAATCTGTATTTAATTATGCAATGGTTTGAAGTTGGAGCATGTTCGCTAGTCGTTCCAGGATGGAAATGTCAGCATTTCTGATACCCATAGAAAGATTAAAGTTGTGAGTATTGGCCTTTCTCTTCTTGAACTTTGGGATCAGAGTCGAGCTTCCCAGCAAGAGCCAACAAATCTTTTTTCTTTTCAGAACTTGGAGGTCCAAGAGGCAGAGTCATTCTAGAAGGTTTTATTATGCAACTGATATCATGGAGTATGTTCAGAACTCTTTTATTTGCAAGGCCAATGGAGCCGAGGATACTCTTGAAAGTATTTACTATAAAGTTGAACATATTTGGGAGAACTCTATTTCCAATATAAATATCTGCGTCAATTGTCAACTGCTCGAAGCGCACTTCGATTTTTGGGATTTCTAAACCCACTCTGTTAATTATATCCCAGAGTTTGAGCAGGAAGCATTCATTGTCCTTTTTGGTAACGCACATGATCTTCTTAATGAGATTTTTCCTATCATTTAGGTCTAGCCTTGAGACGTCAACTTCTGTATGTGCATTAGTTCCACCTGCTTTGGTGTAGGAATCTGTTGCATGGTGCAGGCAGGTAAATGCAGGTTCAAACCCTGTGTAAAAGCTTGTTCAAATTCATTTTTAAACTTGCAACATTCAAACTTGAATTAATAATGCTTTAATCATGTTAAAATGAGGAAAGTAATAAATATTTTCAACAGTAATAATTTAACCAAATATAAATATGAGAGATTTTGAGTAAAGATAAGACAAAATGTAGGCCCAAAAAAGTCCTTTCCAGCTCTCCTATAAACATATTGACATCAATTAAGCCATCACAGTGCGGTAAATAATGTACCTCAGATGTTATACAACACAGAGATCGGGTCACATGATTACAGCGCAGTGCGGACACCTCATGCAATCAGTTTTTCAAGAGCTATCCTTCTCCCACTTAGGATTCCCAGCAATTGTTGGATTAATCCAGTCTTCCTTGCGCAAAGTTAGCTTATAGATTTTATCGATCTCATCCTCAGTGCACACTGGTTCAATATAGATTTGGCCTTCTTTAGGATCTAGAGGAATGATTACCCTAACTCCATTTCTTTCAAATTCCATCCTCCTTCTCTTTAGATTGATAACACCATACATGTCAATGGCCCAATCCAATTGAAATCTACAATTTGTTTGACTTCAAAGTACGACATCACCTTAACACCAACTATATTGACCAAAACTTGTGACAACCTTCCTAAATGGATAATCTTCTGCTGGTTGGCCATGCGTAGTTGGATAGTATACCACTCTAGCTTTGGTTCTCCCATGCACTGCCATGTTTGCTTAAGTAGAACATTAACATGTGATCCTAGATCTAAATTAACTTGGCCCATTTCATTAGCACCAAAATGAACATCTATACACATCTCCCTAACCGTTCTCTTCTTTTTCTTGTATATTTTATTGATTTTTCGTTGTTCTACCATGGGTTATTCTTTCTCAACGCAATTATCTATCAATGCATGCATATTTTCAACAGCCTTGTTCTTGTGAAAAAACTTTATAAATTCTTGTAAAAATGGTTTAATCTCCTCATCTCCTCCTTCTTCCTTCAATGTTCTACCACATGTTGATGTACTTCCTTCTGAAAATTATGTCTGTGCTTCAATAAAGGTCTCTTTTTCTCGCTGAAGATTAAAGCCTTCTTTATTTTCAGGTGCTTTACAAATGCATACATCAGTGGATTTTTTCTTTCATTTAAATTCATTGGTAGATACACCACTCTCGGTAACCACTTTCACACAAAGATATTCTTCACGAGTTTCTTCGCAAACCATCTGAAGATTTTGCGTTGGGGTCTGCGTTTTATTTTCCTGCATTTTAGAAATCAAGACATGAAAATCTTCTATGACATGATCAAATTGTCTATAGTACCTGCAGGATAGCTGTGCTTCATTCAAACAGTCGCATGCATACTGGCCAACATATCCACAGTTATAACAAATTAATTTCCCTCTTCCTCGGCCAGCTGATCCACCTCCTCGGCCTCTTCCTCTGCCTTGGAGTCCTCTGTGCCTAGAAGGGGATGCTGGTGATGTAGGCTCAACCTGCATTCTATATATCTCTTCTTTATCCAACATCATATCATAGGTACAATAATGCTTCTCATCATGCCCTAATGACGAATATAATTTTGAAAATAACTGCTTCAAGTCCAGATGATATTTTTCGATCCTGGGTCAAGAATCTATGTCATGTAATCTAGCACTCTGACGGATAGTGCACCATGTAGGATTCTTCAATGGAATAGGTCCTCTAGAATTCAGATAATTATTGAAGACAGAACACTGGTATTTATGGTACCCAAAAGCTTTGAATTTTGTACACCATACCTCTACGTAGACATCATTTCCTTTGTCTTTGCGCAGACTTTGAATTTCTAGATGCATGGCTTCCAACTAATTCTGAATCTATTGAGTTCCCATCGCAATAGTTTTTTGGGTAACCTCCAAATTCATTGGGACCTCAATAGCCTCCGCTTGTGTGGAATTATTTTTTGACCTAATGGTTGGCACAGATGTGGGAGAAACATAGGAATGCACCATTCCTTCAACCTTTGATTTCCCTCCCATACAAATTCATTAGGCTCCTGGCGAATATCCTTCATTTCAGTCACTAACTCTACATATGACTTGGGTTTCTTCAACTTCTCTTTTAGGGCCTCTTTCATTTCTTCCAAGGTAGAATTAGCGTTTGCTTGAGCGTACCTAATGTACCAATCTAATGTGTGATCTTCGAATGCAGTAGCTAACTATGCTTTTCTAATATCAATATTGTTAACTAGCTGAGCGTGCCATACGACATCAGTCACAAACCAAAACTGATTAGTGTCTTCATTTCCAATGCCTCTAAAATTAGGTAAATTCATCGATGTTTCCATATATACTTCAAGGGGAGGTGGAAGTGGTGGTGGAGATGGACTATGTGGTGGAGTAGGCAATATATGATGTGAATTGAGAAGTGGATTGGACGGAGTGGGAAATGGACTCATGGGTTTCTATTATGATGAGATGTCTTCTTCAAAATCGCTTTAGCTAGCAGTTTCTGGTTCAAGTTCACTAACAAATCTAGGCTTCATAGGGCTATATATATATATATATATATATATATATATATATATATATATATATATATATATATATATATATATATATATATATATATATATATATATATATATCTATCTATATATATATATATATATATATATATATATATATATATATATATATATATATATATATATATATATATATATATATATATATATATATATATATCTATATATATATATATATATATATATATATATATATATATATATAAATATTAATAAATTATTGTTAGTGTGTTTAATTATCTTCCCAGTGGGTGACGGTATAGCTGCAAAGAAAACCCCGTTCACACAACAGCATTTTCAACAAAAATTTCAATGAGCACAGGAACTTACCTCTAGGGCATTTGAAAAACCTTCTTTCTAGTTCAAAAAATGACACAAATTGGTAAATGGAAAATTCAGTCACAAATCCTCCCGAGAGGAAACCAATCCAATGATCTACCACGCGGGTGATCTTATTATCAAAAATATCTACTTGTTGGATCAATTTAGGAGTCCACTCAGTGACTACGTCATCCTTTATGCAGTGACAAAATTAAGCTAAGCGCGACAACCATTCCTAAAGTTCGTGTGCAAAATAACAAAATAAAATTTCATGCAATTCAGTATGGATATATTTTGGTGCCCATTTGACGCAACAACACCCGAAAGGCAGGCTCCAGTGGAGGGATCGTCAAATGCTACGTGGCACTGTCACTATTTCCTTGCCAATTCCCCATTCTTCACTCCACATGGTCTAATTCCTTTGTTATTTTATTTGTCAATTTCAAATAAATATATTTACCACCTTCGAGTGTATATTATAATTCCCGGCTTCCATACACATCTCTAACTTCATAATCAAGTTATAACTTCACACATTATATATTACTATTGGCTTTATAATTCTCCGCACCTTATATAATATCCCGACACCTTATAACTAACCGGCGTTATAATATACCTCTGGCCAGCCCCACATATATGTCTATGGACCCATCAACCATATAACCGTACCTTAGGTTAAATGTTCTGCATCTTTGTTCAATGATCACCCTCCGATGCTCCTGTGCCAGATCGACGACTCTTGATGATTTCTCTTGGCGTCCTCAGTCGGAGTATAACGTGCGAAACGAATACGGAAAGGCGGTTTCCCGCGGGTCCACTCTGCCACGTGTCGATTCCTCTATGGAATTTCTCCCCCCTCCAGGAATACCACTTATGGTCGAAAGGCGGTGCGAAATTGACAATCCGCCTTCCCAAATCCATTAGCGGGTTTTGAATAGTGACTGACCAGGGTTCACGTCGGCTTATGATCTCCAATTAATGATAAACCAAAATTGTCTCGTTATACAGGAATTCCTCAATGTTAGCCAAAATTCTCAACACAGACTTCACCTGCAGTGGGTGAATTCACAGGGCAATCCAACAATTTATAGGAGTTTAAAGATAGAGAAACAAGATTTCTCGTGCACAATTGCCTCACAGTCAAAAAATCCTACACAATTATCAATTTGGGACCATTCAAGACAGATAAGCTCAGGGAACATCTAGCTGGAAACAATTGTTTACACACAGAGTTTTATTATGGAATATCCTCCCTACTACCCCCCTCTACATCTGAGGGATTACAATTATATACATAAACATTTTTCTGTTCGGTTCCTCTGCGGGGACCGTTTGGAAAATCAAACGCC
This sequence comes from Pinus albicaulis, assembly GCA_034641835.2. NCBI lineage: Eukaryota > Viridiplantae > Streptophyta > Pinopsida > Pinales > Pinaceae > Pinus > Pinus albicaulis. The sequence continues at coordinate 72,371,483 of CM076579.1, read as the reverse complement.
TTATTACAAAAATTCAACTATAGCGAAATGACAAGCAGACTAGCTGACTATTCAACTTCTACAACTCAGCAGTGATCTAAATGGCTTGTCGAGTGAGGTATTGACACCTAGCTGTAACAATTCGACTGTTTTCAACCCGTCCTAGCCACAACATGTGGACAAAACTCCTACATTGCTGGCTAGTGTCTAATGCCCCTGCATCAGACTCCCGAGGGCAATTTTCTTCATGGGCTCCTATCCATGAGCTCTTCCACTGATCTGCCTATCTTCTGCAACATTTCTTCAGTCATCCAAGTGGCATCTTCCTCTGGCTTATCCTTCCATTTGATCAAGTACTGAAAGTACTCTTGTCCTCTGGTCCTTCTGAACACTCTCTTGTCCAATATCTTCTCTGGTTGCAATGGCTGTGCTGGAGGTAGCTTCTCTTTCCACTAAATCTGTTCCTTGTCTGCTGATCTTGCTTCTGCACCATCATCTTCATACTTGTACAAATATGCAACATTAAAAATAGGAGATATTCCAACGTCAGAAGGTAATTCAATCTGATAAGCATTTGCAGAAAACTTCCTGAGTATCTTGCATGGCCCAATCTTTTTGAACTTCAGTTTATTATACTGCTTCTTTGGGAACCTCTCCTTTCTCAAGTGTGCCAAAACCAAGTCTCCTACTTCAAATTGGACCTCTCTTCTGCTCAAGTCTACTCTGTTTTTATATTTGATGCTGCTACTTTGTAATTGTTGCTTCACTTGTTCGTGTATGGCCTGGATCTCTGAAGAAAAATCCTCACCATCTTCACTCCTTAGCTCTGCTCTTCCCAGATTTCTTAACTCTGATATTCCTCTGGGGTGCATTCCATAAACAATATGGAATGGACTCTGTCCTGTGCTCCTGTTTGGTGAATCATTATATGCATATTCTGCCTGGGGAAAAATATGATCCCACTGCTTGGGATGCTCTCCTGCAAGACTTCTCAATAAATTTCCCAGACTTCTATTCACTACCTCAGTTTGTCCATCAGTCTGAGGATGATAAGCTGAGCTGAAACTTAGTTTGGTACCAAGTTTCTTCCACAGTGTCCTCCAAAAATGACCCACAAATCTGGTATCTCTGTCTGAAACAATACTCTTGGGCAACCCATGCAATCTAACAACTTCCTTGAAGAACAAGTTAGCAACATGGGTGGCATCACTAGTTTTGTAACATGGAATAAAATGTGCCATTTTGGAGAATCTATCCACCACAACAAAGACTGCATCATTCCCTCTCTGAGTCTTGGGCAATCCTAGAAAAAAATCCATACTCACCATGTCCCAAGGCCTGTCTGGAATATGCAAGGGAGTGTACAATCCTGCATTCTGGCTCCTTCCTTTGGCATATTGACAGATTTTGCAATTTCTCACAAACTTGTCCACTTTTGCTCTCATCTTGGGCCAGAAATTAAAGTGACCCAGCTGCTCATAAGTCTTATCAGTACCAAAGTGTCCAGCAAGTCCACCACTATGCTTCTCTTTGATCAAATTTTCTCTCATGGAACATTTTGGTACACACAGTTGGCTTCTTCTGAATAACAAGTCTTCCTGCAAGAAATAATCTAGCCACTGGATTCTATCTGTTAAAACAGGGTTACTACATGCCTCAAATTCTTCTTTAAAATCTGGATCTGTTTTATACAATTCTTTCAGAAAATAAATTCCTACAACTTCAAAATTAGTTTCTTGAACAAGCATGTGCCTCCTACTCAAAGCATCAGCTAATTTATTGGCTTGGCCACTTATATGTTTCAAAACAAAATTAAAACCTTGGAGATACTCAACCCATTTAGCATGCTTATGTTTCAACTTGGGCTGCTGTACAATATACTGCAAAGCATGATTGTCAGAATATAATACAAATTCCCTAGACATCAAATAATGTCTCCACTTCTTCAGTGCCTGAACAATTGCATAGAATTCCTTCTCATAAGAGGAATACTTTCTTCTGGTGTCATTTAGCTTTTCACTGTAATAGGCTACAGGCCTATCATCCTGACTCAACACAGCTCCAATGGCCTCTCCACTGGCATCACACTTTACTTGAAATGGTTTAGCAAAATCAGGCAGGATCAAAACAGGCTTCTCCGTTATCTTTTGCTTCAAAACTTTAAAGTTTCTTTCTGCTTCAGCAGTCCACTTAAATGGCTGTTTGCTCTTCTTTATTGTCTCAATTATGGGTGCATTAATCTTACTGAAGTTTCTTATAAACTTTCTGTAAAAACTAGCAAGTCCATGGAAACTTCTTACCTCAAAGACATTCCTAGGTGAAGGCCACTCCATAATTGCCTTAACCTTTTCTGGGTCCATCTTCAATCCTTCTACAGAAACAAAAAACCCCAAATACACCAAATATTCCTTCATGAATGAGCATTTCTTCAGATTTATCAGTAGTTTCTCTTGGTGCAGCTTCTTCAAGACATGATTAAGATGCCTTAAATGTTCTTCTCTAGTTCTGCTGAAAACTAATATATCATCCAGATACACTATCACAAATTTACCAATGAATTATTTCAATACTTCATTCATGAGTCTCATAAAAGTGCTTGGTGCATTTGACAACCCAAAAGGCATTACCATCCATTCATATAATCCTTCATTTGTTTTAAAGGCAGTTTTCCACTCATCACCCTCTCTTATTCTAATCTGATGGTATCCACTCTTCAAATCTATCTTTGAGAAATATTTATCACCACTCAAACAATCCATTAAGTCCTCAACTCTGGGCAAAGGGAATCTGTACCTGATTGTGATCTTATTGATTGCTCTGGAATCAGTACACATCCTCTAGCCTCCATCTTTCTTTGGGCTCAATACTGCTGGTACTGCACATGGACTCAAACTTTCTCTGATCAGCCCCTTGTCCACCAATTCCTGTACTTGTCTCCTGATTTCCTCATTTTCCTTGGGAGTCATTCTGTAGGCTGCCTTATTTGGCAGATTTGAGCCAGGGATAAAATCTATCTGATGGCTGATCTTTCTCACAGGTGGCAGCTCATCAGGTAAATCATCCACAACAATGTCACAGTAATCATCTAACATCTCTTGGATTTCTATTGGAAAATCAGAAATCTTTGTAGAAGTAAGAACTACTTTTGGTTTGCAAACTAAAGCAAAGCTTACCTCTTCTTCTTCTATCTGTTGCAGATATTCCTTCCCGCTCAGCAACAAGGTCTTTGGATCAATCACTCTGCTGGATGGCTCTCCTTCTTCCATGGGTATCAATGTATGATGTACCCCATCTTTGAAGAACTTGTAAGTGTTCTTCTTGCCATCATGCACTGCTACTCTATCAAACTGCCAAGTTCTACCCAGCAGTATATGACACACATCCATGGGCATTACATCACACAAAAATTTGTCCTTGTACTTGCCCATTTGCAGCTCTATTTCACACTGTTCTTTCACAACCAGCTGATGCCCTTTATGCAGCCAGGAAACCCTGTAGGGAGTTGGATGCTTCCTAGTCTTCAGCTTCAATTTTTCTATTACCTCAGTGGAAACTAGATTTTTTGTGTTGCCACTATCAATGACTAGCTGGCAGCATTTCCCTTGGACTTTGCATATGCTCCTAAACAAAGTCTTCCTTTGTGCAGGCTCAATGACCTCCTTGGCTTGCTTCAACAGGACCTTATTAACCACCAAGGACTCTCCCCTCTCTGGAATAATTTCTTCTTCAATTTCTGCTTCTTCTCCAGCCTGGGCAACAACAACATTTCTTGGACCAACACCCACATTCTCTGGACATTCATAGTGCTTGTGTCCCACTTGTTGACATCTATAACACCTCAATTCTCTACCTCTGCCTCTGTCTCTGCCTCCTCTTCCTTTTTCTCTGTAAGAACCCCTTCTTCCCCTTGCATCATCCTCTGTAGATGAATTCTGAGGTGAGCTACCATTAGCTCCATCCTTGGGTGTAGCAGGCTTCCCTCTATCACCCTGACTTCCCTTTCCACGGAAAGTACCTCTCTTCTTGGCACACTGTTTCCTCAGGAGTTTCTCCTTTGCTTTCAAGACCATTTGGTAGGCCTCTTCCACTGTCTTGGGAGACAGAAGGTCAATCTCATCTTGGATCTCCAGCTTGAGGCCATTCACATATCTGGCAGTCTTCTCTGGTGTGTCTTGAAATTTCCCAGCTCTTATGCTTACTCTATAGAATTCCTCTGTGTACTCCTTTACTGTCAGCAACCTCTGTCTTAGGTTCTGCATTTGTCTATACAATGTCAGCTAGTAATCACTAGGCAGGAATTTACCTTTTAGTTTAGCCATCATTCTAGTCCAGCTCTTGATAGGTTGCTTGCCAACTCTCCTCCTTTCTTCCTGCACTCCATCCCACCAAAGTGCAACATGTCCCTTCAGCTTTGTCACTGCAAACTTGACCTTCTTATCTTCACTTATTTCTTCATAATCAAAGCACTTATTGATTTCATTAATCCAGTCAACCAGTTCTTCTGGATTCAGTACCCCTGCATAGCTTGACACTTCAATTCTGAGCTTAACTGCAGACCCTAGAACAGTTCTAAGGAGCCTCATGTCAGGAGGAATTTCAACATTTTCTTCTGCTTCTTCCATCTCAGGTTCACTGATGTCTTCAGGATCTCTGGGCTGTCTTCGCTCCATGGCATCTATTCTGGCCTCAACCCTCTGCAACATCCCCAACACCTCAGTGTTGGCAACAGGTCTCCTTCTGCCAGCACCTCTACCAACTCGGATTGCCATGTCAGCAAAACCTAGCTCCGATACCACAATTGACGCAACAACAGCCGAAAGGCGGGCTCTAATGGAGGGATGGTCAAATGTTACGTGGCACTGTCACTATTTCCTTGCCAATTCCCCGTTCTTCACTCCACGTGGTCTAATTCCTTTGTTATTTTATTTGTCAATTTCAAATAAATATATTTACCACCTTCGAGTGTATATTATGATTCCCGGCTTTCATACACATCTCCAACTTCATAATCAAGTTATAACTTCACACGTTATATATTACTATTGGCTTTATAATTCTCCGCGCCTTATATAATATCCCGACACCTTATAACTAACCGGCATTATAATATACCTCCGGCCGGCCCCACATATATGTCTATGGACCCATCAACCATATAACTGTACCTTAGGTTAAATGTTCTGCATCTTCATTCAATGATCACCCTCCGATGCTCCTGCGCCAGATCGACGACTCTTGACGATTTCGCTCGGCGTCCTCAGTCGGAGTATAATGTGCGAAATGAATACGGAAAGGCGGTTTCCCGCGGGTCCACTCTGCCACGCATCGATTCCTCTATGGAATCGCTCCCCCCTCCAGGAATACCACTTATGGTCGAAAGGCGGTGCGAAATTGGCAATCCGCCTTCCCAAATCCGTTAGCGGGTTTTGAATAGTGACTGACCAGGGTTCACGTCGGCTTATGATCTCCAATTAACGATAAACCAAAATTGTCTCGTTATACATGAATTCGTCAATGTTAGCCAAAATTCTCAACACAGACCTCGCCTGCGGTGGGTGAATTCATAGGGCTATCCAACAATTTACAGGAGTTTAAAGATAGAGAAACGGGATTTCTCGTGCACAATCGCCTCACAGTCAAACAATCCTGTACAATTATGAATTCGGGATCATTCAAGGCAGATAAGCTCGAGGAGCATCTAGCTGGGAAAAATTGTTTACACACAGAGTTTTATTATGGAATATCGTCCCTACTGCCCCCCTCTACATCTGAGGTATTACAATTATAGACATAAACATTTGTCTGTTCGGTTCCTCTGCGGGGACCGTTTGGAAAATCAAACACCTTATTACAAAAATTCAACTAACTGAAATATGACAGACAGAATAACTGACTATTCAACTTCTACAACTCGAACTGATCTAAATGAAACTGTTAGCTGAGGTATTGACACCTAGCTGTTACAATTTAGATGATTTCGAACCCCCCCCTAGCCACAACATGTGGACAAGACCTTCTACATTGCTGGCTAGTGTCTAATGCCCCTACATCACCATTGCTCATCAGATAACTTAGTACTTTTATTCTCTTGGAGTGTAAATTTAAGGATCTTTCTATCCAGAAAATCTTGTAAATCGTTTCGTGACAGATGCCACAACATCAAATGTCCCTCAGAATAATCTCAGTATCGACAACAGAACCATGTGTTTTCTTGAGGGGTCCTAACCTAGGTTCAAATTTATGGATAAACCAACAAACCCTCCAACTACTGGCCCTGTCGGTAGTGATATTCTTGCACAGACCAAAGTCTCACCCGAAGAAGTATGGGGGGGTGCGAGAACTAGGTTTTTTCACCCCAAAGGGGAAATTAATGAAGTGGTTCTCAACAAAGCCAATTGCAAACTTAAACATATGCGCGCAACAACATATAACAGAATCACAGAGAATGCGCAGTCTTTAATATAATAACACAAAGTTTGTTTTCATCTTATTATAACATAACTGGATGATATCTAGACAATGCAAATACTTAAACAGATATATTAGCCATCAATGAGTTCATAATCATATCATATACCCTTGGGAAATCATCAATAAGTAAGAAAAATAATGTGATATTATCATAATATAAGCAGTAAACAACTTAGATTCATAACACATTGAACTTTCCAAAAACCTTCCTTTCTATTAGCTTCAGATTTGTTAATCAATACATCAACTTTTCCTTACAAAACCCTTCCATGCACACAGCCAGGACTAGGCCTTTGTGCGCATAGCTAGTAGGAGCCTCTTAACCCAACCCAAATACCCGAAGGATAACATCTAACATGAGATTCACCTTTGGGAACTTGATTCGTTAGAGAAGGAATTCAGGTTGGCAAGAAAAATTGAATGTAAAATTATGGCGACAACAAAGCCTACCACTCACGTCTATAAGGATGGAAGTGCTGCTACTCCTAGACTTCTACAACCTACAAGGTTGACACCACAACAATTGGAAGAAAAAAGAGAAAAAGGGCTTTGCTACATTTGTGATATGAAATACACTAAAGGTCATAAGTGTGCTGAGAAGAAGTTATTTTACATAGATTGTGAAGAGGAGGAGGAAAATGAACAAGAAACTTCAAAAGAAGAGGATATACATGAGGAAGCAACCCTAGAGAAAGAAAAAATGATTCTCACCATATCCTGTAATGCATTTGCAGGAATTACCACTCCTCAAACTCTCAAGATAGAAGGACATATCAAGAAGAAAAAGGTATAGTGTTGATCGATTAGGGTAGTACCCATAATTTTATTCATTGTAAGGTATCCAAGGAATTGAATTGCTTCCTATACCTAGCACCAGAGTGTCAAGTGATGGTTGCAAATGGAGGAACTACAAATTGCTCTGGAAAATGCCATAATATCAAGCTAACCATGGGCCAATATGTATTGAATAGTCCAATGATTTCCATTCCAATGGGAGGCATTGATGTTGTACTAGGATTACAATGGTTACAATATTTGGGGACGATAGCTTTTAATTTTCAAGAACTTTTCTTGAAATCTTTTTCAGAAGGGAAGGAAGTTGAATTATGGGGTATCACAGGGAAGCTGGGAAATATAATAAGCTCTAATGTCATGATAAAGCTTCTAAGGAAATAATAATGAGGCGTAATGCACAATTATGCTCACTAGAAGTTCCAACATCAAAATCATTTATTTCTCTAAATCTCCAAAAAGTATTGGACAATCATTCCAAGGTGTTTAAAACTCCCAATTCATGATCATGATCATGCTATTCATTTTATTACAAGGAGTGTTACTCCAAACATCAGGCCTTACAGATATCCTTATGTCCAAAAGAGAAAAATTGAACGTATGATTGCAAAATTGTTAGAGGCTGGTATAATTCAACCTAGTCAAAGTTATTTCTCTGCTCTAGTAGTATTGGTGCAAAAGAAGGATGGATCATGGCATGTGTGTCTGGATTATAGGGAGCTCAATAAGCTCACTATTAAAGATAAATTTCACATTCTTATGATTGATTAATTATTGTATGAATTACATGGAGCAATTTATTTTACCAAGTTGGATCTTCGTTCAGGATATCATCAAATTAGAATGAAGACTGAAGATATTCCGAAAACATTATTTCGAGATCATGAGGGTCATTATTAATTTTTGGTCATGGATTTTGGCCTTACCAACATAACTTCTACATTTCAAGGGTTGATTAATTCCATTTTCAAACCCTTTCTTAGAAAATTTTTGTTAGTATTTTTTGATGATATACTAATCTATAGCAGGTCTTGGTAGGATCATGTTCAATAGGTTGGCAGGGTGCTCAAACTATTGGAGGAGAAACAATTATATGAAAAAACCTCCAAATGTTTCTTTGGAGTACAACAGGTGGAATATTTGGGTCATATTGTATCTCAGGAGGGGGTTAAGGTATACCCTAACAAAATTAAAGCCATTAAGGAATGGAATTTCCCCACAACCATAAAAAAACTTGTGAGGATTTCTCGGGTTAATAGGGTATTATCGCAAGTTTGTTAAGAATTATGGAAGAATAGAAGCACCTATAAAAACATTATTGAAGAAGGATGCATTTTCATGGACTCCTGAAGTAGCGAAGGCCTTTGAACATCTTAAAGAGGAAATGTGCCTAATGTTGAGTGTGGAGCTGATTATCTTGTTTATTTTGTATCACAGCATTGGACCCCTGTACCTTAATGGGGGCGGCAACGCCACCCGTAATTAAATGATGTTTGGGGGGTCCAAGGGGGGTGGCTGTGACTTCATGGAGCCCCACCCTAGCGGGCGGTTTCAAGGGCAGTGCCCCTGAAGCTTAAAACAGATGTAAAATTGCCTTATAAAAGTATAGTAATTTCTAGTCAACCTGGGCCGTTCATTAGGCAGATGATCTAACGGTAGAAGTTATGTTTAGTGTAGGGTTTTTTTCCCTAGAAGGCACCCCCTCGCTTGTATGAGGGTATTGTATTGCGGCTGTGTATGGTATGTGTATTCTCGGAGAGAGAAACAGAGAGGGAGAATGTGAGAGAGAATAGAGGATATTACAACGGATCTGTTGTAGGTTGTGTCTCTTCATTTTGCTGGATAAGAGAAAGGAAGGACTGGCTGTTCGGGGTGGACGTAGCCCAAACTGGGTGAACCACATATATCTGTGTCTCTCTGGTTTTATGTGCTTTGTGTGCTTGTTTTTTCCACATATTTTATGTGTTTCATTACTCTGTAATATTTAATTTACTAACAACTGGTATCAGAGCCAAAGGTCTATTTGGCTGATAAAATTGCAGGAAAGAAGGGTTTCCTGGTTTGAATGGGAGCAATGGTGGAATATGGTAAATTTAGGGTCGATAAATTTAACGGCCAAAACTTCCCACTGTGGAAGATGCAGATGGAATATTATCTGTATCAGAAAGATCTGTACCTACCATTGAGCGGAAAAACAAAGAAGTCGACAGCTATGACAGACACAGAATGGGAGATTCTCGATAGAAAGGCACTCGGAACAGTACGGTTGTGGCTCGCGGCGTCGGTAGCCTTCAATATTTCTAACGAAACAACAACAGAGGGTTTGATTAAGGCGTTGGCGAAACTATATGAAAAACCCTCGACCTCAAACAAGGTATTTCTTATGAAACATTTATTTAATATGAAGATGTCAAAAGGTGGATCTTTTGTAGACAATTTAAATGATTTTAATATAGTTACTAGTCAGTTAAGTTCTGTAGGGTAAAATTTTATGATGAAGTTAGAGCTCTGTTATTTCTATTCTCATTTCCAGAAAATTGGAATGGTTTAGTTATGGCCATTAGTAACTCTGTCTCTGGATGTAGTACTTTCAAGTTTGATGATGTTGTTGGTGCTATCCTTAGTGAGGAAATGACAGAAAAGCTCCGGTGAGACATCAGGTAATGCTTTGAGTGCAGAGTTTAGGGGAAGAAGAATGGAAAGAGGAAAGAGCTCGGGATATCGTAGTAAATAAAGGAAAGGCAGATCCAAGTCCATGTTGGAAATACTGAGAAGGGGGGTGAATTAGTATTTCTTTCAATTAGAGCATTAGTTAATCTTCAATTATTATCAGTGTTTGTAAAATGATAGAAGCAAACAAGAGGAACACAAATGAACACAGTTTTTAAGGTGGAAACCCACTCCAGGACAAAAACCACCTAATTCTTTTCTAATAATTCTTTTCAACTCCAATTGAAAATAAAGCTCCAACTTCCTAGAATCTAGAAAATCATTCTTCTCCAGCTCCCACTGGATGGACGCTCCAATGCCTGAGATTCTTCAGTAGTCAACTAAATGGATGCCCCATCACCCAATGAGCTACAACTCACCCTAGCACCACCCTATAGAAGAATAAAAAATTAATGGACTCCTGTACTAGGGAAAATGGTGCACTTTACAATGATATAGAATGATGTAGAAGAATAAGATATACTAGACCATAACACCAACTTTGACACAAACACCTAATGATGATCCTAGACCTCCCAACACTGCCTCTTCAACCCTTAGCAGATAGATACTAGTACAATTTGTACAATAATGTATTTACAATGACTAGGTACAATGATACCTTGACAATGATTGTATGCAATGCTGCCCACTTGAAGACTTCATATGATGAACTTATTGCTACTGTTATGCACCTTGGATGCTACTCTTGTCATGCTACCCTCTGCTGCACCTTGCTTTTCTTTTCTGCTGTAGAAAGTCTGGTCCTTTGCAACCCTTGACAACACATGATCTAGCTTTTTTTTCCTTCTAGGAGCTCGATGTTGCATCTGGTGTATCTCTGTTATTTTAGATCTTCAATATCTGATTTTTGGTCTTGTAGTAGTCCTCTGAGTCATCTTTCCAATGCCACAAGTCTGACCCAATTTGGATTCTTCAAGAGAGATTTATACCCAATTTCTCACACTGCCCTAATTATGGAATGTTTCAACAAAGCGCACTTGTACGGAATGCCACGCGTCATTGTTTCTTCATTTGCCTTTGAAATTGATAGAGAAAAAACTAAATACTATTTAATATATTCCATTTTTTACAGAATTCCAATCCGATACTCAGAGAGACAGTTATGATGATTTTACCAAGGTCACTTCTTTGAGATCAATTTTAGGATCCTGCAAAAACCCTTACTTCCACAGATCATATCTCCAAAAATATTGTGCAACTTGATCTAAAATGTTTACTGCAGCTTCCCCATGATTTTAGCTTCACCTCATAAAAATTTCAGCTTCCGAGCCTTCCTAGAAAAAAGTTAGAGCGAAAATGCCAGACTGACCTCCTTCAGATGGCCGAATCCCTTGCCTAAGGAGGAAATGAAGATCACAATATATATGAATTATTAAGTTGAGAGGGGCTTCAAAAAGTGAACGTGGGAGAGATTTTAGGAGCTTAAAAAATATTAATTATGACTTTTCAATGACCCATGCCCCAACCCCATGGGGTTTTAGCCCACTAACTGGGGTACAAACTTCAAACATGAATATCTCTCAAACCATGAAGAATTACATAGTGTGCCATATATCAATGGAAACATCTCGACAAGTAGAAACCATCAAAAGAATTATTGACCTAGAATATATTAATTTGGTAGGTCAAACTTCCCATTCAATATTTGGTTAGCCCCTGGTGCTGGTTGGGTTGACATCAATGACAACCGCTGATCAAAAATCTCCTCCTTTGGCATTGATGGCAACATAAGTACTCCCCCTACGATCATGACACCTCTTCCTACAACATTCTCTCCCCCTTTGACATCAGTGGCAAAGGGTAACTCCCCTTGAAACACAACCATCCTGCAGACCTGTAAACACTTCCACTTGCGCTGACACACAACCATCCTGAAGACCTGTACACACTTCCACTCCTCCTTTATATTATAAAAAAGGAAAATCTAATGATAACTTGGGAGAATCCAAAGCTTCTGGCAAAGATATTCCAATGCTGGTGAATATTTAATATGTGATTCTTTTGGTGCTGCTTAGAATCTTGCTACTTATCCAACTGCTTGCATAACATCTGGTCGGGAGGCTATTACATATAGAAGACTACTAATCATAGATCTGTACAACCTTTGATCCATATCCTTAGATGAGTTGTCTATGCTCAATTTGCAACCAAGTAAAGACATCTTGAAATCACTTTGCACCTTTGTAGCAAAATTCTCACTTAGTCGATCATCATTGCTACCAATTATTGTATCATCCTCTTTAGCTATTAGACATGCTTTAGTTGCTTCATCCAGAATATATATGTCATTTCGAGCTCGACTTGTTGTAGCCACAATTTCACCATACACGCCTTTCCTGATTTCACATTTTGTGGAGTTGAATAGTATTGTGTGTCCTTGATCACACATGTGTCCAACACTGAGCAGATTGTGATTCATGTTTTCAACCAGTAGAAAATTATTGGCTAGAAAATATTTGCTTCCGAGAGTGACAGTACCTGATCCTATAACATTTGAAGATCCATAATTTCCAAAGGACACGGTTCCATCCTTCTTCTCTTTTAGAGATACAAATTTATTTTTATCTCCAGACATATGTGTTGAGCAACCGCTATCAACATACCACACATCTTTGTTCTTTTGAGCCTTGAGAGCGAGATCAGAATTATCACTCTTCTTCTTCTTCCATGTTCGTTCATTCTGTGGCTTCGAATATTCTTCTGGAGGATTTTCAAGTCTGTAGTCTTTGGCTATGTGTCGAAAGTTTCGACATTTGTAAAATTCAATATTATTTCTTAAATGTTCAAATCTATTGATGTTTCGCTGAGCCCTGGGAGGTTCATATTTGACAGATCTCCTGCAATTGTATTCATTCCTAGGGTACATACGACATTCTATAGCTTTATGACCAAATTTTCCACATGAATAACAGTAGCCATAAATATATGTTGGTACCTGGATGGAAATTTTCGTCGAGGAATTGTCTTCCAAGGATGTTCTTGCAAATCTTGTCCAATGAAGTCTACATGCATGTCAGATCTCATAGGCTCATTGTATTTTTTTGTAGAAGGTCCCGCTTCTTCTTCTTTGTAACTGATGCCAGTTTTGTCATTGTAAGATCGTTGATTGTTGATGAGTTCTTCCAATGCCCTTGAGCTGTTGGCATAGTTTTGGATAGTTTTTCCTTTCTTCACTTCCTCACGCAGTGAGACTACTTTGGCTTCTAATTCTTCCCTTTCTTGGTTGCTTTCTTCCAACTTCTTTTGAAGTGACTCTTCAATGCATTTGTGTTCTTCAACTTCAATTTTGAGACCTTGAACTTGTTCTTCAAGAGTTTTGGAATGGATCTTCTCTTCCTTGAGATATTTTATAAGCTTGATTGCTTCCTCATAAAATTCGTCTATGTTCCATCCTTCTTCTTCGTTGTTTGATACCTCTTGCTTATTGTGCTTTAGATTATTTTGTTTGGCCATAAACAATACTCTCTCATTGGCTTCTTCTTCACTATCATTGTCTTCATCGGATGATGAGCTATTGTCTTTAGAGAGAAAGTTCCTTTTGGATCCTTGCTTGTTGAATTTCTTAAAGCCTTTCTTTCTTTTTAAGTTTCCATTACTTTTGTTTGGACATTTTGCTGCAAAATGCCCAACCTCATTACAGCTGAAACATATCAATGGAAGTTCACCTTTGAATTGTCCCTTACCAATTTGTAGTTTTCTCGTGAAGTAAGCATATTCTTCATCTGAAAGACCTTCTTCATCATCTCCCTTTTCTTCACACTTGTAGGTGCATGTTTTTTCAATTGAAGGTTGTTTATCCTTATTGGTTTTCTTAGATGCAATGAACGTAGTTTCTAGATGCGAAGTACCCTCTTCTTCATCAAGTCTCATTTCATATGCTATGAGAACTCCATGTAATTCCTCTTTGCTGAGTTTGTCCAGATTTGCATTGTATTCTAAGACCGATACCTTTGGGTTGAATCTCCCTGGTAACGTTCTAAGAATCTTCCGTATAATAGTCTTCTCGTCAACTGGCTCTCCCAATCCTTCCAGAGTATTGGTTATTTCATCAACGTATTGAAATTATGTAGCAATGTTGCAATCTTCTTTCATTCTGAGTTGCTCAAATTTTTCTCTATAGATTTGAAGCTTTGCTTCTTTGACATTTGAGTCACCTGCATATATATTCTCAAGCTTGTCCCATAAATTTTTGGCAGTTTTACAACCCAACACCTTATGATAAGCAGATTCAATAATTCCACTGATAATAATATTCTTTTCTTTTGCATCATTTACCAAATTCTTCTTACCTTGTTCATTCGCGGTTGATGTAAATCCATTTTGAACAGTGTCCCATACTTCATAACCTTGTGCCAAGAGATAGAACTCCATTCTTCCTTTCCAAAGTGCATAATTATTTTCATTGAATAGAGGTACACCATTCTTGGTATGCTCCATGACCTCCTTCCAGCTGTTAAACTGCTATTGAAGGAACCAAGCTCCGATACCAATTGTTGGAAAATTTGAGAGGGGGGTGAATCAGTATTTCTTTCAATTAGAGCAGTAGTTAATCTTCAATTATTATCAGTGTTTGTACAATGATAGAAGAAAACAAGAGGAACAAAAATGCACACAATTTTTAAGGTGGAAACCCACTCCGGGACAAAAACCACCTAATGCTTTTCTAATAATTATTTTCAACTCCAATTGAAAATAAAGCTCCAACTTCCTAGAATCTAGAAAAGCATTCTTCTCCAGCTCCCACTGGATGGACGCTCCAACGCCCGAGATTCTTCAATAGTTAACTGAACGGATGCCCCAACACCCAATGAGCTACAACTCACCCTAGCACCACCCTACCACCCTATAGAAGAATAAAAAATGAATGGACTCCCGTACCAGGGAAAATGGTCCACTTTACAATGATATAGAATGATGTAGAAGAAGAAGATATACTAGACCATAACCCCAACTTTGACACGAACACCTAATGATGATCCTAGACCTCCTAACACTGCCTCTTCAACCCTTGGCAGATAGATACTAGTACAATTTGTACAATAATGTATTTACAATGACTAGGTACAATGATACCTTTACAATGATTGTATGCAGTGCTGCCCACTTGAAGACTTCATATGATGAACTTATTGCTGTTGTTATGCACATTGGATGCTGCTCTTGTCATGCTACCCTCTGCTGCACCTTGCTTTGATTTTCTTCCATAGAAATTCTGGTCCTTTGCAACCCTTGACAACACATGATCTAGATTTTTTTTTCCTTCTAGGAGCTTGATATTGAATCTGGTGTATCTCTGTTATTTCAGATCTTCAATATCTGATTTTTGGTCTTGTAGTAATCCTCTAAGTTGTATTTCCAATGCCACAGGTCTGACCGAATTTGGATTCTTCAAGAGAGAGTTATACCCAATTTCTCACACTGCCCTAATTATGGACTATTTCAGTAGAGCACAATTGTACAGCATGCCACATGTCACTGTTTCTTCATTTTCCTCTAAAATTGATAGATAAAAAACTGCATACTATGTGCTATTTGCCAATTTTTACGGAATTCTAATCCGATACTCAGAGAGAGAGTTATGACGATTTTACCAAGGTCACTTCTTTGAGATGAATTTCAGGAGCCTGCAAAAACCCTTACTTCCACAGATCATGTCTCAAAAAATTTTGGGCAACTTGATCTGACATTTTTACTGCAGCCTCCTCAGGATTTCAGCTTCTCCTCATAAAAATTTCAGCTTCTGAGCCTTCGTAGAAAAAAAGTTAGAGAAAAAATTCCACGATGACCTCTTCAGATGGTCGAATCCCTTGCCTAAGGAGGAAATGAAGATCACAATATATATGAATACTTAAGTTGAGTGGGGCTTCAACAAGTGAACGTGGGAGGGATTTTAGGAGCTTAAAAAATATTAATTATGACTTTTCAATTACCCATGCCCCAACCCCATGGGGTTTTAGCCCACTAACTGGGGTACAAACTTCAAACATGAATATCTCTCAAACTGTGCCATATATCAACGGAAACATCTCGACAAGTAGAAACCATCAAAAGCATTATTGACCTAGAATATATTAATTTGGTAGGTCAAACTTCCCATTCAATATTTGGTTAGCCCCTGGTGCTGCTTGGGTTGACATGAATGACAACCATTGATCAACAGTCCAGATCAGGGATAGTGTGCTAGAAATGCAAAAAGAAAGAACACCTAAAGAAATACTATAGATCTCGGAAAGGAAAAGAAGGAGACACACAGCAAGAAAACAATCATGAAGAAAATGTGACAGGTGATGTGTTACAAGATGCTTTGATTCTTTCTTTCGAAAATGTTACGGATTCTTGCGTTGTAGATTTAGGGGCTTCATTCCATGCCACACCTGATAAGAAATATTTTCATGACCATGTTCAAGGAGATTTTGGACAAGTTCGTTTGGGTGATGACAAACCTTGTAAAATTGTTGAAATGGGTAAATTTCTTGTAAAATAACAGAATGGAAACCAATGGCTACTAAAGGAGGTAAGGCATGTTGTAGATCTGATGAAAAATCTGATTTCAACAAGGCAGTTAGGCGGTGAAGGTTGCGTGACAACTTTCATGGATAAAACTTGGAAGGTCACCAAAGGAGCCTTGGTAATAGAAAAAGGCGAAAAGGTTGGTACATTGTATTTATGCAATGGTATTTCTAACTTTGTTAATGCTTTAACTTCCAAAGGAGCAGATGCAGCATTATGGCATCATAGTCTCGGACACATGAGTGAGAAGGGGATGAAGACTCTTCACTCAAGAAATTTGTTTCTGGGTTTGAAGAATGTTGATTTGGATTTCTATGAGAATTGAATTTATGGAAAACATAAGAGAGTCAGATTTCTCAAAGTTGGGAAAGAAAAGAAGAGCGAAAAATTAGAGCTTGTGTATACAGATGTATGGGGACCTGCTCAGGTATCATCTCTTGGTGGCTCTTGTTATTATGTTACTTTTATTGATGATGCAACTAGAAAAACTTGGATTTATTGTATTCATAATAAATCTGATGTATTTGATACTTTCAAGAAATGGAAAGCTTTGGTTGATATTGAGACAGGAAGGAAGTTGAAGTGTCTCAGATCAGATAATGGAGGTGAATACTGTAGCAAAGAGTTTGATATGTACTGTTCAGAGCATGGAATTGACAGAGAGAAGACAGTTCCAAGAACACCACAAGAAAATGGTGTGTCAGAAAGGATGAACAGAAAAATCATGGAGTGTGCAAGGTGCATGAGATTGCATGCAGGATTGCCTTTACAATTTTGGGAAGATGCTATAGATACTTCTGTTTATCTAATAAACAGAGGGCCTTCAGGTTCCTTGGATGGTGGTATTCCAGAGGAAGCATGGATAGGTAAAAAGATAAACTACTCTTTTTTAAAGCCTTTTGGTTGTGAGGCCTTTATCCATATTAATAAAGAAAACAGAACCAAGCTTGAGGAAAAATCAATGAAATTTACCTTTATTGGATATGGTGTTAATGATTTTGGTTATCGCTTATATGATTATGAAAATCACAAAATCATTAGGAGCAGAGATGTAATATTCAATGAAAAGGTATTGTATAAGAATCGGTTGCAGGAAAAGAAACAGGAAAAAGAAAACAAAGAATACACAGTTCTTGATGAGATCACAGAAAAGGTAAAGTTGTTTGAAAATAATAATAATCAAGAGCCACAACAACAAAAACCACCACAATAGCAACAGGCACCTCAAACACCTGAAAGTAGTGTTAGAAGATCTACTAGGATAAGTAGTCCGCCTGAACGATACTCTCCTTCATTATATTATTTATTGTTGATTGATTCTAGAGAACCCGAATGTTATGAAGAAGAAATGAAGGCTGAAAGTAGGAAGAAGTGGGAGCTAGCCATGGAAGAAGAGATGGAATCCTTAATGCATAACCAGACTTGGGACTTGGTTAGGTTGCCTACAAGTAAAACTACATTGCAGAATAAATGGGTTTACAGGCTAAAGGAAGAAGATGGAGGAAATATAAGGTACAAAGCTAGACTTGTGGTGAATGGGTTTGTACAAAAGAAAGGTATTGATTTTGATGAAATATTTTCTCCTATTGTTAAGATGACTTCAATCAGAACTATTTTTAGTCTTGTAGCAGTGGAAGATTTACATCTTGAACAGTTAGATGTAAAGACAACATTTCTCCATGGAGATTTGGAGGAAGAGATCTATATGGAGCAACCAGAAGGATATAAGGTCAAAGGGAAAGAAAAATTAGTGTGCAAGCTAAAGAAGAGCTTGTATGGCTTGAAACACGCTCCAAGGCAGTGGTATCTAAAATTTGACAAGTTTATGTCTGAACAAGGTTATACTAGATGTCACTCTGATCATTGTGTTTATCTGAAAATGAAAAATGATGGCAACTATATTATATTGTTATTTTATGTAGATGGCATGCTTGTTGCAGGGTCTAACATGTAGGAAATAAATGTGCTCAAAAGAAAATTGGCAAATTCATTTGCAATCAAGGATTTGGGAGCTGCAAAACAAATCCTTGGTATGAGAATAACTAGAGACAGGAAAAATCGCAAATTAACACTATCTCAGAATGAGTACATACAAAAGGTGTTGAAAAGATTTATATGCAGAATGCAAAACCAGTTAGTACACCTTTTGCTAGCCATTTCAAAATTAATAAGGAGATGTGCCCCAAGACCCACGAAGAAATGGAATATACGTCTAAAGTTCCATATGCATCAGCAGTTGGAAGCTTAATGTATTCAATGGTCTGCACAAGGCCTGATATTGCACATGCAGTGGGAGTTGTAAGCAAGTACATGAATAATCGAGGAAAAGAACATTGGATGGCAGTAAAATGGATTCTCAAATATTTGAGAGGTACCACAAATGAAGCATTATGATTTCGTGGTTCAAACATTGCTCTACAAGGATATGTTGATGTAGATATGGCACATGACAGAGATAACAGGAGGAGCACTATAGGATATGTATTTACTGTAGGTGGAACAACTATCAGTTGGGTTTCAAAAATCGAGAGTGTTGTTGCACTTTCAACAACAGAAGTAGAGTATGTTGCTGCTACAGAGGCTAGTAAGGAAATGATTTGGTTACAAAGGTTTATGGATGAATTGGGTAAGAAGCATGTTATGGGCACATTACACAATGATAGCAAAAGTTCCATTCATCTTGAAAAGAACTCAGCATTTCATTCCAGGAATAAACACATATAGCTCAAGTACCATTTCATACGGTCAGTATTGGAAGGTGGACAGTTGAAGCTGGAAAAGATACATACTAGCCAGAATCCTGCAGATATGCTAGCAAAAGTTGTAACCAGGGAGAAACTGAGAATATGCTCAGTTTCAATTGGTCTTCAAGGATGACGATGAAGATGAGAAACAGCCAGGTCCAAAGAGGAGTCATTTTCCAGCAAATGAAGCAGCAGTGGATTTGCTACAATCAGTCTCCAAGTGGGAGATTGTTGGGTGTGGAGCCTGATTATCTTATTTATTTTGTATCACAGCATTGTACCCCTGTACCTTGATGGGGGCGGCAACACTGCCGATAATTAAATGCTGCCTGGTGGGTCTAGGGAGGGGTAGCTACGACTTCATGGAGCCCCCCCTGGCAGGGGGTTTCGGGGGCAGCGCCCCCGAAGCTAAAAATAGATGTAAAATTTCCTTGTAAAAGTATAGTAATTTCTAGTCAATCTGGGTCGTTCATTAGGTGGATGATATGACAGTAGAAGTTATGTTTAGTTCAGGGTTTTTTTCCCTAGAAGGCACCCCCTCGTTTGTATGAGGGTATTGTATTGTGGCTATTTATGGTATGTGTATTCTCGGAGCAAGAAACAAAGAGGGAGACTGTGAGAGAGAACATAGGTTATTACAGCGAATCTGCTATAGGTTGTGTCTCTTCATTTTGCTGGATAATAGAAAGGAAGGACTGCCTATTTGGGGTGGATGTAGCCCAAACTGGGTGAACCACGTATTTATGTGTCTCTCTGGTTTTATGTGTTTTGTGTGCTTGTGTTTTCCGCATATTTTATGTGTTTCATTGCTCTATAATATTTAATTTACTAACACCTAGTACTGGTCTTAGCTACGCCATACTTCACAAAAACCTTTATTGTAGAATGTGATGCCTCATGAAATGGAATTGGTATTGTTTTAATGCAAGAAGGAAGACCCATTGCTTTTGAAAGTCATCTAATAAAAGGAAAGTATTTATAGAAAGCTATTTATAAGAAGGAAATGTTGGAAATACTATATGCAGTAAATAAAGGGTGACCTTACCTAATGGGAAGACACTTCAAGGTAAAAATTGATCATGAATGTTTTACATAATTTTTGGAAAAACACTATCTTAAGAAGAGAAGAAAAAATGGGTCACAAAGATGTTGGGTTATGACTTTGAAATCATCTACAGAAAAGAAAAGCTAAATGTTGTTGCAGATGCACTCTCAAGAAAGGATGAAGAGGTGGAAAAAATTCTTTGTGCCATTTCTGTTATCCAAACAAATTAGATAACTGAAGTAAGGGATGAATGGAAGAATGAAGAAGAAGTGTGGACACTCATTCAAAAGCTGTAGAAATATCCTAGTGCATCTCATACATTTAGTTGGAAAAATGATTCCTTATGGTACAAAGATTGCTTATATCTTTGTAATAATTCCCAAC
This sequence comes from Pinus albicaulis, assembly GCA_034641835.2. Classification (NCBI taxonomy): domain Eukaryota; kingdom Viridiplantae; phylum Streptophyta; class Pinopsida; order Pinales; family Pinaceae; genus Pinus; species Pinus albicaulis. Next base: position 72,350,825 of record CM076579.1, on the reverse strand, counting down.
TAAAACAAAATATTCTTTTAGAATGGCACACCTCTCCCTTAGGAGGACACTCATGATTTTTAAAAACTTACCACAGGGTGAAGATAGAATATTTTGGGATGGCCTTAAATCTGATATTCAAAAGTTGGTAGTGGAATGTTTGGTTTGCCAACAAAATAAAGTTGAGAAAATTAAGACCCAGGATCTTCTACAATCTTTATCCATTCCAAGTCAGCGTTGGGAGGAGGTTTCAATGGATTTTATCACAATTTTACCTAAGTCCAAAGGAAAGAGTGTCGTCATGGTGGTAGTTGATAGACTTACCAAGTATGCACACTTTGGTGCATTATCTCATCCATTTAAAGCAAGTATAGTTGATACTGCATTTATGGAAACAACCAAAAAGCTACATGGAAACCCAAATATTATTGTAAGCGACTGTTAACACTGGAAAACCGTACATTAGAAAATGAAATCAATTAATGTCGAGCCTAAGGATTTACAGGACTAGGATTCATTATGGAATCAAAAAGTATTTAAAATCTCTAAGGTTTTGAGAACATCAAATTTGAACTAGTCATAAATGCTCAAATGTGCGCTTTTTCCTTCGAAAAGAGTGCCTTTTGTGCGCACTGGAGCCCGATAAGCACGCATTCCTGGAAGTGGAAAAAAGTCTCTTTCAGGTTCCACAAGAAAGAAAAGGACAGTTTCTCCTTATGTGAAAGCCGCATAAGGACAGCACCAGCACCCCCTTAGGCATTGTGTGAGCACACAAAGGCATATTTCAGCACACAATGGAATAATGCCCCTCCCTTGGGTCACCATCCACCATGTACTAAGGGAGGGAAGGAAGTTTGAAAGCTCACCTATATAAACCCTAAAAGAGATGAACAATGAGTGATCACAAGGTTATGCTGGCCAAAGTTGCCTACGCAACACCATCTATTTGTGTGAACCAAGGAGCAACAGCTGAAGAAGATGACTCAATTGTTGGCCACCGAACAATCTTAGCCCATTGCATCAGAGAGAGATAGTTGAACTGCGTTAAAAGGCAGAACTTAAAGGAAAAACATCCTTGCATCGGGTCCTCGAGCCATAGCCTAGGCCCTTTAGCAAGTGGGTAAGTTTTTTTTTCATTCCAAGCATTCAATAAGAAGAAGACCATCGAGCTGTTGTTTACCTTGTTACCATTTGGAACTCTCTATAGCTTCTTTTTGTGTTTTTAGTTTTAGTTTTTTAATAGAGCATACTTTAGTATAGTACTTCATTTAAGTCTTATACTTCAGAGCTCCCCCTATATACTACCTATTACTTATGGTTTAGAGAAAAGACCACATTCTCTAAATGCGTGTGATTTCGTACACCCATGTGTCAAATACACCACAACAGGATTGGTGACTCCACTGATGTGTTTCAAGTTTATGTGGTTATGCCATCTTTTGTAGGAGACCCGTATTCTATGCTAGAGTGGAGCTCCTAATTTTTTTTTATTTGCAAGAATTTTGTGCACTGTTTTTTCACACAAACGCGCAGGGCGTGCGTTCAGAGGTGACCTATGCACATGAAAGCACACCTGTCAGGGGTTTTTGCACACAATTTGCAGAGAAAGTTTTTCTCCCTATCTTCTGCATTTTTTCTGCTTGTAAGTGTGATGGGAAACACCTAATGTATCTGCCAACACCAGTGTTAATACCCCATAGCTTCTGAAGACTAATTTTTGCTGCTTTTTGTAGGCATTTAGTTAGTTTTCATTTAAGCTGGTTTTTTGCAAAAAGTGTTCACATAGTTTAAGTAGGGGACAAATTAACCATTTCTTTCCGAAAAATTTATGTTTTTTGCAAATTTTGGTATGCACACTTAGTTTAACTAGTCCAAGTAAGTGGCTCATGACCACACATGCATAAGCTAGTGTAGAAATTGGTTAGTTTAAATTTCAATTTCTGCATTTAGGAAATTGCGGGACTAGGATTGAGTCGCAAGTTATAGCAAGTAGTCTCTGCTGTCTTTGCGCCATTGGATGACCCTAGAAAATCATATGAACACTCTATATTTTTGATTTTCCATCTCCCTTTAGTAACTCACATAGACTAATTAGGAGGTTTTGGAAGCTGCCAATTATCCGCAAATGATTTTTATTTGAGCAAGGAACAACGTCACATAGTTTAACTAGGGGACATTTGTAAAGGATCACTGATATCCATATGTTCAAATTATGAGATTGTTCACCATACGCTCACACACATTCACCCACTAAGAAAATAAAGCCACCTAAAAATAACTTAAACCAACTCACTAAACTCTCCCCATAGGGGCCACAAGAGAAATTATAGTTTAAGTTAGGATCAATGGGGTAGGCATCCAATAACCTTCCTTGATCATGCTTCACATTTGAAACATAGAAGTTGCATTTTTAGGGAGCTTTAAAATCCACCTATCAACCCACGGAAAAGAAAACCTGAGTGCGGCAGAAACCTGATTCATAGGGGGTTAGGCTTAGGCACAGTGCGTGCGGTATCAGTTGGGGCTACATGACCCGACTGATACTCGGTACTGTTAGTTGACTACCAAGAAGCCCAAGACTCTAATTCTCATGTGGGACGGTGGTTCTTAGTGGCTAAAACTAGGGCATCCTTTACCCTATAGGTGACGGTGCAGGCAAGTGCCAGACCCTCTACCCTTACCTTGGTTGATTCTCTTCGGTTGACTAGGGGTATCGCCAGTTCTTTCGGGACGTTGTGCCAACACTCGCAAGAAATCCTCTCAAGGCCCAGTTACTTTTGAAAGTGTGAGGACGTTATTAGGTCTTCTAGGATTTTTTGAGTATCACGCACAAAAAAACAAAATAAATTTTTTTCTTGATTTCTCACATAGATTAAGTTAAAGGAAAATTCATTTCATTTTCGCTTTGTCTTATGTATGTGGCCATAAAAGTTTCGTGATCATAAACTCATTCCCCTCGAAATTTTTTTCCAAAACCTAACCTGGATGACCCTCAAACAGTTCCAACGGAACCTCATCAGTCCAGACGTCTTTTGGACCTCCCCCCATTATCAGGAGGGGTTCCAGGTCTTTCTCCATTTAGGCATCAAAGATAGAACGTTGCCACAGTGGTTGGTTCCTCCTTTCTTGGAGCAACCTAAGTTGGGAACCCTAGTCGGTCTCCCAACACCACACCACACGTCACTCCCCCCTAGTCCCCCAGGGGGCCGAAGAGTGCATCCCATATGGAAGCCAGCTGAATTCACAACTGGGTACGTCACAGAAAAACCCTCGTTCTAATCAAAACTTCGTGTCTTCACACGTTTCCATGGCGTCAACCTCTCAGTCACCCTTCTTAGTGGCATTAAATATACCATATTTAACCAAGCTCACCAATGACCCCATCGCACATGGTCCCAATTGGACTCCCATGCCCACGAAGCTCCCTTCAGACATACCAAAGTTTGATAGAAAGAAAGCGGAAGACCCAGGGAATCATATAATGACCTTTCACCTGTGGTGCTCATCCAATAGCATCATTGACGATACTATTCAATTGAGGCTGTGTTCAAGCCTCGAAAATCACTGCTTCAAACATTGGGGGATAACCACCTGGTTGGGACCTTAGGACACTCCTTTTCCGTTTGGTGTGGTGGCTCTGACTGGATTAATAGGACCAATTTCCTAGTAATTTAAATGGGTTGGTAATGGAATGATTGGATGAAGGGAAAATGGGACTAAATGACTGAAATAAAAATATCTAATCTAATTTAAAATTGATAAAACAATTCTAAAGCTAACTTGGGCATCAAATGTGAATACAACTTTAAATTGTTTCAATTAACCAATAACCATGAAAATGTATTATAGCTTAATTGAAATATGCAGTAACAAATAAATATAACTCTGTTTAAGAAATTAAACTGAGTTATAATAACATATTGCATTCATCATTATATATTGTTTGCATATATTGTAAAATTTAAATATTTCTATACACTCAGAAATGATATGTATAAAGAAATATATTAAAGCGAATACACATAAACGATAGCAATTTAAAAGAGAATATCACATAACATAAGAAAACTAACAGTGAATAGATAGAAATACCATATCCATCTTGATACTTTCCAATGCAATCTGATATCCAAATCCAGCAACTTCAATGTAAAATCGACACCAAGATACATAAATGAAATTCTTAAAGGAAATTTCGCACAAAATCACCAGATGTGATCCTTTATAAAAATATAACGGTCAATGGAGTATAGAAATGTAATCTCCAAGTCAAAATATTACAAATTCAGGACCCATTTCTAAATGCATGAAAGGGGTTTAAATAGGTACTTAACAAAACAAAATAACTAAAACTATTCCTACAATCTATCTAAATCAAAAAATCTAGAACAGAAATGCGATCTTGAGGTGAACCTACTTATTGATTATCTGTTGCATTTGATGTGCCCAAATGGAAGATTTTGAGAATTTCCTTCACTTCTTTTGGATGACTAAGCTTTGAGTGAAATTGCCCTGTATATGTGGCATCAAAGAATTCAGGAATGATGCAATCGATGGCATTTGAAAAAAAGTTTATTGTTGTTTGCTGAATATGCGGCTTGATAAGATAGGTCCACATTATATCCCATGATATTCCTTGTAGTTGGCCAATTTGCTGATTTTTATTGATTATCTCTTGTTTCCATTTGTGATCATTTTCTTTTACCCTAGGTAATTGGCCAGGGGTACAATATGAAATTAAATTGATTGCATATAGGTTATCATTCACCAGCTGTGTTACATTGTCATCATACTTTTAGCTCTGGAGGTAGCTCCTTCTGCTTTGATTAAACGTTGTTTCCATTCTGCAAAAATAATTTCTTTATGTCTCTCCGTAATCCTGGGAAGGTTTTCTTTTCTTCCTGATTCCAAGTCTTGCCATAAAATAAATTCAAAAATCTTTTCATCAGCTTCATCAAATTCAATTTTGAGACTGACTCCTTCATCTACTAAGGAAGATGTAATTTCACATAGGGATTCTGCTTTTGCAACCTTTAGACAAAATTCATTTATTTGCTGAGATAATATCTTGTTTGTCTCCAAGGCTTCATTTTTGAATTGATCTAAATTAGGATAATTCTTAAACTTGTCTAATTTCGATTGAAACATCTTCTCTTGCTCAATCTTTGAAGTCTTCTCATTTTACAAAAGAGCTTGTAATTTTTCTATCTCTTGAGTTAGCTGTTGTTGCTTTTCTAAAGTCTGTTGGTCGATATTTTTCTTTTCAATAGTAAGCTACTCTTCTAATTGTTTGGATTTGAGCTCTCCATCCTGCAATCGATGTTCTAACTGAATAATTTTCTGCTGGTTCCTTGTAACCTGTTCTTCTAACATGGCTATTTGCAAATATTTTTGTTTCATCAATTGTGTGACTTTAGAGGCCTTGTCTATAGTAGCAACACTATAGGCACCTACATATTGGGATAATTTGGTGAGATCCTCAAATGGATTCACCTCAGCATTTTTATAAACAATATTCATAAATTCCACTTGTGATGTCGAAAGTGGATCTTGATCAGTTCTCCTCCTTTTCCTTTGTTTTCTCAGAACATCCCTATGCTTAGGACTGTAAAATATATCCAGAGGAGGGATTTCTTCTATCTTCAACATGATTTCACCTGTGGGATTTTCAGGAATAATTTCTATATCCTGGTCTTTCAGATCATTAACTTGGGGATTATTCTGTTGTCCTATTTGATGGGAAAATTTTTCATATTGGCTCAACAAACGAGGAGAAACTATAATTTTAGCAGATTAAGCTAACTATTTAGCAACTTCCTCTCTTCCAAGTTGAGAATCTGGATTATTGTTTATGTCTCTTTTTGGTGCCTATTCATAAATCTTACTGTCTGTTCCTCCCTTTTCAGTATGCACATTGGCATCAGTACCTGTGCTTTCTTTTCCTACCTGGGCCGAAGACTGTTGTACATCAATTTTAGCAGTTGTTTCTTTCTTTTCAGTATCAAATTTGCTGCTAATATCTTCCTTTTGTAAAACAAGGTTATTTCCTTTTACTTCTTTGCCAGATGTATTCTCTGTTTCCTTCTGTTGTGATCCATTTTCCTGTATAGAAACTCTTAACTGATCCATATGAACTTTGAGTAACCTCTGACTTCTAAATAACAGCAATTTATTCATTTCTTCGGCCTGAAATTTGGACTTGACCAAATCAAAAACTTGGGAAATTTTATCTACAGAAACAAATAAATCATCAAACATATCTGGTTCATGTTCGAACCGAGCAATTGAAATAGAAGTAGTAAAATCATATGCCACCTTCCTAGGATCATATTTCCTCCCTTGGATTGTTGAAAGCTTGAGATTGGTTAGCTTAACAACTTCTTTTTCAGCATGAACAAAATTATTGAGAGCACAGTCACCACGTTTAAAAGGAAAAGTAGGCCACATAAGCTTCTTGTTGTTCTTCAAAGTTCTAGACATGCCTTCTACTGTCAGCTGATAAGAAATTTCCTGTGCTAACAGTTTGTCTGGAACATACAAAGGAAGAATGTGTGGTTCTACAATACTTCCGAATACTCTGATATATGTGAAATTTTCCTCTCTGAACCAATCTCCAATTGAGGACAAATCAATTTTAGCTTTTTCGGAAAGCCTAGGAGGGAATCGGCCAAAAATGGTTTGATAAATCGGAATAAGAAAATTGTGACAGACTTTGTAAACATGGCTTTTGAAATGCCCCTTCCATAAGGACTTGTGATATATATGAATAGGAACATGATATTTAGGGGTCCATTTCCATCCTAATATGGGGAATTCAGAATTGAAACAAAGGGCATCTAGGATATAAGCACAAAAATAAAAAGGAGTGGTATTTCCTGAATTTCTGTCTTTCCTATACTCAAGAATTCTGTTGGCTATCTTATCAGAAAGAATGAAAACCCAATCCATTATCTCAGAATTAACAACGGAATGTATTAATGGCACCATTTGTATAGAAAACCTAGCTGATTTATCATTCCCAAACAATCTACACAACATTGCTGCGGCATAATAGTATGGAGGAAAAAGAGACTCCATAGAGTACATACCTGATGCCTCGTGTCTATGCTTTTTAGGAACCTTTCTCCATTCTTTAATTGGTTCTGACTGATTTCATGATTCCCAACAAATTCCTTGATGAAATCTTTGTTATAAATTTTCTATGGGTCTGGAAGGTGGTACATCGCTTTAATGTCCTCTGGTTTGAATGACCCGAATATTGCTGCAAAAGCTGAAATAAAGGTTCTGTGTTTGATAGCCACATTATCAATTACCCACCTAATAACATCATAATATGGAAAAATGTTTTCCCGAGCTGCAACTCGATGCAGAAATGAGTTTGCTAATGCACTAAGAAGATTTTCAGAATCAGAGTCTGAGTCGTCTTCGTCAGGAACTGTAGCCTTATCTTCAACAACTTTAGGGTTCTCCTTCTCAAGAAATTTATATACATTTTCACATGTCATCTTACCAAGTCACTCGCATGAGGTATCTGTAACCAGCTTAAGCTTTGCTGGTTTCTCTTTAGACAACATAGTGAACATAGGAGCTTTTGCAGCGATGGCAACTTTTGATTTCCTGGATCTTTTCAACATTTCCGTATCGGGCAATGTTTCCCTCATTTTGCGAATGAAAGAATTGGACGTTCTATTGTTCTGCAACAAAGAAAAGCTTTCAGCCAAGGTGAAAACGCAATAATGAAAACAGCTATACAAAAGAATTTATTCGTTGATTTGCATTTATTATTTCCTTGGTTAAAACTTAAATGCCTTCTAGGGAGTCACACTCATGCATTAAAAACAAAATAAATCATTATTATTTGTTTGATTTTCAATTAATGGTAACGTACAATCAGAGATTGGCATATTTTGAAATAAGTGTAAAAATATTACCTTCTAAATGCTTGGGATGCTATAAATAAATAATATATGAATATTAAGATGTATTCGCATCGTAAGTCTTTAAAGGTAAATAAAATAACGTAATATGATTTATGCCGAATTCCAATTGCGAAGATCGCATCGGGGATTTTCAAATGGAATGAAGCATTAAAGAGTTTCTTCGATAATCTGATTGCGATGAGGTGGGGTCCACCGCATCGGAATCTTTCAATCAAATGAATATAACATTTTAATTCTCCAAAATGCGATTGCGATGAATTGCATCGCATCGGAAGTATGCAAAACAAACATAACACTTTTAAAGCTTATCCGAAATGTGATTGCAATTGAGTTCCATCGCATCCAAGTTTTACAAAGTGAAAATAGAACTTAAAGATTTCTCCAATTTTTCCGATTTGCGATTATCGTACACATCAAATATTGTTAAATATAAAGACTTTATATAATATTTTGATATGATTAAAAGCTTTGTGTCTCATCGGATCGGACATTTTTTTCAAGGTTGTATTTTTTTATACACACTTTGCAAATAAAAATATGAAATATATCCTTTTATCAATGAATCTTTTATTTCTAAAAAATGATCGGATTGTTTCTAAATATTTTCTTTCTATCTAGAAGGAAAGATAAAAAGGGAACCTATTTCTAAATGGAATTTATTCTAAAAATTTAGAAATGGGGAGGGTTGTTGTACAGTACAACAGCTTGTTTCAATGCACTCTCACTGGAATGGCCACGAAATGGTACGTCGAGCAACCCGCTGCTTCACATGTGTTAGCCACCTATAAAATTTGTCATATCAAATGGTGGATAAATCATTTTTGAAAGCCTTCAAGAAACAATTTTATTGCCAAAATTGTTAGTTCTCGAAGTCTTATGAAGATATTTTATCCTTTGATTAATCTTCACTGCTATTTCCCTCTCAATTCTGAAGATCTACTGTTTTCCTGAAGAAAAGACTGATGCAAAAACCCCATTTTTCCTTTCACTTTACCCCTCTTTTTCACTCATACTTAACCTCCATTTCATCCCCTTTTCCTCATAAAAATTCCTCCATTTTCATCATTTTAACCTTCAAAATCACTTCAAGACCCTTTTAAAATCATTTTGTCTCCTTCCATTGGTTTTAAAAAGCCTTCTTTCCTCTACTGAAACCCTCATTTTCCATTAAAAACTCTGTTTTAAAAAGCCAAAAGACAGTCTAAAAAAACTATAGTTCATGGTATAAACCATTTTTAACTGTTAATCTAAGACCGATCAACGTTTGTCGGAATCTCGCATCGCAAGTTTTATCAGGCACATTTGAAAGGCCCCTTCCTTTGTTCTGATTCCGATGAGCCCCTTTTTTATTAAAACCCTAACCACTTCCCCACTATACAACCCACACCCAGGACCAAGCATTAAGTCCCGAGCGCTAATCGCAATAAGAGATTTTGCGATGGACACTTTCCTTTGTTAAAAGAAAAAGTCTCAATGCAATGGAGTTTTATTCTATGGACCCCTCGCCACTTTCTCCACCGTTGATCCTTTAAACCAATCAATGTCCCAGCTCTAATCGCATCAGATTTTTTTGCATTGGGCATATTTTAATAGTTATTGCCCCTTTTGATTGGTCACCTCCCGATGGCTTCCCAGCCGTTGATCTTCCCCGCCAAACCTAGATCCAGTGGTCCACATTATTCTTTCCCAAAGCCTGTTTCTCTACCTTTGGCATTTACAAACTAATCTCTTCCATTGATCTAGTCCTCAGATCAACGGTCATTATTCAATCGCATCGGCACTTTTTACCCCTTGCCCTCGCTGATCGCGATCTTCCGATTGCATCTGGGCCGTCCATACACTAAGATATGATGGTCCAGATCAATCCTCGCAACCTTATGTTAATTTCATACAAACCTCGCTGTGTAATGTTTTTCGATGAATATCCACCGTTGATCTCTGTAGATCAACGGCTCGCATTAAACCAATCTCTGCCCTACCTCTACCTTATATTTTATTTCATTAGCCCCAAGATTTAATCTGGACCGTTCATCCCTTTCATCCAAAGGTCTGGATTCCACCCGATAGGCCCAACTCCTTTGGGTCCTACCCTTCCTAGATCAAATCTCCGCTGTCGATTCCCTAATCCGACGGTCAAGATTAAAACTGCCTTGACCCTGCCCCACTTGTTATCGCCCGTGCATCTATTCTCCATCGTGCTCTCTTCACAACCGTCCGATCTAAGGCCCCATATTTGACGGCCAGCGCGCGGTTTCGCGTGATTTTAGGCCCGAGCGTTAATTTTTCAAAATCACGCGATGTAGGTGGTTTTAAAAGGCCATGTGTTAGGCTCTAACGCATATCACGTTCAAAAAGGTAATACCACCTATCCGCCATTTTTCAACGCGAAACCCATGGTTTCTTTGGCCGAAACCACTTTCCCCATTTACGTTGCATTTTCTCATGTTTAATCTCTGTCGTTGACCTCTGAGAACTAACGGCTCAAGTTTTCTTTTGCCCTCAGTTCATTGCCCTCCACCCATCCTCCAAGGGACTTCATAAGAAAATCTCCGTCGTTGATCTCTGTTGCCGGTCTCATCCGATGGTCCAGAATTATTCCGAAACCCCAATTTCATTTTTAATCCTTTTTCCCTCTGCCAAAGGTTTTACCCATTCCCTTTGTACATTTTTCCATTTCGCGATAATGTGGCCCTTGTGCATTATATTTTCCCAGCCAATTTCGACCGTTGATCTTTCCAAATCAACAGCTCAGACTTATTTTCCCCTCCATTTTTCCAACTACCTCTCCTTTAACCTCAGCATGAAATCCTCACCGTTGGATGCTTTCATCCAACAGCTGCGATCAAACCTAAACTTCTGAAGCAGTCTCAACCCTTTCCCACGGGATTTTTTTCTAATTTTTCTTTGTTGTGAAGATTTAATGGTTTTATCAAAAGTTTTAAAAGATAATTAAAGGCCGGGGATGAAAATCCCCCATGCCTTTATTCATGAATGAAGATCACTCAACAGGGTTTCCCCATCAAGTTTTATCAGTGCCTCATTAGCACCGATGCCATTTTAAAAACCTCTGTAATGCCTGGACATCAACAAGACACAACAAAGCTAAATCAAACAAAGAGTATTAGTTGGACAGCATGAAATCAAAGAAAAAAAATGTTTGAAGATGGTTAAACACAGTTTTTAGGGATTACGGCAATAAATCGACTATCTAAAGCCTAATCAGCTCAATTTAAGATAGTTTGAAGGACATAAGACAAAATTTACCCCTAATTAAGCCTAACACATAGAATTAAAACAAATTAGCAATGTTTAAAGAAAAACAATAATATCTATCAGTCCGACAAGCCTCCACTGCCACATCAGAGGCCAATTGAATCCTCTCAGCTACCAAAGGCCACCTGTAGCCTCAAAGCATTCAGAGAGGCATAGTTATGACCAGAACAGAAGATATTTTTCCCAATACAGCTGAACAATTATTTTGAATCAAAGAAACTAATTTAAACTATTAGCAGAGTTATTACAAAGATGAGACAGAGTTATAAAGTCAACAAACTCTGCTAAGAAGATCGAACACTTAATACAAACCCATTAATACAGAGGAAATATCTGTAATCTTCTCCATTGAGCCCCTCAAAGGCCGAGAAGCATTAAATTGTATTAATTGAGCCTATAGATTTTTTCTCTCATCCACCTCCTCATTTTTTCTATAAAATCTTCTTGAGGAGCTCATTTTAAAGGGTTGGTTGCAGAAATTTGATATATACTTGTGCTCAAAATTTTCTACATGTAAATAGTGTCCAAAGGCTCTTGAAGCTCTATTGGTAATCAAATACGTTATTCTGAGAAGAAAAGATGATTGCTGAACTGAAACATTAGACTTGAAGAATGTAACTGGATTGACATCAATATACAAGCTGATTATTGGGATCCTGTTCTATGTCACTAGTGAAGTGCTTCTTTCTGTGTTATTGTTTTCCTTTCATGTACACCATTTTTTCCACTTATTCTCTGATAAAGAACAACAAGCATAGAGTTAGGATTTACTGTTTACAGTACCCTTCTCTGACTGATAAGCTTTATCTTAATGTTTTCCTCCAAATTGTGTGTTTACGAAAGTCTTAAGTTAAGTGTAAACATTATCAAGGAATGTTGGTTTGCCCCTGTCTTGATGTGCGAAGCTTGAAAGGAAGTTCTTGAATGATATTTTCATTATATGCTTAGTAGAGTTTGACTAGAAAAGTTTATGGTTTGCCCTGTCTTCGAGTTTCTTTCTCCAAAGGTAATTCTGAAAGTTTCCCTAAGAGTATGCTGAAAGAAGTTTAGATTTAAAAGTATCTTATTTGATCTTAGGCTACACTTTGTTTTCCTTATCTGTTTTCATCCCTTCTGAAAGTAATTATGTGGATTACTGGATTATTTGTCTGATGAGTTAGATTTAATACGAACTTGTCCAAAGAAGTCTATGGTTAGCCCTGTCCTTTGGTTGGTTTTAAAAAGTTACTTAAAATGCTTTTCTTGTTTGGAAAGAGTGATAAATCCTAGTTGAAATTATTGTCTTTTACCACCCCTTCAACACTTTTATTCTTCCATACCATCATTTAATCTAAGAGATCTTGTGATATAGATGACTTGCCCCTTGGACCACTCTTGAAATTGTTGCACAATTAAAACCTTTTATGACTCCATAGCCCAATGGACTAAAAACCAGTGTCATGTCTATCCTATCAGCCAAATCTTGTTCTGTTTGCTTATACCTTCACCCCTTTGGAACTCTTTCATTTTAGGACTTTCCACTCAACTAAAAAATCATGCTCAACGGTCGAAAACCAAAAAAAAGCTCTTGTTCTTAATAACTAACCTAATATCACACCTAAAAGCCTTAAAGATAAATAAATCTTTGCACTTATAGAGAGATCCCTCTCTGGATTCAGGAGGGCTAGATCCTAGAATCCCAAAGTGGTTCAAGTGTTCTCTTTGCAGTTTTGGTCATGCCAATCTGTTGAAATTATAGGGAGCTAACATTTCTGGCGACTCCACTGGGGAATTCTGAGTTATTAAGAATCTAAGTACACCTTAACACTCTAGAAAGCCCTTGATTCAAAAACATTTGGTATATTAGCTAGTTGAGCCACTAGGCATAACATTTCTGGCAACTCCACTGGGGGCTGAGTCAATATTCATTCTAGAAAACCCCTTGAGTACAAGTAGCCCTCTTCAAGCACTACCAAGCAAATGGTAATCATGATAAAGCTTATTTGAATCAGTGACAAACTAAGGAAACCTTAGGATTCTCATAAGAGCTTATCAAACCTTGAAGGATCAACTATCTTAGCCATAAGAGTAAACTCTCTTTGTCTCATCACCGTGGCTAAGTTTTGAAACAGATTTAGGACACTCTTAGAACCTATAGGACTGAAAAAACTCAGAAAACCCAAAAATATTTCAGATTGGTATTTAAAATAAACATGGTGGTGGACCATAAAATATTTTACCTCCAAAGAGCTAAAAATTTCCACCTGGTGACTCCACAATCCTAAATAGACCTTAAGGCTCCATTGGGAAGACCCATTATCATCATAACATCATTTAAACTCAATTAGAGGACTTTAGGATTAAATTTTTCTTGTTTAAAAGATCAGTTAGCCTCTTAAAGATTGTCATATTTGGTTAAACTTTTCTTGTTTATTTGGGTTTGAAAAACACAACATAGTGGCTCCTAGAAAAATTCATACTAGAGCTTACCCTCACCCAAACCCTCCTAAGATAGTTGATAACCCTAAAATAATTCTTAGGAAGTCTCCTGAGATTAAATCTTCAACTGTTTTCATATCACCCATTAGAGATAATTATGTTCCTGAAAACCTTGCAGCTCTACAAGAATCACAAGTTGACTTTAGAAATCCATTTAGAACCCGGTCACTTGATGATTTAGATCAGTTATATTCAGAGTCTTCACTTTCATCCCCAGATAGAAGTGAACATCCTGGTAGTAGAGAAACTACACCACCAGATTTACATTTCCTTCACAATTTTGGTTTCTCTCATCCAAGATCAGCTCAAAAATCTATTGTTGGTCCATCCACTTCTTCTACCCATACACTCATTGTCCAAAACACTCCACTTCATCCCACTATCCCTCTTGTAAATCCACCTCCACCCCCTATCATGGCAACATGGTATGCCCCGTTGGTCCTTCCTTTACCATTAGTCAATCTCCCACAGGACTATCAGTCTAAGATACCATTGTATGATGCCAGTAATGCTACTACTGCTTCACAACATGTGGATAAGATGAATGACTACTTTGACAAAAATGAGATTGATGATGAAACTGTCAAACTTAGATTATTTTCTCAATGTTTAGGGGGAGAAGTAAGAAAATGGTTCAAAGGCTTAACCCCTCACAGTATTAATGATCTCCAAGCCTTCCATCAGTTATTCTTAAATAAATGGGAAGTGAAGAAAAACCCTCTCCAAATACTTTCGGATTATAAGAATCTCCACAGAAACACTGGGGAAAGTGTACAAGCTTATTGCACTAGGTTTAACAGTGTTTATAATGCACTTCCCCCAGACTTAAAACCTCCACAAGGCGCAGATTTAAAAAAGTTTCTTGAAGGATTTGATCCTAAAATGGCCTATCAGCTAAGAGAGAGAGATCCTTTAACCCTTGAAGATATGCAAAAAGGAGCTCTTGCTGTGGAAGTTAATTTAATGGAGAAAAGAGCAAGAATGAAGAATGAGAAGAAAGTGTCCTTTAGAGAGGAATTTGCGCCTTCCACATCTAACTCAAAGATGGAGAGGATGATGGAGAAGATGATGAAAAAGATGAGCATACTTGAGAGAGCACATGCAAGTCAAAACCAAACAGCTCCTCAAAACATAAATCAAAACCAAAATCAGAATTTTAGGAGAAACCAGCCTCAAAATAGACCAGGGGAGGATGATCAACAGATTACTCCTCCTTTTCATCAAAACTATGTAAGCGAGGTTAAAGAATCAATAGAACAAACAGAGGAAGATGACATAAACATGTTGGGAGTAGATAATGATGACTTTAAAGTTCATTACAATAGGAAACAAGGTCTATATGCACCCTATGATGACAAGAGAGCAGAAGATGAATTTTATTATCAGGAAATGGAAAATGTCATCATAGAAACCACAAAGGAATATGACCTTAGGAGTAAAAGCAATCAAGAAACTCCCAAAATAAAACCTCTGATAAATCTACACAAAACAACATTGTAAATAAACCCAAAGTTACAAAACAGAAAGACAAAATAGTGGCTATTAATTCTGATAAAAATAAAGAGAAAGGCACTCAAAACAATGAAAAGCAGAGTGCAGATCTTAGCAGCGTTAGCACCTCGACTAGTGCTCATGTTAAAACAATTCTAACAAATGTAAATAGAGAAAATCAGCAAACTGATCTTGCTGATAAAATGGTGGTTAACAAAGCTAAAACAAACCTTGTAAAAAGTCAGCTACCTTTCAGTTTGGAGCAAGAAATTGACAAGATAAAGATCTCTATTCCCCTTACTGAATTAGCCACCCAAAATGTGTACAGATCCCAAATTTTGAAGGCTTTTAACATAGAAGATAATAATGATACTGTCAATCTTAACGATGACCAACCAGAGCTCATATTTGGTCCTAAGATTGAGGGTAGATATCAAGAAGGACCAGTTCCTCCTTTTTATGTTAGTTTAAATGTTCATGACAAAATTTTGGACAACGCTATGCATGATTTAAGGGCCTCTCACAATTTAATGCCCAAAGCTGTAATGGAGAGCTTAGGCCTTGAAAAGACTAGACCTTACAAAGATATTTACTCCTTTGACTCAAGCAAAGTGAAATGTTTAGGTTTAATCAAAAACCTCTGTGTTAAATTAGCACAAATTCCAGCCAAGTGTTTAGTAATGGATATTGTTGTAGCTGATGTACCCCCAAAATATGGTATGCTATTATCAAGATCTTGGGGAGCTAAGTTACAAGGAACTATGAAGATGGACATGAAATATGCGACTATCCCTGTATTTAATCAAACAAGAAGACATTATAGGGAGTCTCATATGTAATACATGGTTACTAGCCAAGAGAGACTGCAAAACTCTCCCCTTTATTCTGTAAATACACGCCTTGACTCATTTATCCTTTTCAATGATGAGACATTTAGTGAACAAGTGACCTTAACTGAATTAATGGCAGATAGAGAGGAGGAGGAAGACAAGACAGAAGTGTCAAAACAGTTTGCTAAACCCGAAAACTACAGCAAACAAAACACAGGTATAGAGCTACAAATCATTCATCCATTGCTTTTAAACCTTGAGAGTCAAGAAATCAATCCTCAACGCAATGAAAAACATAAGGAATTAAAACAAATTCAACCAAGTGCTAACCTTCAAGAACAATTCGAAAGCACACTAGTTGAAGAGGATAGTAACCAAACCAATGAACCCGAAACTAGTCCTCTTTGGAGTATGAACTTTGATGGGTCTTGCACTAGGAGAAATGCTGGTGCAGGCATCTAGATACATAACACCGAAAATAATCACACGAAAGGCCATTCCTACATATTAAATTTTCAGTGTTCGAATAACATAGCGGAATACGAATCCCTTCTTTTAGGCTTACACTTGTTGAAGAAATTAGGAGCCAAGAGAATTAAAGCACATTGGGATTCAGAGTTAATCATCAGGCAAGTAAATGGGGAATATAGTGCCAAACACCCCAGACTTAGAGCCTATAGGAACAATGTCATGGATTTTTTGAAAACTTTTGAGGATTCAAAACTTATTTTTGTCCCAAGAGAAAATAATGTCCTTTCCCACAGTTTAGCTTTTATTGCTAGAACATGCTTAACACCTTATGAAACCAAACAATGCACAACTAAAATTAAATTCAGACCAGTTGTCCTTGATAACGAGAAATATTGGCAAGTGTTTGATGGAGACAAACAAATAGTTGACTTCCTGTAGTCCAAAAATGAATTTGAACTACCAAGTTTAGATTCAGACTATGAAACAGACTGTCCTAGTGAAGAAAATCTACTTGATAAAGAAGAGGAGCCTCCAGAGATGGCTGATGTAAATCTGCTATCTAACAAACTTGAAAACACAATAGAAATTGTTGCAGAGTTAGAAACTGAAGACTTAGAAACACTGCAATCTAACACACATGGTTTGCCAAGGGGACTGGTCCCCTTAGAAGAGTTGTTTGATTTCAATGATGTGGCCAAGAAGCCAAAGCTGGAGCCTGTTGAATCTAAAGTTGAAGAGTGTAATATAGGAAGTGAAATAAAACCAAAGATGATCAAACTGTCTAAAACTTTACCAGCTCACATTAAGCTCGAATACATAGAGTTGTTTAAAGAATTTTTTGATGTTTTTGCGTGGAATTATGAGGATCTGAAATCCTATGACACTGAAATAATTCAGAACAAGATACCTCTCAAGGAAAACCAAAAGCCATTTAAACAAAAACTGCGTAGAATAAACCAAGTTCAGTTACCTTTGGTTGAGAAGGAAATCAAGAAAATGTATGAAGCTAGTATTATTGTCCCTATTAGATATTCAGAGTGGGTGTCTAATCTAGTGTCAGTTAGGAAGAAAACATAAGAGATAAGGATTTGTATTGACTTTAGAGACTTAAACAAAGCCTCATTGAAGGAAAACTACCCTTTACCCAAGATGGATCATATTTTACAGAGGGTAGTTGGTTCTAAAAGAATTTCTTTGCTGGATGGCTACTCAGGATACAATCAGATTTTAGTACATCCTGATGATCAATTAAAGACAGCTTTTACTACACCTTGGGGCACTTTCATGTATGTGAAAATTCCCTTTGGATTAATGAATTTTGGTGCTACTTTTCAGAGAGCCATGGATATTGCATTCTAGGAAGAATTGGGCTACTTCATCATTATTTACCTTGATGATGTCACTGTTTTTTCCAAGACAGATGAAGAGCACTTAGAACATTTGAGAAAATTATTCGAGAAATGCAGAAAGATTGGGATATCTTTAAATCCTAAGAAAACATTGTTCCGTCTCCAAGAAGGTAAAATTCTTGGGAACATTATATCAGAAGAGGGAATAAAGATAGACCCAAAAAGGATCGAGGCTATATTGCAAATCACTCATCCTAGAAACATCAAGGAACTTCAATCTTTCATTGGAAAGATTAATTTCTTGAGAAGGTTTCTACCCAACTTGGCTGAACTCCTTAGAAAAATTACAAACATGCTAAAAAGGGAACAAGGAGTTAAATGGACCTTGGAAGCAAAGAAATCCTTTGAACTGGTAAAACTAGCGTTAACCAAAACACCAGTTCTAATAAGTCCTGATTTTTCAAAATATTTTTACATTTTTTCATTTGCATCAGAACATACAATAGCTGCTGTCTTATTGCATAAAAATCCACAGGGACAATAGCAGCCCATTGAATTCTTTAGCAAGGCATTGAGAGATTCTCCTCTGAAGTACAACATTATGGAAAAACAAGCCTTTTCCTTAGTCAAAGCCTTAAAAGACTTCAGAGTTACATTTTGCACTCCCACATCATTTCCTTTGTCCCAAATTCAGTTGTGAAAGACATTTTAACCCAGGACCTAGATGGTAAGAGAGGCAAGTGGATAGATGTGATACTTGAATATGATTTAGAGATCAAGCCCACTAAACTCATTAAAGGCCACGGTCTAGCTAGATTAATGGTTGAATCCAATTTTAAAGTCCTTGATATAAACATGATAAATTGTTTAGATGAACAAGAGGAATTGTCAACTCCCATTGTTGAAGACCATTTTATGAATTCCTCTTGGTATGCTGATATTCTATATGTTTTGCTTAATTTGAATACACCTTCTGGTTTATGAAAAACAAAGGCAAGGTTTTTAAAGTTAAAAGCTGTAAACTACTGCATTGTAGATAAATGTCTTTATTGGAAAAATGCAAGTGGGTTATTGCTTAAATGTTTTTCTGAGAATGATGCAGAGAAGGTTAAGCACGAGTTCCATGAAGGAGAATGTGGAGGCCACCTCTACTGGAAGACAACAGCCAAAAAATTCCTTAGAGATGGTTACTATTGGCCCACCCTCTTTCTAGATGTACACAAGATGATAATTTCCTGTCATAAATGCAAACTCTTTGAAGGCAAGAGAAAATTGCTGCCCTTACCTCTGCATCCAATCACTTTTGAAACTCCTTTTCAACAGTGGGGACTTGACTTCATAGGAGAAATCCATCCACCATCATCTGCCCAACATAGATGGATTCTCACTGCAACAAGCTACTTTACCAAATGGATGGAAGCCATCCCTTCTAGACAAGCCAATGACTCTATCATCATAAAATTCATGGAGACTCATATCCTCTCTAGATTTAGCTGTCCTAAGAAGATCATCACTGATAATGTTGTAGCATTTGCATCCAAGAAGATGGTTGAATTCTATCACAAATATCAAATTACATTGGGTCATTTCAATACTTATTACCCTCAAGGTAATGGGTTGGTAGAATCCTCAAACAAGAGTTTGGTGAACATAATCAAGAAGTTGCTGGAGGAAAAAAAGAAGTCTTGGCACACAAAGCTGGTGCATGCACTATGGGTTGACAGATTAACACTTAAGAAATCTATTGGGATGTCACCCTATTAGCTTGTGTATGGTACATATGCAATTTTTCCAACCAGCCTAGGTGTGCCAGTTATGAAGTTGATCCAAGAAGTGTAGTTTGAAGACAATGACATGATTAGAAGGATTAATCAGACTATACATCTTCAGCAAACCAGAGAGGAGGTTTACAACAGAGCATTGCAAAAGCAAGAGAGCATCAAAAAGCTTTTTTATAGAAAGACAAAGGCCAGTAATTTCAATGTTGGTGACAAAGTGTTAAAGTGGGACTCAAGGAGAGAAGACAAGGGTAAGCATGGGAAATATGATAACTTATGGCTTGGCCCTTATCTCATTCATTCTACTGCTGGTAACAATGCTTATTTCTTGCAGGAATTGAATGGAGCTGAACTGTTTGGGGGTCCTGTCAATGGCAGGATGCTCAAACATTATTTCTCTTGATCCTATCATGTTTGGAAGCCTTTTTATCTTTTTTATCATTATAAATATTTCATCCATCATTGCATTGAAATTTATAAAAATCAAAAATACAAAAACAGTAAAAGAAAGAAAAGAGGGCAGATTGTAAAAACAATAAAGGTAAAACCCCATACCAAAAAAGAGAAACAAAATATGAAAGTGTGCAAGCTCAAATGCCACTCCTAAGAAACACAATTCTAGTTAGTCATACAGCATAATCATGACTAATTAGTTTTAAATTTACTGTTGGTAGGTTAGTGAATTCGATTTTCCAAACAACTTAATCTTGGCTTATCAGTTAGATAGATTAGGATAGAAAAATAAAGGTTCAAACAAGCTCAAAATCCGAACCTAAGATTCCAAGAAAAGAATGACTCCAATATGTTTAAATATTGAGTCAAAAATAGAAGTAAAATAGTTCTAATAAGCCCAAAACTTGAACCAGAGAACAAACAGAGAACAGCTCAAACAAACTCAAAAACAGAGCTGAAGAAAGAGAAGGATGTGCTTAAAACTTTCAGATCTTAAGCCTTTACCATTTTGATTTAATTTTCTGCAAATAATTATCTATGTGCAGCTTGTTTTTATGCCATAGATCAATAACAAGTTAGACTCCTCAATCCTGACTTGTATGCTTTTAAATTTCTGTTTTAGAAGTTAGAGAATAAAAATCTATTAGACTGTTTAATCCTAACAGGTAGTAGATTAGGTAGAGAAGCTTATGAACTCCACTGTTTAATATGAGTTCATGGAGAAATAAGAAGTAGAATTAGATTATTTTTTTTCTTTCAAGAGAATAAAATGTTTGTAAAAGAGTTTTCCAATCCAAATGCACTCTGAAAGAAGAACAAATGTTAGATCAGTAGGATTGGGTAGGTAGAAAGCTTGTTAAATAGAGTTCCATTGTTTTTCATGGTTGCTAACATTGTCAAAGTAGAAGAAAGCAAGCAAAGTGAAGAAAGTTGTAGCCCAATGGATGAGGCATTGATCAGCTCCCAGAGAATTCAAGTCTAAAGTTATTGACACCTTCAAGAAGGTGCCATCCCCATGTGGAGCCACTGTTTGCCACCTATAAAACTTGTCATATCAAATGGTGGCTAAATCATTTTTGAAAGCCTTCAAGAAACAATTTTATAGCCAAAATTGTTAGTTCTCGAAGTCTTATGAAGATATTTTATCCTTTGATTAATCTTCACTACTATTTCCCCCTCAATTCTGAAGATCTGTTGTTTTCCTGAAGAAAAGACTGATGCAAAAAACCCATTTTTCCTTTCACTTTACCCCTCTTTTTCACTCATACTTAAACTCCATTTCATCCCCTTTTCCTCATAAAAATCCCTCCATTTTCATCATTTTAACCTTCAAAATCACTTCAAGACCCTTTTAAAATCATTTGGTCTCCTTCCATTGGTTTTAAAAAGCCTTCTTTCCTCTACCGAAACCCTCATTTTCCCTTAAAAACTCTGTTTTAAAAAGCCAAAAGACAGTCGTTTTATTATATAAAGTTTTAGCCCCCGAGGGCTTAACTTTCATAAACCTCCACTTAATAGGAATTTGAACCTTGCAACCGGGCGCTTAAAAATCCTAAACCCTTCTTCTAAACCCTTAAAAAACCTTTTTCTCCTTTGAAACTTGAAAATCCCGACATCCTTTCTATTTCTTCTAAAAACTACAGTTCGTTGTCTAAACCATTCTTAACCGTTGATCTAAGACCGATCAACGGTTGTTAGAATCTTGTATCGCAAGTTTTATCGGGTGCATTTGAAAGGCCCCTTCCTTTGTTTCGATTCCGATGAGCCCCTTTTGTGTTAAACCCCCTAACCACTTCCCCACCATACAACCCACACCCAAGACCAAGCGTTAAGTCTCGAGCACTAATCGCAATCGGAGATTTTGAGATGGACACATCCCTTTGTTAAAAGAAAAAGTCTTGATGTGATGGAGTTTTATTCTATGGACCCCCCACCACTTTCTCCACCGTTGTTCCTTTAAACCAATCAACGGCCCAACTCTAATCACATTGGAGTTTTTTTGCATTGGGAATATTTTAATAGTTATTGCCCCCTTCGATTGGTCACCTCCCGATGGCTTCCTAGCCATTGATATTCCCCGCCAGACCTAGATCCAATGGCCCACATTGTTCTTCCCAAAGCCCATTTCTCCGCCTTTGGCAGTTACAAACTAATCTCCACCGTTGATCTGGTCCTCAGATCAATGGTCATTATTCAATCGCATCGGTGCTTTTTACCCCTTGTCCCCGCCAATCGGGAACTTCTGATTGCATCTGGGCCATACACACACTAAGATCCAATGGTCCAGATCAATCCTCGCAACCTTTGTTAATTTCATACAAACCCTGTTGTGTAATGTTTTTCGATGAATATCCACCATTGATCTCTATAGATCAACGGCTGACATTAACCCAAACTCTACCTGACCTCCGCCTTATATTTTATTTCATTAGCCCCAAGATTTAATCTGGACCATTCATCCCTTTCATCCAATGATCTAGATTCCAACTGATAGGCCCAAGTCCTTTGGGTCCTACCCTTCCCAAATCAAATCTCTGCCATCCATTCCTTGATCCGATGGTCAAGTTTAAAACTGCCTTGACCCTACCCCACTTGTTATCGTCCATGCATCTATTCTCCATCGCGCTCTCTTCACAACTATCCGATCTAAGGCCCCAGATCTGACGGCCAGCGCATGGTTTCACGTGATTTTAAGCCCGAGCGTTAATTTTTCAAAATCACGCGATGTAGGTGGTTTTAAAAGGTCACATTTTAGGCTCTTATGCATATCGCGTTCAAAAGGGTAATACCACCTATCCCCCATTTACGGTGCATTTTCGCATCTTTAATCTCTGCCATTGATCTCTGAGATCTAACAACTTTGCTTTCACCCTCAGTTCATTGCCCTCCACCCATCCTCCAAGGGACTTCATAAGAAAATCTCTGCCATTGATCTCTGTGGCCGATCTCATCCGATGGCCCAAAATTATTCCGAAACCCCAATTTCATTTTTAATCCTTTTTCCCTCTGCCAAAGGTTTTTACCCATTCCCTTTGTACACTTTTCCATTTCGTGATAATGTGGCCCTTCTGCATTATATTTTCCCACCTAATTTCGACCATTGATCTTTGCAGATCAATGGCCCGGACTTATTTTCCCCTCCATTTTTCCAACCACCTCTCCTTTAACCTTAGCATTAAATCCTCGTCGTTGGATGCTTTCATCCAACGGCTGCGATCAAACCTAAACTTCTGAAGCAGTTTGAACCCTTTCCCGTAGTATTTTTTCTAATTTTTCTTTGTTGTGAAGATTTAATGGTTTTATCAAAAGTTTTAAAAGAGAATTAAAGGTCGGGGATGACGATCCCCCACGACTTTATTCATGAATGAAGATCACTCAGCAAGGTTTCCCCATCAAGTTTTATTAGTGCCTCATGAGCACTGACGCCATTTTAAAAACCTCTATAACGCTTGCACATCAACAAGACATAGCAAAGCTAAATCAAACAAAGAGTATCAGTTGGACAACATGAAATCAAAGCATAAAAATGTTTGAAGATTGTTAAACATAGTTTTGAGGGATTACGGCAATAAATCGACTATCTAAAGCCTAATCCGATCAATTGAAGACATTTTGAAGGACATAAGATAGAATTTAGGCCTAATTAAGCCTAACACACAGAATTAAAGCAAATTAGCAGTGTTTAAAGAAAAATAATAATATCTATCAGTCCGATAAGCCTCCACTGCCACATTAGAGGCCAATTGAATCCTCTCAGCTACCAAAGGCCACCTGTAGCCTCAAAGCATTAAAAGAGGCATAGTTATGACCAAAAAAAATATATTTGCCCCAATATAGCTGAATAGTTATTTCAAATCAAAGAAACTAATTTAAAATGTCAGCAGAGTTATTACAAAGATGAGACAGAGTTCTAAAGTCAACAAACTCTGCTAAGAAGATCGAACACTTAATACAAACCCATTAATATAGAGTAAATATCTGTGATCTTCTCCATTGAGCCCCTCAAAGGCCGAGAAGCATTAAACTGTATTAATTGAGCCTATAGATCTTTTCTCTCATCCACCTCCTCATTTTTTCTATAAAATCTTCTTGAGGAGCTCATTGTAAAGGGTTGGTTGCAGAACTTTGATATATACTTGTCCTCGAAATTTTCTACATGTAAATAGTGTCCAGAGGCTCTTGAAGCTCTGTTTTGTAGGTTTTAACCCTGAACAGAAATTATCTACACACGAATCTTATAACAGAAAATAAACGATAGCGAGACCATAAAACATAAAACAGATAAACACAGAGATTTTCCCCAAGATCCCAAATCGGGACGACCAGCTTGATTTTTCATTATATTCCTTTTAGTGTTACAACACATATATATACATGCTAAAGAATAAATAAAACCCAATCCATTAACCCTGGATTAGAACATAACCGTAGTTCCCTTGACTGGATCTACAAAATACCAGGGGTCGAAAACCATCGTACCCTAAAACCATGTGCAAAATCATGCACAAAACATGGGTGGGTCTGCATATGAGTGGGACTACATACCAAAAAAAAATTTCGCCAAGGCGCTACCTCGGACCCTGATAGGGGGGGCTGTCACCCCCCCTGTGAACCCCCTGCTGCGCCCGGTGCAACGTACAACGCGTAGCGCTAGTCATGGAAATAATATAACACATTCTCCCACTTGTTGTTTTCTTTCCACAGGGGGCCACAGGAGAGCTTAGTCATTGGGCCAATTCTTCAACACCTATTTTTTCTCTACACCAAGAGAACTTCTGAGTGCTCATAGACTTCATCAATGCATCTGCAACATTCTTCAAAGTGTCCATCTTTACCAGCAACACCCTTTTAGCCTCAACCATATCTCTAACATCAATGTGCTTTGTCTTTGAATGATAAGTAGGGTTCTTAGCCAAGAAAATTTCACTTTAGCTATCACAGTCTATCCTTATAGCTTGTTGTACCAACCCCATACTTGAACACAATCTCTGCAACCAAACTGCTTCCTTGCCTGCATGAGTGGCTACTATGTATTCTACCTCTATAGTTGAAAGAGCCGCTACAGACTGTATTTTAATCATCCAACTGATTGCGCCTCCAAATAGGCTAAACACATACCCACTTGTAGATCTTCTTTTGTCCAGATCTCCAGCCTAGTCTGCATCAACAAAACCACGAATGTCCAACATTCTTTCCGATATTGGTCTTCCCTGGTAGCACAAGCCATAATCACTAGTGCCACGTAAATATCTGAAAACCCACTTTACTGCTTTCCAATGCTCCTTCCCTAGGTTTGACATAAACCTACTCAATACTTCCACTGCATGTGCAATGTTTGGTCGAGTATAGACCATTGCATACATCAAGCTACCCACTGCACTTGCATATGGAACATGGGACATATCCTCCTCTTCTTCTTGTGTCTTGGGACACTGTTCAGCAGACAACTTTACACCTATAGGAATAGGAACATTTACCGGTTTACTATCCTGCATATTGAACCTCTGCAATATAGTCTCGACATACTTCCTTTGGTTTAACCAGAGCTTCCTCTTTGCCTGATCTCTCTTAATTTCCATGCCCAAAATATAGTTTGCAGCACCAATATCCTTCATGTCGAATTTGGAGAACAAATGGTCTTCAAATCTTGGATAATTTCTTTGTCATTTCCAATCAACAACATATCATCCACATACAAGACCAAATAAATAAATTACGTTCACCAATTAATTTAAAATAAACACAATGATCTTCCTTGCTTCTGGTGAAGCCAAGTCCCCGTATATAGGTATCAAATTTCTGATACCACATCCTTGGTGACTGTTTTAAGCCATACATAGACTTCTTCAACCTGCATACCAGTTCTTTCTTACCCTTCACCATAAATCCTTCAGGTTGCTTCATGTATGTCTCCTCTTCTAGATCCCCGTGAAGAAAATTTGTCTTCACATCCATATGTTCTATCTCAAAATCAAATGCAGCAACAACATATAAAAGTAATCTAATAGAAGTAACCTTGGCAACAGGAGAAAAAATATCACCAAAATCAATTCCCGGCACCTGGGAATAGCTTCTATTACCAACCAAGCTTTCTTTGTATTTCTCCACCTTGCCTTCTACATTCATCTTCTTCTTAAACACCCATTTTATCCCAATGGGCTTCCTTCTAGTCCGTGACTCCACCAGATCACATGCCTCATTTTTGTGCAAGGATGC
This sequence comes from Pinus albicaulis, assembly GCA_034641835.2. NCBI lineage: Eukaryota > Viridiplantae > Streptophyta > Pinopsida > Pinales > Pinaceae > Pinus > Pinus albicaulis. The sequence continues at coordinate 72,324,567 of CM076579.1, read as the reverse complement.
CATTTCACCAACCATGGCCTCCTTCCAGAGTTTTCCATCCTGTGAATCCACTACCTCCCTGATAGTTCTGGGATCATCATCAATAATAGTTAAGGAAAAATTTGAACGGAAAGTAGATGGACTATACCTTTTTGGTTGCCTTCTTTCACTAACTTATCTTCTCACAACTGGAGTTTGTGGCTCTTCCTCTTCTGACTCTTCTTCTGTTGTAGAGTATGATTCATCCTCCTTTACCTCAAACTCTATCTTCTCAGGTTCCTTTGGTAGGACTTCATGTTTAGAAATATCTTTCACCTCTCTAAACACCACATCTCGACTGTACACAACCTTCCTTGTTTCCAGGTTCCAAAGCTTGTAATCCTTTAAACCATCCTTATACCAAATAAAGATGCACCATTCAGATTTATTATCCAACTTGATCCTTGTCTCATTTGGAACATGTACATATTCATCACATCCAAATACCCTTATATGTGAAAGAGAGGGTTTCTTACCAGTCCATGGCTCATGTGAAGTCTTATCCTCCAACGCTGGTGAAGGTGATCTCAAGTTAATCCGTATAGCATGCGCCTCCACCGCTCTACCTAATTCTTGTCCTAACCCGATACCACTGAGCAAGCGTCTTGCCTTTTCCATCATTGTTCTGTTCATTATTTCTGCAACTCCATTTTTCTAAGGTGTGTATGGGGTAGTCTTCTACTGTGCTATACCACACTTCTTACAGAACTATTCAAATTCCTTCTTGTAGAACTCCCCACCATTATCTATCCTCAGCGCCTTTATCTTCTTCTCTATTTGGTTTTCCACCAGAGCCTTAAATTCTTTAAATCTATCAAAAAATTCATATTTCTTCCTCAAGGAATATATCCATGTATTCCTTGAGAATTCATATATGAATGAAACATAGTACATAGACTTTCCTAGTGATGGAATTGACACAAGTCCAAACACATCACTATGCACAAGTTCTAATATCTCGTTCACCCTCTTAGCACCAGAAGGAAAACTCACCTGATTCTGCTTCCCATATACACAATGTTCACATAAATCGAAATCCAGAGCACAATTAGACATACCTTCTACCATACCATTTATATGCAGTATCTGAAGGCCCTTCTCTCCATTATGTCCAAGCCTTTGAAGCCATAGCATGGTCTTTTCTCTAGAGATAGCTAGGCTTTCCACTCCACTTTCAGGAACCACATAAGTGTTACACCCATCAATAATAGTGCTACCTTGTAGCTTGTACAGAGTTCTAGTCCGAACTCCCTACATTAATACCAGTGCTCCCTGAACCATCTTGCAGGCATCTTTCTCGAACACTGTTTTTACACCTGCATCATCCATCTTGCTTACATAAATGAGATTTCTTGCAAATGTAGGAATATGCACAACACCAACAAGTGTTCTAATCCTTCCACCTTGCAAATTTAGCTTGAATTTTCCACGTCCGATGATTCAGACCTTCCTATCATACCCTATGAAGACATCACCACCATCATATTTCTCATATTCGCAGAACCACTCCCTATGGGGAGTGAAGTGAAAGGATGCACTTCAGTCAATCAACCATGCCTCATGATATACATGTGTACTTGAATAAGAAACCAAGTACACATCCCCACCTTCATTTGAGGTGTTTTTTGCCTCTGCAGAAGGAGCATCATCAGATCCCTTTCCTTTCTTAGGAGCTTTAGATCTACATTCCTTTTTGTAGTGTCCTTCCTTTTCGCATTTCCAGCACACCTTTACAAACTTTTCAGGAGATTTAGATCTCCCTTTAGATTTAGATATCCCACTCCAAACCTTATTCTTGTTTCTATTTTGGGACCTTTCTCGTACAGATAAGGCATCTCCATTCTGGCCCTCCATATTTCTCCGTCGCATTTCCTCCGATAGCAAAGCTGAGACAATGTCATCAAAATTCAAGGTAGTTGTATTGTTACCTATTGCAATAACCAGACCGTCCCACGCAGTCCTGCAGAGAACACAAAATCCGATGCACTTTATCTTCATTTGAGATTTGTCATCAAGATAAACTCTAATTTTACTTAAACGCGGGAGGCGTTCGGGGAGCGTTCGTCACCGAAGTCTCCATCCTTCATCCTCGGTTATAAAGCTTTTTTCGAAAGAACAACTTATTCACCAGAGACTTTAGATTGGTACAAAGTCCTTAAGTTTTTCCCACAAATTCTTCGCCGTAGCTTCCCGTACATTCAAAACATTAACTGAGACACACAACCGCATTGTGCTCTTAGCCTTCCGATCTAGTTTCTTCTGGTATTCATCTGACATTTTTGTTGGTTTAGTACCTAGATCTACCGCGATCCACTGATCTTTATCCTCCAGCAGATCCTCCATCTTGATCTTCCACAACTCAAAACTCTGACCATTAAATTTCTCGATCTCTATCTTTCTGCCGCTCGCCATCTTCTTTCACAGCAAGAATCAATCCCACAGATATCACACTGAACAGGGTCTACCTCAGGCCCAAGCAAAAAACCCTCAGCAGCAAAGGCGTTCCCTTGAATCCAAAACAGCTCTGATACCAAATGTAAGTTTTAACCCTGAACAGAGATTATCTACACACGAATCTTATAACAGAAAATAAACAATAGCGAGAGCATAAAACATAAAACAGATAAACACAGAGATTTTCCCCTGGATCCCAAATCAAGACGACCAGCTTGATTTTCATTTTATTCCTTTTAGTGTTACAACACATATATATACATGCCGAAGCATACATAAACCCCAATCCATTAAACCTGGATTAGAACATAACTGTAGTTCCCTTGACCGGATCTACAAAATACCAGGGGCCGAAAACAATCGTACCCCAAAACCATGTGCAAACTCATGCACAAAACATGGGTGGGTCCACATATGAGTGGTACCGCATACTAAAAAAAAAATTCACCGGGGCGCTGCCACCCCCCCTGTGACCCCCCTGTTGTGCTTGGCACAACGTACAGTGTGTGGGGCTGGTCGTGGAAAGAATATAACACATACCCAACATGTTTGTAATCAAATAAGTTAGTCTGAGAAGAAAAGATGATTTCTGAACTAAAACATTGGACTTGAAGAATGTAACTGGATTGACATCAATATACAAGTTGATTCTTGGGATCTTGGTCTATATCACTGGTGAAGTGCTTCTTTCTGTGTTATTGTTTTACTTTCATGTATGCCATTTTGTCCACTTATTCTCTGATAAAGAACATCAAGCATAGAGTTAGGATTTACTGCTTACAGTACCCTTCTCTGACTGATAAGCTTTATCTCAATGTTTTCCTCCAAATTGTGTGTTTAAGAAAGTCTTAAGTTAAGTGTAAACATTATCAAGGAATGTTGGTTTTTCCCTGTCTTGATGTGAAAAGCTTGAAAGGAAGTTCTTGAATGATATTTTCATTATATGCTTAGTAGAGTTTGACTAGAAAAGTTTATGGTTTGCCCTGTCTTCTAGTTTCTTTCTCCAAAGGTAATTCTGAAAGTTTCCCTAAGAGTATGCTGAAATCAGTTTAGATTTAAAAGTATCTTATTTGATCTTAGGCTGCACTTTGTTTTCCTTATCTGTTTTCATCCCTCCTGAAAGTAATTATGTGGATTACTGGATTGTTTGTTTGATGAGTTAGATTTAATACAAACTTGTTCAAAGAAGTCTATGGTTAGCCCTGTCCTTTGGTTGGTTTTAAACAGTTTCTTAAAAGGATTTTCTTGTTTGGAAAGAGTGATAAATCCCAGTTGAAATTATTGTCTTTTTCCCCCACTTCAACACTTTTATTCTTCCATACCATCATTTTATCTAAGAGATCTTGTGATATAGATGACTTGCCCCTTGGACCACTCTTGAAATTGTTGCACAATTAAAACCTTTTATGACTCCATAGTCCAATGGACTAAAAACCAGCATCATATCTATCCTATCAGCCAAATATTGTTATGTTTTCTTATACCTTCACCCCTTTGGAAATATTTCATTTTAGGACTTTCCACTCAACTAAAAAATCATGCTCAACCATCCAAAACCAAACAAAAACCCTTGTTCTTAATAACTAGCCTAATATCACACCTAAAAGCCTTAAAGATAAATCAATCTCTGCACTTATAGAGAGATCCCTCTCTAGATTCAAGAGGGCTAGATCCTAGAATCCCAAAGTGGCTCAAGTGTTCTCTCTACAGTTTTGGTCTTGCCAATCTGCTGAAATTACAGGGAGCTAACAACATGGGACCTTTAGTGCCCTCGCTACTGCGTTTCTCACATACTTTTAGCTACCCATTCACCACGATTCGGGAATGGATTTACTCACTCATTTCAGACAATCTCCATCTACCCACATTTCTTAACACCTCCATGAGTGGAGACGACGTCATAGCTTATGCAAAGCTAAACTCGATGACCGAGTCCTTTTAGATATATTCTTGAAAAATCTGACAGCAGATATTTCAAAGGATGTGGCACAACGTAACCCCACATCCGAAGAGGACGCAATCAGTAAAGCCCAACAACTTGAACTAATCTATACACAATCAGGATACATATATAATATCCTGCCTAATGCCCCACGCCTGCAATCTTATCAAGAATTTCCAGGAGCGTCGAACTCTGCAGATGGACTTATTGGGTCAATGACCCAAGGGTACCTAGGCAGCAGTAGTCAAAATCCCGGTTACACACATGGGTCTACCTAGAACATGTCTCAACCCAGATTTCAAATTCATCATATGCAACAACAAAATTTGACTAATAGGGTGCCAACGTATCACCAAGGAGGACCTTACCCTCCGACTGAGGGGACCCAATACGTAGGAAGAAAAACTAACGGAAGAACTCCCCCCCAACGGCCAGGTGCAAACATGGGACAACATTATGCTCAGTCCCAAGCACATAACCCACCAATGCAAAATAATGCACAGGTGAACTTTGTGCAGTTGTCCCAAAATCAACCACACCAGTATGATCAGGAGAATTACCCTCCTAACATGGTTAAAAGAAAGGAGGTAAGAAACAAACTCAAAGGGAACCCTAGACAGGGGGGCAGCAACCAACATTGCCCACCGCGACCCCAAGCTGGAGATAACCCCAACCGGAACCAGAACCAGGAGCCAAGCAATGCTCAAAAGTAAGGCAAGAGGCCGCCTCTACATACAAACCATTATTGTTCGATATGTGGTGAGTACGGGCACTATAATCACCACTGTCCCGAACTCTCTAAGCTTAAAAAGCTTCAGAGTAATCGAGGACAAGGAGGATCTTCTCAGACAACTGCAGTTATGCAAGAACCCTTCCCCCATCAAGGAACGGTCAACACTCAACAACAAAACCCCAACGATTCCAAGAAAAACAACCATGAAATTTACATGGCTGGGGAAGAAATTTTTTTCCAAACCGGGAATTGTAGCTACGACACCCCACCAGACACCGGTACGTCAGGGGCTAGTACGTTTGCGCCGACTACACCTTTGAATATTCCAAAGATTCCTTTGGAACCATTGCCAAAAATGGTTAAAGGGCCTAATAGGTGAGCAGGTAAATACTCTAAAGCAGCCCACAATTACAACATCATAGACGATTTAGCCCAGTCACCTGTTGCTATGTCTTCTTTGGAGGTACTGCATTCATGCCCAAAGCAATGGAAAGCCTTGCTTTCCACCTTAGGCACCGTCGACTCGGCCGACATGCGCATGATGGCTTTTGATTTAGACAAAGGCACCCCTAGGTTTCCCTCCATGGTCACCTTCCAGATACCAGTATCGGTACAGAATATCACTATTCACTGACGTGTCATTGACGAGGGTGCATCCAAATGCATCATGTCAAAAAATGTATGGCAGAAGTTAGGAGCCCCAGAACTCAAACATTCCGTCATCACACTCAGAGCATACGATGGTCGGCCCTCGACCCCCATCGATCTCTTCCAAAATGTACCGGTCTGCTTAGCTAGAAAAACGGTCCACATAGACATCGAAGTCTTGGATGCTCACTTGGATTACAATATACTCCTTGGGCGGAGTTACATGTACGCCATGTCTGCCATAGCATCCTCGATTTTCCGCATCATGATGTTCCCCCACGAAGATCGAATCATCACAGTAGACCAGCTGATGCACACAGAAAAGCGTCCTTTGACCAACACAGATATGGTTCTACACTATGTAGATACAACCACAGATGGTCTTGTACGGTATCAAGAATATGGCCCTAGCCAATTCAAACTATCGTTCGTCCTAGGATCATTCCTAGGAGATCCTCCTATTATCCCTAAGGTATCGCCCGATGCCACAGCTGCCCCAGTGTGCATGATGTCCACATCAAGCACCGAGGTTAGTCAAGACACAGACTCAAGCAGTAACAACACCAAGGCATCAGCTACTGCAGCCTCCCTAGTCTATGCCGCCTCCCAAACTCCTTTCCTATACCCACCTCCTGGCTTCACCTCCCAGCAGGTCTTGGCAACACTGGTACTACTCAACATATCATTGGCATTCCTAGTGTGGTATCTCGTTCCCCCTTCAGGAACACCAGCTACCAACTTTACTGCATTTAGGTTAAAGCCCCCCAGTCCCGAGGAGCCCCAACCTACCCAAGTAGTAGCCGAAACTGCCCCTACAATGGAAATCCCCACTGCGAAACTGGAAACCACGGTAAAGAAAATTGCCAAGAAAGGAAAGAAAATGGTGACCCCCACCATACAGCAGGAGTCATCAGCCCGCGCTATATGTGATGTCACAGGACACCCTACTCACATATGCCTGGAGTTGGACGAATTGAAACCACTCCTCGGCTGCGAGGCAGGAACCTCAAAATGGCATTCCCATAAAAAGGAACTTGCCACCAAAAGTATAGGCAAACCGCTACGTACCAATCACGCATGCACTCTCTGTGACACCTATGGGGATTTAACCCACCACTGTCCAGAAATACCACGGTATAGGGACGCCTTACATGCAATTGAGCAATCCTATCAAGAGGATCCCTCCATCCAGTCTATTAATGATGAGCCTTGCATCATCTTGTACCTACAAGAAGAGCGCTGGTCACCCGAACGACCCCCTGCTATACCACCTCCCCCAGTCGAAAGGTGCGTACGTTGTGATGAACTCAAACATTTCATCATTGATTTCCCAGCCTTGGAAATGTTCCAAAGATGGTACCCAGTCCATGTAGTGAACATGGATATTCCATATTCATGCCATATATGCGGTGATAATCACCCTATACGTCATTGCCACTACATACCAAGATTCTGCATAGCTTTAGACTGTATGCACTCGACCATTGTCCACCTCTCTCAAGAGGACGACGCAGACTGGGATTCCATGAATAGTTTGATGACCCAAGAGGATGTGACAAATACGTCCACCCCGTCGTGGCCATCTGAAAGATAGCCAAGTAGGGAGATCCATCCCCCTCCAAATGTCGACGACACAACACACCACATACTGTTCATGACATCATGCGTTAGAACCATGACTCAAGCTATCTACTCATCTACCATAGGTGTCAAGACAGCCGCAGCTACAAGAATAGCTGGCCCTATGACAATACAGACCCAACTTGTCTGTACTCTATCTACGGCGTCTGGTTCCACCACATCCATGATGGAGTCTTTGTCGTGTTTCTTAACTAGCTCCACCAGGATCACCCCCATTCAGTCTCAACCAACGGGGGAACACTCCCCCTTCGAGACCCTCTTTCATTCGGATGAGGATATCTTGGAAACCATGACGAAGCCTGATTACCCATGGGATGTAATGCATCACCGCTCACTATTTCTTCCCAGGAAGGCAGTCAGTCCTGACAAGATAACCGAACCAAAGATCTATGCGATCGAATCAAAAGACTTTCTGCCATCAGGAAAAGTCTTCTGGTTCAAAAACCCCATCCCCATGCCCGATGCATTCGAGGAAGGCATTATGTCGAATATTTCACCTACCATCAAAGTGAACATATCTCAAAATCTGTCAAAATTCAAAGAAATCTTGCTGGGGGCAGCATGTTCACCAGAAGAAGTAGCCTCTTATACCAAATTATTACAAGAGTATCGAGATATCTTCGCTTAGGACTACTCAGAAATGCCTGGGCTTAGTCCACGATCGTAGAGCACCATTTTGACACTTGGCTGGATATAACCCCAGTCCGCCAAAAACAATGTCAACTGCACCCATCAAAGGTAGAAGCAATAAAGCAAGAAATCAATAAGCTTCACAAAGCCGGGTTTATCTACCGCATCGCCTATACATCTTGGGTTTCTAACCTTGTTCTAGTCATGAAAAAATAGGGCACCGTACGCGTTTGCACCGATTTTTTGGATTTGAACAAAGCTTGTCCTAAAGAAAATTATCCCACCCCCTTCATCGACCAAGTTATCAATGCTTGCGCTCGCCACGATGCCCTATCCTTCATGGATGGGTTCTCCGGATATAATCAAATCTAGATCCGCCATATAGATCGGCATAAAACTGCGTTCACCACACCCTGGGGCACATTCACATACAAGGTAATGCCATTTGGCCTAAATAATGCTAGAGATACCTTCCAAAGGGCCATGAATTACATGTTTCATGACCTGGCCTACTTGGACGACCTTACAGTACGCTCCAAAAAGCGCTTTGACCATCTCGAGGAACTGCGATGGGTATTCCAAAGATGTCGTCAATACAACATGCACTTAAACCCTCTTAAGTGTGTATTACATGTCAATTAAGGAAGACTGTTAGGTTTTATTGTGTCGCAACAAGGGATTCGAGTTGACCATTTAAAGGTTCAAGCCATTAAAGAAGTCCCCCCACCTCGAACCCTCAGGCAACTCCAAATCCTGCAAGGAAAGGTTAATTTTATGTGACCTTTTGTCCCAGACTATGCCACATATGCTCAAGGGTTCCTGCGCCTCCTCCGCCAGGACATCCCGCTTAAATGGGATGATCATGCCCAACAAGAATTTGATGCGTTGAAAGAAACACTATCTTCAGCACCACTTATCAGTCTCCCTGACTATAATAAGGATTATATCCTATATCTATCAGCCTCCGACTCCACGTTGGCCGGAGTATTGGTCTAGGAGGGCCCAGATGGAAGGGAGCACGTAATATATTACGTCAGTAAAACCCTATCAGGCCCCGCATTAAGATATGAGCCTGAAGAAATAACTGCCCTAGAATTAATCCACGTAGTACAGAAAATTTTCCATTACATCATCTTAAAAAAGACCACGGTCATAGAAGATACTAATCCCATCAAATACTTGCTCACGCGTCGACTAATGAACCACAAGTACATCCGCTGGATAGTCATTCTCCAAGAATACGACTTACATTTTCACTCTCCCAAAAGCAAAAAGGCACTTTCCCTAATAGAGTTCATTACAAACCTCCCAGGAGATTCCAAAGGATCACCAGTAAACAATTCGCTACCGGATGAACACCTATTCTTTGTAGCAACTGACGACCCTTGATCCGAGGATATTCTCCTATTCTTACGAACCCAAAATTTCAAACCTCACCTCACGCGAGATGACCTCCAGCGCATACACCAACAATCCCCTCGATACCTCCTCATAGGAGATGTCTTATATAGGAGAGGAATTGATACAATCTTGCGGTGATGCCTCACTCACGATCAAGCAGAGCAAGACCTGAACGATTTCCATGTAGGTGCATGTGGCGGTCATCTATCTGGAATAGCTACCACCCAAAAAGTCCTACGAGTGGGATATTTTTGGCCATCCCTGTTTTGTGACTATATAATGGCAGTCAAAATATGCGAGTAGTGCCAACGGTTCACCCACAATGCAAGAGCACCACCCGTCCCTCTACATCCTGTCATCGTAGCCGACCCATTCTATAAATGGGGAATCGACTTCATGACTTGTAACCCAACCTCGTCAGGGAACCATAAATACATCATTGTGGTTGTCAATTATTTCACCAAGTGGGCCGAAGCCATGCCCATATACGACAATACAATAGAAATCATCGCTCGATTCGTGTTCAACCACGTGATAGACTAATTTGGTGTCCCCAAAGAGTTAGTCTCCAACCACAGAAATCACTTTGAAAATGAAGTCTTCGAGGAGCTATCTCATCATCTCGGATTCACCCATGAATTCGCTTCACCATATTACCCCCAGTCCAACGGACAGGTAAAGGCCATTAACAAAGTACTCAAAACTATGTTACAACGCAGGATGAACAACCACAAAACCAACAGGGACCACATGCTCTTTTCCGCCCTGTGGGCATACCGGATGGTAGTTAAGACTTCCACTGGTTTTACTCCTTTCCACTTAGTATATGGGATCGAAGCTGTGATCCCCATAGAACGTGAGATCCTAAACTTGCATACAACCATCGAACTCCTTGATGACACCTAGCCTCTAGAGCAACGCCTAGTACAACTAGAGCTAGTTGACGAAAACAGGTGACAATCGCTGCAACACAATGAGGCCCATAAGAAAAGGGTAAAAGCATCATTCGATCGCCACATCACGCCTTGCTCATTTACTGAAGTAGAGCTAGTCCTTCGCTATGATGTCGCAAAAGAAGCCTTAGGGCCAGGAAAGTTCGAAACCTTGTGGAAAGGGCCCTATATCATCAAAGATTGCCTTCGGCAGGGGGCATACATCTTGATAGAACCAGACGGGACCTACCTCACTAACCCCGTCAACGACCTTTACCTCAAGAAATTATACCCATAAGGCCCCCTGTAGCCCTTATCCCCTAGAATTAGAGTACACAAAAACCCCAACACCAAAATGTTTTTGACCCAAAAAACCTAAACACGCTCAAAATATCACCATGGATCACCAACTTGAACCTTATTTCGGATTCGCTGATGGAGCATCGCGATGGTCTCAAAGCTTAGCTGCAGACGCCTGGGTCATCTACTACCCTGACTGATCGCCACTATGCTCAAATGGTGTGTGCATCGGGTCAGCAACCAAAAATCAGGCAGAATATGATGCCGTTATCGGACTTATGTGCGAGGCCCTCCACCAGGGCATCCACCATATGCATGACTACCTGCATTCCTAGTTAGTAGTCTCGCAGTTAAACCAAACATTTGAAACCAGAGATGCAAACCTATTTAGAAAATATTTGTGTGCCAGAAGATTAAGCAGACAATTTGATTATATTACATTCTCACATGTATCAAGGAATCAAAACCAAACAACTGATCGCATAACTAACAATATCCTAGACTGGAATGCATCATGAGAAAACCACCATACATAAAAATCATAACATGTATATCCATCAGCATAACACAAAATGCATAAACTGAAATAGACACCACACCATGTAGAGCCGCAAAAAAGATCTCTCATATATATATCAAAAATATGTGTATCGGAGTACAAAAATAGTATCACTTGCCCACTGGCCAGCCCAAAAATACAGAGGTCGTCAAAAATAAGGGAAGCATCCTCATAATGAGTGCTTTCCCTGTGTATAAATCTACTCTAGGGGGGTGACCCCTCAAGAGGAGCACCTGGGCCCACCACTACTCCAGGTGCCACTACGATAGCTACCCTCCTCTCATAGGCCATCACTGTCTCTAGCCATACCTCCTCAAAGTCATCCATAAGACCTTGAGCAAGCATCCCGTGGGTCAAACGGTCCACCCGACCCCAAAAGTCCTCTAGAGCCTCTACTTGAGTTGTAAGTACTACGATGCATGCCTCAACTACATCTGCACAAGCACTCTCAACTGCTACCTTAGCTGTACCCGTGTTGCTACCCTCACCAGAAGGACCAGCACCATCCCCACCCGATCCACCTATGGCACCACCTCCCTGACCACCCGGTGGTCGTGGTAGAGGGTCGTGACCCACCAGTCAGGCCACCAGGCGTCCCACCTCACCAACATCTACACAAGTAACCAAAATAATGCCAGTGTCAATGAAAAACACTCAAGAACACAAAAAACTCGAGTAAATGCATAAATATAACACATGCTTGCAGGACCCCAAACATAACCAAAAGGGAGACCAATATCCAGATCACCCTAAAAATCCATCTCCGCGTAAGGTTATGGAAAAAACATCTGCGGATTGGCCTCAAACCAGGCCTCTGTCGTGTCATTCAAATAACGACCCACCCTGCCACCACCACCGCGTGGCATCACCGGAGCCCACCTCCTCATGTGTGGCTCCCTTGGCCCCCTGATAGGCACAACCAACACGGGCCTCAGAAGCACGACCCTCTCGTACATAATGCTACACAAAATGCTAGTATACGCAAATGATTTGGATCTATGCTGGACCCTGTTCAGTTGCGACACCATACCATCAAAGCAGAAGCAGGAAAAATCGAAGAAATGCCCATTCCTCAAGTGGCGTAAAACTCCCACCTGTGGGCCCGATGCCAGATGTGGCGCAAACAACCCTGCCAATCGCACAATAAAGGCCAGAGCACACTGCTCGGCCACATCTGTCACTGAGGCGATATTGATGCATCCCTTAGTAAGAGGCACACCACCATAATGCCTCCTCCGGAACCTGTCCATGTTCACTCGTCCAGCAGGAAGTGGGTACCTTAGCGCCTCTCCCTGAGGTAGTAATATAGTCACAGAGTAAATATCCATCTCCGGATGGATAATCAAGTTCATCCCCCTCAAGACAAACATATTGTGCCTCCTGTGCCAATGCCGTATGATATAACATAACAATCGGTCCTATGACCGAAGGAACTCGTTTTCAGCAAATTTCAGGAGGCCCCATGGGTCAACTGACGGCGTGCCCCAACATCAGCAACCAGAGCAGTCTAGATCTTGGGTTAATCTCATTCTCTCCACACCAACCTGCCAAGAAACAGGCAACCATCAGCACAAAGGAGAAAAATCATAAAGGATAGCAAAAAACCCAATTTTTTTCAAAAAAATTGCCTTTGTGCGCCTGTCTCTCAGACAGGCATGCCCTTGTCCGCCTGTTTCATTTACAGGCGCGCCCTTGCATGCAAAGAAGTAGGAAAAACGTGCCTTCACGCGACTGTACCTGAGAAATACGCGCAAGGGGGGTGCCTGTTTTCCTAGATCGCCCGCGCAATCTAGGGAAAAAATCCCCTTTAAAGCCATACAAACCTAATTTGTACAGCCCCCGGCTTTATCAAAATGGAAAAATCAAAATGCATGATGTCATGAGAGTTACCTTAGCATAATATCACTAATCCCCGGTACACAAGCTGACTGCAATGACAAGAAAGGCTCTACTATCACCTCTGATCTCCCAAAACTCAGCAAGTACAAATGAATAGGATTAGGGCCATAATCCCTTATTTATCGCCCTTTTCCAGAACTTCGAAGGTCCATAATAGGATATTAGAAGGTCCATTCTGCAAACCGTAAGTTGCACCATCATCAGTATACCATGACGAATGAAAGCGATGTCCCACGTTCGCTTTTCGAAGAAATATTTTTTCAAGCACCGACAGGTATGCACCCTCCCATCTTCCTTTCCAAGATTCATGTTTTTCAATAATATTGAATGAAAAGAAGATGCTTTCACTTGAGGTATTTGTTTTTTGTAGGAAGAACCCACAAACCATTCACAACACCGACCACCGAAAGTTATGGAGCAGGTATCATTCTACCCTCAACATGATAGAGTCCCAGAAAACATTGCATATCCTGATATCATTTCTCCATTAGAAATAAACCATATGGTACTCATACCCAACCACGTTTATCATCACCTCACCCTGCATATGATAAACGTCCGTGATGGTTGGTAGAGCCTCCCCTCCATGGCGATCGTCATCTCAAGTAGACCATACATCACCCCACAAGTGACACCATGGCCATACCATTGTCAGTCTGGGAAGCACCTCATGCCCATCCATATACCATGCATAAGGTCAACTTCACCATTTTTAACTAACCCCCTTCCCGGATGATCGGGTTGTACAAGCAGAATGAAAGCACACCTCCGTGCACCGCATTTGGCCCACCATACCTCCATCAACATTAACCCATCTGTGACATCTTCCGCTTCATCAACCCCGCACATGAGACCACCCCTACCCCCAGAAAAATATCGTCCTCACACCATCAAGTGAGCGACCCTCTTCCATGTTTTGGGGTACCCATCTCTGTGTTTTGTACAAACCAAACCCTATTATTTTATTCTTTTGGTAAGTGTACAAAGATCACAAATAGTGGCCTTCACCTCTTCACCCTCATATTGCACTTTTCCTCCCATAGCAACAATCCCCCATATCCGTTGGTCGAAGTACTTCATACCCCCCATGCACACACCATTATGACAATCATAGCTGGTTCATACCCACCTTGGAAGTCCTACCGGCTCCAGGGACTTTTCCCGTCAGAAATACCTATGACTGCCACCAAGCTGCTCAAATATACTTTGAATTCGGGCCACTGAATCCCCATCATCCATTTTCAGCTACCACTCACCAACATGCCTATGTTAAACCCATTATGGTTCGGTTGAGGCTTCCTTTTTGTCGACATCAACACCTCTTTTCCAAAAAGGAAGCGGTACCTTGGATGACCCCTCCCCATGCAAAGGGGTATCCTCAAGTGGCACTATGGGAGACATCATTATCCATAGATTTCATTGATCCTCTTGACATTTGACTACAGCAAAAGCTTTCATGTCACGATGGTATCGTACCTTACAACCATTGCACTTTGATCAAGATCCGTTGAAGACCTGTGCCTTTATAAGCGTCTTTGACAACAATGCTTACACGGGAAGGTCTCAGCCAGTACATATGCGGACATGGCACAGTAATATGCCATACCAAAGTTACTCATAAGGGTACCACATTCCACCTATCTTCAAAGAAAAAATGCCCCTGAGGGCGTCAGCAGTCATCATCAACAACCACCAACATCACTACCACAGTAGTGGCATAGACAACACATGTATCTGTCAATTTTGTTTAACTAGCCATAGCATCATGAGCATGGGACATGCTCGCCTCGTTGAAATTTTGCAAATATATTGTATATTTTGTCTTCTTGCAGGGGGTCCCTTAGGCCATGGTTATCTCGAAAATGGTGCAAGGTGTTGTCTATTCTACACGCAAGCCTCAATCTCTCTCTCTCTCTCTGCGTACGATACAAAAAAGAAACTATAATGTATTTTGGCTATATAGTTCTTCTTAGACCTCACACATTAGGGGGAAACTGTTAACACTGGAAAATCATACAGCAGAAGACGACATCAATTAATGTCGAGCCTAAGGATTTCCAGGACAGGGATACATTATGGAATCAAAAAGTATTTAAAATCTCTAAGGTTTTGAGAAAATCAAATTTGAACTAGTCATAAATGCTCAAATGTGCGCTTTTTCCTTCGAAAAGAGCGCCTTCTGCACACACTGGAGCCTAATAAGCATGCCTTCCTAGAAGTGGAAAAAATTCACTTTCCCGGACCACAAGCAAGCAAAGGACAATTTATCCTTATGTGAAATCTGCCTAAGGACAACACCAGTGCCTCCTTAGGCATTGTGTGAGCACACAAAAGCATATTTGAGCACACAATGGAATCATACCCCTCCTTGGGTCACCATCCATCATGTACTAAGGGAGGGAAGGAGGATTTGAAGCTCACCTATTTAAACCCACCAAGAGATGAACAAATGGTGATCATAAGGTTATGCTGGCCAAAGTTGCCCAAGCAACACCAGCAGTTTGTGTGACCCAAGGAGCTGGAGCAAGAGAGGACTCGATGGTTGGCCACCCAACATCTTAGTCCATTGCAGCAGAGAGAGAGAGTTAGACTGCGTCAGAAGGCAGAACTTGAAGGACAAACATCCTTGCATTGAGACCTAGAGCCAATGCCTAGGGGCCCTTTGGCAAGTGGGTAAGATTTG
This sequence comes from Pinus albicaulis, assembly GCA_034641835.2. Classification (NCBI taxonomy): domain Eukaryota; kingdom Viridiplantae; phylum Streptophyta; class Pinopsida; order Pinales; family Pinaceae; genus Pinus; species Pinus albicaulis. The sequence continues at coordinate 72,308,727 of CM076579.1, read as the reverse complement.
TTTTCATTCCAAGCATTCAATAAGAAGAGGCCATCGAGCTGTTGTTTACCTTGTTACTGTTTGGAACTCTCTATATAGCTTCTTTTATGTTTTTTAGTTTTATTTTTTTAACAGAGCATACTTTAGTGTATTACTTCATTTAAGTTTTATACTTCTGAGCTCCCCCCAGATACTGTCTGTTACCTATAGTTTAGAGAGTAGACCACACTCTCTAAAATCGTGCGATTTCATACACCCGTGTGTCGAATCCACCACAACAGTCATGCCGTTTGGATTAAAGAATGTGCCAAAAATATTTTTCATAGTTGTCATTGCCGCATTTAAGAATATATCCATAAATTCCTAGAGGTGTATTTTGATGACTGGACCGTCTTTGGGTTGTTAAAGAAACATGTTTCTAGTCTATTTTTGATGCTGGATACCTGTAGGAAGTATCAAATCTCCTTGAACCTGAATAAATGTATTTTCTGTATTCCATTTGGTATATTATTAGGGCACATTGTTTGCAAACATGGATTGACAGTAGACCCTGTGAAGATCGTTATGATCATAAATTTGGAGCCACCAATGAATGTGAAACAACTACACACAACGCTCAGACATACGGGTTATTATAGAAAGTTCATAAGGGCCTACACACATATCACTACGTCGATGGAAAAAATCTTGAAAAAGGGTGTCAAGTTCTATTTGGATGATGACTGTCAGAAGAGCCTCAATGTGCTAAAGGAAAAGATGGTCACTGTGCCAATTCTAGTTTTTCCGTATTGGAAAAAGGAGTTCCATGTACATGTTAATGCGTCATGCATATCTTTGGGAGTTGTGTTAGTGCAACCTTGAGAAGGATATCTTTATCATCTTGTAGCCTTTGCGAGCATAAAATTGTCTAAGACAGAAAGGAATTATTCCATAATAGAGTGTGAAGGGTTAGCGATGGTAAATGCACTGTAGAAATTCAAACACTATTTATTAGGAATGCACTGCAAAATGTTCACCTCTCATTTTGCATTGAAATACTTGGTGAACAAGGCTGTGTTGAGGGGGGGGGTGGATTTTCAAATGGATATTACTATTTCAGGAATATGATTTTAAAGTAATAGTCAAACCAAGACGTTTGAATGTTGGGCATGATCATTTTTCTAGGATCGAGACAGGCGAAGAACCAAGGGATATTGAGGAAGGATTTTCAGATGCGCAGTTGTTCGTGATTGGGGTTGGAAATGAGCATTTTATCGACATCATTCAGTTTCTAACCATGGGAGTTGCACCTGCGGAGTATGCTACATAGTAGAAGAAAGTTGCTAGTAGTTAAAGCAACATAATTTTCTCTGGTTGCGGGACATTTATACATGATGGGGGTCTATGAGATACTATGAAGATACATCCTTGAGCACGAATGACACAACATTTTGGTTGAAGTGCATGGCAGAGTTGTGGGAGGGAATTACAAAGGGAAATCCACCATGCAAAGGATTGTAAGGGTCAGACTTTGGTGGCCCACGGTGCTCAAGGAATAGAAGGATTATTGTAGTGCTTGCAATGTATGTCAAAGGACTGGAAGAACATTGCGAAGGGATGAAATGGAACTACATCCTCAAGTCACTTTGCAGGCATTTGATAAATGGGAAATCAACTTTGTGGGACTGATTGATCCCCCAAGAAAGAAAACAGGTGTGCGATACATAATTAATATGACATATTACCTCACAAGATGGGTTGAGGCACAACTGGTGAAAAATTGTAGTGCATACACGGTTGTGAAGTTTATTTTTGAACATATTTTGTCTCGGTTTAGCTGCCCAAATATCTTGATGAGCGACAGAGGTACACATTTCTTGAACAACACTATTGAAGCATTGACCGTGGAGTTTTGAATACATCACGAGAAGAGTACACCATATCACCCATAGGAAAATGACACGGTGGAAGCTTTTAACAAAATTTTGGAGAACGCGCTGACTAAGGTGGGTAATGTAAACAAGGATGACTGGGATTTGTGAATTCTTGCAGTCTTCTGGGCCTACAGGACTACCTATAAGAAGTTGATGGGTTGGACTCTGTTTTGCTTGGTGTATGGACATGAATCAGTGATGTTGATGGAGTACATCATGCTCAGTCTCTGAATCGTTGCAGTTACATATATGGTAGACAACGATATTATGGAGCATAGATTATGTTAGCGCAAGGATTCAATCCTTGACTACAAAAGGAGTAAGCCTTACACATCATAGTTCATTTCAAATTTTAAAGGTCTTTTTGAGTGGTGGGATGGATTCTCAAAGAGTTTGAAATGATTTTTTATTGTTTAAGGATTTCATGCATTTGGCAAGATGTGGAAAGTATAAATTGTATGGGTAAATTGGTAGTATAGGGAGCAGAGTTTAAAAAATTAAGAAGATGGATAGCTAGTACCTATTCTAGGAAATATTCATATCCTAAATCAGTCACACAGCTATAATGATGGCTCCTTACACAAACTATGTTTATTTAAAGTAAACAAAATTCAGAAAATAGATTGCATACGTAAAGTATTCCACAAATCATTTATGAAATCTTCACTAACATGTTCTACAACACTATATGATTTGCAAAAAGTTAAAAGCATATAATTTACTATTAAATCCTTTAATAGTTTATCACTCACACCTTACTAGCTACTGCAACTCATAATTAGAATAAATTAACAAAGAAAGAAGACACACCACACATTAGATGGTCCTTGAGTCACAAAATCCTCTGGCATGAAGTAAAAAGGTTTTTCTTTATTATATTCAATCTTCAAGTAGACCAACATCCAACCTGGAAATGGTATTTACAAATGGTTTATATAGAAAGAGAGGCACCAACTCCATCTCTTCTAAAAAGAAGGAAACATTACTCCTAACATTACATAGATGTCATAATACATTACAACCATATCCCATAGAAATCTAACTGAAAGGACATATTTAGAAGAAAGAAGAGAAGAAATCTAGGCTAAACTACTATATGTGTTGTCATGCTGCCCCTTTTTCTGTTGATTTGTCTCTTTATGTATTGGGTCTTTAAATAACCATCTATCTTCATTTAATAAGACTTCCAACAACCTCATAACCACTTTTAACCACCACTTGTTATATCAATTTGGTTACGGGTCCTTATCCTTCCTTAAATGGCTTGGAAAATTTGCTGACATGTGTCAAAATTCAGTTAAAACATGCGCTACCGTAAATTACGGTAAAAACCTGTAACTGCGTAAAAAATGGAATGCTATCGGAACTTTAGATAAAGCTCTACTTATTTTTTAAAAATGCACAAAAAATGATGACAAACTTGTGCAGACTTATATTCTTTGACATCTTAGCTGTTATTCAAAATTGCGATTGATAAGCAAAAAAAAATTTGTATCAGAAAATCTTTTTACCTTCCTTCCATGTGGGCTGCAGCTTCAGCAAGCTTATCCAAGTTTGTCTTGTTGTCAGCAACTGATTTTGATCTAGTTGTTCTTGTGGCTACTTCCTTGACAATAGCCTTCTCCTCCTTAGAACCATTTTGTATCTTTCTTCTCTTTGAGGGTTTTAAGTGCTGCTCTGAAGGGGTTTTGTTTTTATATTTATTTTTGGTTTTCTCTGTCTTTAACCATTCATATTTACTTTCTATATCAATGACCTTTGTCATTGAACTTGGATTGTGCAAATATTTGGACTTAAGAATGAAATTATCGTTATATCTAGTGTGCCTTTTTCTGGTACTAGCAATAGGTTTGGCTTCCTCTTTCTTCTTCTTACTACTGATCTCATATCCAACATCTTTGAGGAGTTCTTCATCAGATTTTGTAGGCGGATACTCTTTATGTATTTTCTGCTAAATATCTGCTTCCAGAATTTCCAATAGCATCTGCGCTTTAGATTTCTCTACAGTTGGAGACCTTCCTCTTCAAGCTCTAGTGTAGACATTAGGAAAAGGAGGAATGGGGGGCACCATTTTCATATATTTGGGTCTATTTGCTGAGGAGCTCTCTCCTTTATTCAACTTTCTCCCAGCCTTGACTGCATAAACCTTTTCTTTCTTTCTCTTGTATTTATGGATGTTTTCTTTTTTAGCCTTCCTCTTGGTTCTTTTTGCAGGTTGAGGGTGTTGTTGTGAGGATGGAGGTGTAGGTGCAGGTTGGCATGCCCTATAGAACAAGAAATGGTTCCAGGTTTGATTTCTTTTCCTTAACTCTTCTTCAACTAAAACCTTTATGAGAGCTTGATGATACAAGCTATATTCTGAAATAATAGTGTGAGTTTGGATCCTTGCTAACATCTTTGTCAGAATCCTCAATAATAAGTATGGAAAATTTAAGGTATTCATACTTGCAACATGAAAAATAAATCTCATATGATAAAGAAACACAACTGTATACCTCCTTTCACAAGTGAGGTAAATCTTGATAAGTTTAACAGCTTCTGCCCAGTAATTTTTTAGATAGTTTCTTGGAATTCCCTTGGCCCAGTTGGGATCTCTGTGTGCATCCTTGAGGAAGTTGCTGAGGGCTCCTCCAGTAATAACTTGACCTTTAAACCGCCTCTCTCCTTCTTGTGGAAGGTTAAATGTCTTAGTAATTGAGTCTTCTGAAACTTGTAATGTAATACCATAGGCTATGGCTTCTTTCCCATTGAAATATTTTGCAAACTATTGAGCTACTCCTAAGTGAGAGCTTCCTAGTCTGGTGCACAAATAATGCCACCCTGCCTGGATAAATAATCTTCTCACCATCGAATTTTCATCCACTAGGTCAGTACCATGTGGCTCAATTCATTTTATCTTCCCTCCTCTTTTAGTCATCTTCAGAAATTAATGGCTTTTTCACTGAAACTGATAGGTGGCAGAGCTAGAAGAGCTTCACCTAACAGGTGTTGCTTGTGTTTTCCTCTGAAATATTGTCTAAAATCTAGACTCCTCCTCAAACTGTAACTCTACGAAACTTGATCTCCAATAGCTAGGCTCACAACTGATTGGACTCCTGCTTTTTTGGTGGTTTTAAAACAACAACCATGGTTCATCACCCCATGCAAATCGATTTTCATTATGGAAAATATTATTGACCGTAGTGTGCACCATGTGATTCCCATCATCATCTTCAGTTGGCTGCATAACTTTGGATATACTGCTGCAGATGGCATGAGGCAAGTGAATATGTGATTGAAAGTCACCTCCACTATCTTGTTGATTATTGGCCTAAATTTCTGGCAATGTCGTTGTGTGACCATCCAAATGGTCATTGCATTAAGTTTGATGATCCACAATCTTCTCTATTCGAAAAACAAGTACCTTGACATGAGATTAACTAACTTGGCTAAGAGACATGACATGATTAACGGTTGGGTGTATCACTTTGGGTTGACACCTATGCACGTATACCATGACTTAACTTAAACATAACTGACCACATACGACTCCTATCACATGATATAAATCATTTAAAAAAATATTTGAAACATATTTAAACTATAACACGTGGATTGAAAAAAAGTGGGTGCACTTTTTTGTTTATTTTTAAAAAACAGAGGATGTTACCAAAATTTCTTGTAGCATCGGAATAAAAGAAAAATAGACAGAAATGGGAATATAACAAACTTTCCAAAAAGGATAAAATAGGCGCTACTGGAAATTTCGGTAGCGGCCAATTTTTGTTTTTGAAAATTTCAAAGTTTAATCCTAAAAAAAAAAAAATTAAAATGGACTCATGACTTAGCAAAGAACTATGCTAACATATTGGAGCAACTGCTCATGCTGGAGGAGGATAGGTTCATCACTAGATTTCACCAACATGTGCAAAAGGAGAGGGAAAAATCTTGGCATGACAAGAATATTAAGCAAAAGAATTTCAAGCATGGTGACTAGTTCTTTTATATGACAGTAAATTTGTGAAGTTTCTGGGTAAGATACAAATGCATTGGTTGGGGTAATACATTGTCAGAAATATTTCGGAGGGGGGTGTAGTTCAACTCGAGAAGTTGAATGGTGATTTTTTCCCTGGACGTATCAATGGAAGCAGGCTAAAATTATACAGGGATGAGTCCACCCCTTGGGCTTCACATTGACTGTATGGATCGAGAAGAGTCTTAATGCTCCACGCAGTTGAAAGAGAGCATGAGACTATAAATTACTCTATCAAAGGAAGACTTTGTCGAAGTAGAAGTATTGTGTAGGGTGCAGGATCATGGCATAGTTGGAGGGAACTGCGTAGAAGGAAAAGGGCGAGTCTGACGAAGTTCACCTAGAATATGACCATTGGAGCCAGAGAAGTTGATTTTACAAGGAATTGATCATTAAAAGGACTAGTAAGGATGTATTTAATAGGAATATTTGCAGCCAAGTCGACATTTACAAGGTGCATCTGAAGGAGATCATGGAGTTTGAATTTTAAATTTTCTATAAATTTGGCACCCCTTTCCACATTCAGACACTTTTCACTCTGAGCATTAGACTTGTGATTTTTTGCCTGAGAGAGAGCCGAGCATTCTGCTGCATGTCGGATTATAGTTTTGAAGCACTTAAAGAGGCATTAATCAAAGCAAGGTTTGGATACACAATGACATCTACACCACCAGCCAATGTGAAAGGGCCAAGGTTGCCCAGGAAATAGACCACCATAGGAGAAGCACCATCTAAAAAGCCGAAGAAGCCAGTGCTTTGAACGTCGTCCAGAAATATTAAGTAAAACAGGTCTGTTGGCCTAGAATTGCTGGTCCTCAGTGAGGGGAACTTCGATGAGATTGGTGATACTATTTGGCACGTCACCGAGCATATGTGGGGAAATATTGAGGACCAATAAAAGGGTGTATTGGTGGAGGTCCACAAGGGCCTCAACGAATTAGAGGTTCAGATGAGCACAATGCAAGTGAGTGTGATGCAAGCAAGCAGACTTCAAGTGAGTGCGACACCATCATGTGCGAGTACAATAAGGAAAGAGCTATCCATCATGACTGATATTCACACAGTGCAGATCCCTACAGGTACCTTATTATTTGACACTATTGAGAATTAGGTACAAGCATCACAATGGTAGAACAACATACTGAACCTTGTTTCGCTCCCTTTGAAGGCATTGCACGAGTTCCACTAGGGTGTCAGAGAAGAGTTGTAGATCTATGAGCATCACACCCTATTGATTATCCATGATGTTAAGATAGAATGAAAGCAAATGGATAAGTAAAAGTAACTGGTCATTTAATAGAAATATGAGGAAGATGCGCATAGACAGAAGTTGGAGGTAGCCATAACCAAATTTTGCAGTAAACTGCCTGATCTGCAGATTCAAGTCGAGGAAGTACCAAAGGACAAAGTCGAAAATATTGCAATGGCAGTAAAGGAATCCAAGGCCAAGGTTGATAAGGTATGAATTGAGCTAGAAATTAATATCATTGAGTTGCAGTTACAATTATAGCCCGCTACTCCACTAGAGGTCCAGAAGCAGCACGCAACGAAGATTAAGGCTGCCACTGCCAATATTGAATCCACAGTCCAGGAGTGCATCCAAGTCTTTGAAGACATTATGGACATCTGGGCCTCACTGCAAGAGGACCCTCATGTGAAAAATATTGAAGTGGAAATATTTGAGAGATGGGAACAAATGGACCATATCAAGGTTACAACGAAGACTCTAGCACCGGTACAACGGTATACCTATCTCCAAGAGGGAAATTTTTTGCAGGGACAAATTGATGAGTTGCGCATAAAGGAAAAAATTATCACAACCAAAACATAGCCCTGGGAAGCCGAAGCCAGTCATCTATCGCAGACTGTGGAAAAATAGTTGAAAGAACTATGCCAGGTGCAATAGGAAATTGATCAGAAGACATCGGGGCTAGCCACAGAGAAGTTGTTGACCAAAGTACAAGAAGTAAAGAAGTAGTGCACCGAGAAAGTTCTGCCACTGAAGGAAGCATTGAGAATCATCAAAGTTAATATTGAGGGTGCACCAACAAAGTGACTTGGGATTAGTCACATATTTGTGTTGGGGGCATGTTGGACAAGGTACCCCTAGATCGTAATTTTTGTAAAAGAATCCACATTTTGAGGAGCGTAGCACGCAATGGGAAAATATGTTAGAATATTAGGGGATTTGGGGTGGTTCAAAGGCCCTTATTTTGTAAATGGATGGGAATGTTTTGAATGCTTATAACTCCACCATGGTTTTTGGACCATGGGATTGTAAAAGAAAAGATTATATAAGGAGTCTAGAGATAACTCTTAGAGATAATCAACTCATGAATTGAATCGTAGAATTCATTTGGATGTAAGGTTGTATTGATTTTGTATTATGTGTTTATTTTGGAAGGGAAGGCTCCTGCAGTTGAGTGCATGAAGACATTATAAAGTCTGCAGTTGAGTGCATGGATACCTTAGAAAGTCTGCAGCTGAGCACGTAGGGCGGAAAGTGTTGTATTAAGAAGATCTAAAATAATGAAATAAGACTTCAAGACAGATCTATGTCCTTTACTTATGTTTTTTCTTTATTTTTTCTTTTTTATGTTATTTGTGCCAAGTTAGGTTTTTTATCTATATTTTCATCACAAAGTTTGGGTTATGGTTTCTTATGTTGATTAATGCATGTTAAAGTAGAATAACACAGTCTGGAATCTAGTTAACTAGAACTATTGAACATGGATTGTGTAGTTAGAATATTTGTTCCGTGAAGCTCTTATAACTGTTAAAGAGAAGATAATCCCTGAAGCCACACTCCATAGTCCCTCTGGATGCATAATCTTGGTTCTAACATCCCCTAATGTTTCCTAGGGTGAGACTTCGGTCTGCACAATAGATCTTTGTTGAAAGGGTCGGTAATAGTGGCTTTTGTTGGTTCATGCAACGATATATGAACCTGGGTCTAGGCCCCATTAAGCTAAAAATAAATTGTACCTTATGACTCCCAACAAGCATCAAAATACTAAAATCCTCCATAGTTTTCCTCAAAAACAAGTAACCCTGGGTAACTGCAAAATGAGCCTAGCTACACAAGTTCAAATTTTAGCAAATGAGATAGAATATGTGATCAAAATGAGAAACCAAAACTACCTTCTCCTCTTTTTTTTAGACGAAGTCTTGGTATCTTTGTTGAGGGTTATTTTTATTTTTTTAGTTGGTTTTATTATTGTAGGAAGATTACTGGGTGATTGTTTGATATTCTTTAGTTTTTTCTTGACCCTTGTCAACTTCTTCTTCATTACCCTCAATCTTCTCCTCAAGATCATGTTTCTTGTATAATAAATCTTCACATGTATGTGCAGGGGAAGAGTCCATTTCAAAACCACTTGTGATCTCTTGAGTGTATTAGTAGCTTCTGTAACCTGAGTGTCAGCTTCCACAATGGCATCTTTGACATCCCTTTTGAAACTTTCATTATCTTTTGTTATTTGCAGAACCTGTCATTGACAATCTTCAATTTCCTCAGAAATCCTTTGGTAATCTTTCCACTGATCAAATTTTGGTTTCTCTGTTGACTGAAAAGTCTCCCTCATCTGCTCTTTCCGCCTAGTTGTTTATCTTCTCATGGGCCTTCTTGGTTTCATCCTAGGTTCCCTTCCCTCTTCATCAATTACTTGTTTTCTTTTTCCTATGCTTCTTTTCCTATTGTGTGCCTTAGCTCCAAGTTTTCTTTCTAAAAATAAAAAGTTGTAAGATTATCTTTGGCAAGCTTGTCCTGTAGATTTATGATTTCAATATATTTTTCCTCCATTTGAATATCTTGTTCCTTCCCTATATCCTGCCCTGGTATATATTTTTAGAAATCAATGATCTGTTGAGGATTTGGCTCCTCAATAAACTGCTTTGTAGAAGACCTAGTCCTCAGCATATGCAGAAAATTGTGTTTCTTCTTATGCCACTTGGATCTTGTTTTTCCCTTTACTAAATATTTTCTTATCCTTCACTGATCCTTTCAATGCCTCCTCAGCCTTGGGATCTTCTTCATGTGATTCCATTGGATAAATGTCTCCATGGGCCAGGAGACCATCAGTTGATAAAAAACTATCCCAAGGCATCTTTATTTTCTCTATCTCATGTAAAACCAATAGTTTGATCAGTGCAAAATGAAATAGATTAGGCAAATGTTTGTCTCCTTTTGACTGAATCCTCTTTGCCATCTTGCCCAAAATTTTAAATAGATAATATGGAAATTTCAAGCTCTTCTTAGCAGTGAAATGCATAAGAAATATGGTGTGGTACTCATATACCTTACTAAAGCGGATTCAGATTTGAAGTATCTCTAGATCAACATTAACAATTAACTGTAGTGATTTAACAAATAATTCTTTGGAAATGTGGTGTCAAAATTGTCCTTATATTGGGGTTTTAGAAAATATTTAAAGTGTTATGCATATAATTCCTTCCCTTTGAACCAAATATCACCCTGTAAAGGAATTTTTGTAGCTTGAGAATTGGTTTCCTAAGACACTATAAACTCCAAATCGCTGATTTTGACTTTATCACCTTTGAAGTTCATGGAAAACAACCTTGCAAGTTGAAAATGATGGCCATGATTATGGATTTTTTCACAAAAAGGTATACACTCAATTTGGTCAAATGCCACTCTAATGGTTGGGTTAGAGTTCACCGGGTCTAGACTTCTAGGTTCAATGGGTACCACTTCTCCTCTTTTTGTTTTACTTCTACTAACTAGGTTGTCCATGTGGCCTTTTGAAACCTACAACATAGAGTTCAACTATACTTTTGTGGCACACTAACTTCGTGGAGGAATGACAAAAAAATGAAAAAACTGACACTGTAATGGACAAGGTGACTAATAGGATTTTTCACAGGATTTAAAAGACTTTTCTATTGGTGCTCTGGCAACCTTTTTAACCATGCAGTGTATACAATGTGTGTGATATGTATGGGAAAATTTTCATAGAATTCAACTGCCAAGTTTAAGAACCAACACACTTCATCTCATACAAATAACACACAAAACCTAAAAATTTAAAATTGTCGCAAACACAGACCAATACTATATGCAGGGTTTGTGTATAAATTGTATAGCTCACACATATAGTTATTACCAATTTATATCTAATTGAGTTTTAAAAGGAAAAATATGGCTGGAAGTGATGTCTCCTACGTATGACAATAAGAACCTGTTTTGAGGCTGTGTGATACCTCTGAAAGGATTTGGAGATGGTTTCACAGTGACTGTGCATCTCCAGAACTTGTGTAGTTGTTGCGTAGCAGTTCTTCCATAATCGAAACGAGAGTTGTCTTCACAGCCCTATAAACCTGATCTCGGCCCTGTGATGTGTGACTGTCGATTTTACTTAGAGAAGAGTTTTCATTGTGGAGTTGAGAGAGAAATGAGGGAGGCATGAAACAAGATTCAAAAGTGCGCCTTTTGTTTTTCTTGGTCATGAGTATGAACTTAGGATAGGGTTATTATGGTTATTATGTGTTGAAAAGTGTAACTAGGTCGATCTTCATGTTGACTATGTAATTATGTATTTTATAATAAAATTTATTTTGTACTTGCTTCATGGGTTTATGTAGAAATTAGTATACATTAGTATGCATACATCTAGATTCCCTTGATCTCACAATATTTAACTTCTTGAAAAATACAAAATCATTCCACTGTTAATATTTTGTGGAAAATTAATTGCACACACATGTAAAGCATAAATAAAAACAATCGCACATGACAAAGTTGTTTAACGGGAAAGCCTAAAGCTGAAGAAACCAAATATCATATATTATATATCATGGATATCATGTAACAATCTCATACAAAGCTTAGAACATCAAGCTATCAGTACAATCAATCGTCACACACTAATGAGGAAAAATCTGCAAATCCATGCACTGATTTTTTCCCTCCTGCTAGCCTGCCTCCACTACGCAATCCCTGGCAAAGAATTTCTCTCAATGAATTCGAATTACCCTTGCCTTGAATATACAATCCTCATTGGCATCTACAATGTGTGTGTGATGAAATCAATGCATCACTTTATTCACAACAGATAGTCCATCTTGCCCTTTCACCTATCTCTCCGCGGGTCTCCACTCTCCATGGAACTTCATGCTGCTTGTAGTTCGACTGTTGTATTGTTCGATTGATTAATGAGTTATTATTTGTGAATTAATTAACTTATTAATTCACTCCACTCTCACTAGTGTATCATTCAGTTAGACTAGATACAACTAGCTCAAGTGAGTCTAACTGAGTTAAACTGAATACAACTCCATAACTACTTCTTCCAACTGTGTCATAACTCTGCCACTTGAGTTCTAACTGAGTCCTCCATGCATTAGCTCCAGTAAACCCTTGGGAATTGCATAATTCCCTCAGTCCACTGATGTGCCACATCTGTGCATTGAAACAAAGTGCTCCAAGAGAATAAGTTGTTGTTTAGTGTCTGATTATTATTAAGAGCTAATAATAATCGACATGCATCTATTTTTAGATCAGCGATCTATAAATAGACTTCGCCCAATATTCTAAAAATATAATTTCATCTATTTTTCCAACTTGATCAACCATCCACAAATATCATCCTGCAACTTCTGAAATATGATCACCATGTCTAAAAATAGACATAGTCTAAAAATAGACTTGTGCCAAAAATAGCCTGCAGGCCCACTTAGTGAAGGCGACTCTTTTCACTAAGCTCATAATCTTGTTGAATCTCAACACTCCCTCTCAACAAGATAGGGATTATCCTTCACCCCGATCCTATCTCTATGGTATTCGAATTTTCTCTTGGTGAGCGCCTTCATCAGAATATCTGTATCCTGATCCTCCGTAGGAATGTACTGAAGCAACATGATATTCTACTGCACACAATATCTGATATGATGATACCGGATATCAATATGTTTAGATCTATCATGAAACACAGGATTAACTGAGAGTTTAATGCAACTCTGATTATCACAATGTATCACTGTGGGATCTAAATGTGAACCGAAAAAACCAACCAGGATCTTCCTCATCTAGATAGCCTCACATGTAGCTTGGCTTGCTACCATGTATTCCACTTCTGCTGAACTAAGTGCCACGAATCTTTGTTTCCTGCTGTACCAAGAAACTGTCGTAGATCCGATACTAAAAATCCCTCTTGATGTGCTCTTTCTATCTGTTGGGCTTCCTACCTAATCTGCATCTGTGAAGCCATGCAACTTCACCTCATCCGTCCGTCTATACCATAAACCATACTCAGATGTGCCCCTGAGATATCTCAGGACATGCTTGCCTGCCTTCCAAAAGATATTGGTAGTCTTAACCATCACTTGTGAAAGCTTGTTCACCGCATAGTATATGCCCGGTCTTGTATTGACTAAATACATGAGCGAACTCACCAAATATCGATAAAAAATGGCATCCACTACCTCTTCCAATGTAGCATCCTCTTTCTTCCAATTTCCTGGAAGAGGAGAAACGATAGGCTTGCAACCTTGCATGTGAAACTTCTCCAGTATGTCTCGGGAATACTTGTCTTGAGACACAAATAGTTCACCTTCCGCTGCCATATTTCCAATCCAAGGAAATAATGAAGGAGGCCCAAATCCTTCATCTCAATCTCCTTTACAAGATCTGCCTTGCATGAGTGTATCAACTGATCATCACCTGTTAGTATTAAATCATCAACATAAAGAAAAATGATTAAAAGCTTACCCTCCACCACAATCTGGTACAGGTTTGCATCTGCCTCAATCTTGGTGAAGCCAAGTCTAGTGAAATAGCTGTCGATCCAAGTGTACCAAGCATGTGGTGCTTGTTTCAGCCCATACAATGCTCTTTTGAGCCTACACACATGTGAATCACTACTGAAGATCTCAAATCCTTCAGGTTGCTCAATGTACACCTCTTCCTCAATGATCCCATTAAGGAACACCGTCTTCACATCCATCTGATGAATGTGCCAACCCATCTGCACTGAGAGAGAAAGGATGGTCCGTATGGAAGAATACCATGGGACAGGTGCAAATGTTTCTTCATAGTCAATCCCCTCAATCTGTGAGAAGCCCTGAGAATCAAATATTGCCTTATACTTCTTGACGCTCCCATCAGCAGCTTGCTTTACCTTGTAGATCCATCTTGATCCTCCAACTGATTTTCCCACTGGCCTTGGAACAATCTCCCAAGCACTGTTTCTGACAATGGAGTCATATTCCTCCACCATGGCATCTACCCATGTGGGCTCCTGCACAACTTCTTCAAAAGAAGATGGCTCTATCATGATACACTGGCTCATAAGAGCCATGTATCCAGTAAATCGGTCAGGTGACTGTCTCTATCTGCGCTGTGATGTAGGGACTCCTACATTCTGTGCTGCATCAAGCTTCAGTCTCTCAGCTTCTGTGTTACACTTTCTACCCTGTCTGATGTTTGGTTCTGCATGAGTGGACTCCTCCACTCCATGAATCTCCTCCTATGGCTGATCCACATCTAGAGGCGCATCTTTGGTAACAAGAAGTTTCTCCTCTGCATGCAAGTGTAGCTCCCTCTCAAGCGACAACTTCATGGCTTTCACCTCATTGAATTTTATATCCCGTCACACCATAGTCATCCGATTGTCTGGAAAATACACACGATAATTATGGGGTGCTTCTGTGTACCCCACAAATATCCTAACTTCTGCAGTCAACTCCAGCTTCTTCCTGGCATCCTTTGTCACATGAATGTAAATAGATGAGCCAAAAATCTTCAAATGAGAAATATTAGGCTTCTTACTAGTAAAAGCTTCTTCAGGTGTACTCATGCCAAGTACTCTATGAGGACAACGATTTTTCAAATAAATCGCAGTGTTTCATGCTTCCGCCCACAAGTGCATCGATAAGCCCTGGTCATGCAGCGTCGCTCGTGCAACACCCACGATTGTTCTGTTCTTCCTCTCCGCGACCCCATTCTGATGTGGGTTATGAGGATCTATGAGTTCTCTTCGAATTCCTTCTTTGCTACAGAAGTCTTTGAATTCGCACGAGATGTATTCACCACCATTATCGCTCCGTAGAGCTTTCACTTGCTTCCCTGACTCCTTCTCCACCAATGCCTTGAACTCACAGAACTTTGACAACATTTCAATCTTCTTTTGCATGAAGAAGATCCATCATCTACGAGAATAGTCATCAACAAATATAACATAATACCTGTGTTTTGCTGTTGAAGCAACCGAGAAAGGTCCACACACGTCTGTGTGAATTCTCTCTAGGATCACTGAAGCATGGTTCTCCTTCTCATGAAAGGTGGTCTTTACAAAATTACCCATAGTACATCCCTTGCACTGATCTGACTGCGCAAGATTACCCTTGGGAATTCCAGTATAAATCTGCTGCAAAATTTTCAAAGTGCCATGGTGAAGATGGGCCAATCTCCTGTGCCATAATTCTCCCTCATCCTAGCTCACCACTTCTCCTGCTTTGCCCACCATTGCAGCGTAGCCATCTACCTCTAGCTTGTAGAGATTCTTAATTCTAACCACCTATCTTCTTGGTTTGAGCCATTTTTTTATTTCGAATTAATGCTTTTCCCTCACTGAAAATAACATCATAACCTTTGTCTTCCAGCATTGAGACGGAGACCAAGTTCTTCTTCAGACCTGGAACATGCATAACATCCTTCAACAAGAATGGATAACCGGACTCCCTCTCAAAGGTAATGGTCCCAAATCCATTCACACTATACCGAACATCATCGCCCATCTCTATATGCATCTGGAGGTCCTTCTCCTCCAAGTCACTAAACAAATCTTTGTCTCCCATCATATGGAAAGACGCACCACTATCAAGATACCACACCGATCCCATACAGCTTGAAACCAAGCATACGATAAAAGAGAAATCAAGTTCAAATTGTGAGGCTAAGGCCTCTCCAGCTGCAGCTCCAGCAACCTTCTTTTTCTTCTTCTTCTGTGGACAGTTAGTGGCGAAATGCCCATGTTCGTGATAGTGAAAACACTTCACTTTGGAAAAATCCTACTTCTTGCCTTTAGTTTCGGATTTTGAAGGAAATTTGTTCCCCTTCCCTTTACTTCCTTTTGTAGCCAAAGCATAATTATATTCATCTTCATTCTTCGATGAAGATCCATCCCAGGTACCCTGCCTTATCTCCTCGTGCACAAGATCTGACCAAAGTCGCTCCCATACCGGTAGTTTCTCTCATCCATTGAAAGAGTCTTCGTAGCTATGCCAACTCTTCAGAAGCCCAAGGAGAGCCAAGATAACCAAGTCTTCATCATCAACAGTAACCCCCACACTTCCTAGTACATCCTTACAGTGGACAAACTTCATGAGGTATTTTGGAATACTGTCGTCCTTCTCCATTTTTATTTTTCTGAGCTTGTCTTTAAGAGCTAACTTCCTCTGGTCACTTTTGCTTTGGAAAAAATATTTCAAAGCCTTCCACATTAAGAATGGAGTGGCTTTCCCGTGAAGGTTGGACACAATATGGTCCTTCACACCTTCCAACAGAATTATTCTCGTCTTTGCTGTCTTCTTTTTCCATGCGTGAAGTAATCCAGCATCGCTAGATCCCAGCTTAGGAACATCGCTATCAATGAACTCCTTCAGTCCATTATCCTCCAGCACTCCCTCCATCTCGTCCTTCCAGGCTGTGTAATTCGAGTTCCCATCAAGGGCATACTCCAATGACAACCCATTGAAATCCATTTCAATGTATACTCAACTTCTACACCAAGAATATTCTGTAGCAAATTCGAATTGTCCACTAGCAATCTTCAAGAATTAACAATGCTCTGATACCATGTATAAATTAGTATACATTAGCATGCATACATCTATATTCCCCTGATCTCACAATATTTAACTTCTTGCAAAATACAGAATCATTCCACTGTTAATCTTTTGCGCAAAATTAATTGCACACACATGTGAAGCATAAATAAAAACAATCGCACATAACACAGTTGTTTAATGGGAAATCCTGAAGCTAAAAACCCCAAGTATCATATATTATTTATCATGGAGATCATGTAACAATCCTCATACAAAGCTTAGTACATCAAGCTCTCAGTACAATACAATCGTCACACACTAATCAGGAAAAATCTGCAAATCCATGCACCGATCTTTGCCCCCTGCTAGCCTGCCTCCACTGCACAATCCTTGTTGAATAATAGCTCTGAATGAATACAGATTACCCTTTCCTTGACTGTACAATCCTCATTGGCAACTCCAATGTGCGTGTGATGCAATCAATGCATCACTATGTCACAACAGATAGTCTGTCTTGCCCTTTCACCTATCTCTCCACTGGGTCTCCACTAGAACTACCATGCACTATAGTTAACTACTGTATTGTTCAGTTGATTAATGAGTTATTATTTGTGAATTAATTAACTAATTAATTCACTCCACCCTCACTAGTGTATCATTCAGTTAGATTAGATACACCTAGCTCAAGTGAGTCTAACTGAGTTAAACTGAATACAACTCCATAAACTACTCTTCCAACTCTGTCATAACTCTGCCACTTGAGTTCTAACTGAGTCCTCCATGCATGAACTCCAGTAAACCCTTGGGAATTGTGTAATTCCCTCAGTCCACTGATGTGCCAAATCTGTGCACTGAAACAAAGTGCTCCAAGATAATAAGTTACTGTTTAGAGTCTGATTATTATTAAGAGCTAATAATAATCGACATGCATCTATTTTTAGATCAGCGATCTATAAATAGACTTCGCCCAATATTCTAAAAATATAATTTCATATATTTTTCCAACTTGATCAACCATCCACAAATAGCATCCTGCAACTTCTGAAATATGATCACCATGTCTAAAAATAGACTTGCGCCAAAAATAGCCTGCGGGCCCACTTAGTGAAGGCAACTCTTTTCACTAAGCTCATCATCTTGTTGAATCTCAATAGTTTCATGAGCAAGATTTTATTATAGGTTAAATTGACTTCTTCTTGATGTCTATTAGGGTTTGTATTATAGTTATAAGTGTAATTAAGACTCATGAAAATGAAGTGTCTAGTCTAAATAATGTTCTCCAAGACCTTGCAATCAAGACTGCCCACATATACGTTGAATGATCAGCTCTTAAAGTCGGCCTCCAATAGCGTGGAAAGTCAGCCTACATACTAAAGGTAAGGTTGGCCTTAACGTAGAAACAAAGAACTATATATATAGTGCTGAAGCTACAAATCCAACGTTAAAAAGAAAAAGTGAAGCATATATCTCTTGCATGATAACCAGAAGGTGAAGCGTATATCTCGGATGTGATACAGGAAGGTGAAGTGGATATCTTGGATGTGATACAAAAATAACAAGTGGATATCTCTGACGCAATACAAAAATTAAAGTGCGAACAATTTGGACAATATTCTCGGAAAATATCTCTAATAGAAATGCGGGCCTTTTTCAGAGATATAGTGCGAACTAATTATGTGACTAAGTGCGGGTTTTACTTAGTGAGATAGTGCAGATATACTGCATACCTCTAGACAACATGTATCACCATCGTGAAACTGAAGAAAGAGCATATCTACATAATGGTATCTCATTGTAATAAGATGATGTAGCCTACGAGGCTGAACTGCAGATATGTCTGAATAGTCTACGGACTTTTTGAAGCTGTCCTAGAGAATAAATATGCAGATGTATAAAGGATTAGAGCAGGTTTGAATGTGGGCATATCACATATATATATGTGGACTGTTCTGAGAAATAAATGGTGCAGATTCTATTATGAAGAAGTGTGGTTTCTCTGTTAGATGAAAAACTGTTTTATGTTCAGGAAGAAAATACGAATTCAATTGTGGTATAACGGTAAGTGTATGCGAATAAATATGATGATCACTATGAGGACACATTTGTGGATGAAGTGTTATGTAAAGGACTGAAATGAATTTGAAAGTGAAAGGTCACTACTTGATAAGAAATGAGAGGAAAGTAAATCTATGATTTACTTTCTCTCAGAGTTAATAAAAGAAAGGACAATTCAGATTGGTGCAAGAAAGAAAGGTTAGCATGGAACATCAACGAAGAAGAAATAACAAGGTCTTGGATGCATCCATAGGTCAAGGGTTTAAGTTTGGGTCATGGTACTTTTAATTTGAATATCTATAAGAATAAATATTTTCGGGTTTTCCTCTCCAAGAGGGAGATGTTTTTCCCTGGCTATAGGAGCCTAATTCTGTGTCTCTTATATTTTGATAATTGGCTTGATGAAAGAATAAATAAGATAAATAAGACAAGACATAAGTAACTCAAGTAAGCTCACAAGTAATTATCAAGAAGAGAATTTGAATTATTCACTAGCCCTCCAAATTTTCAACATGGTATCAGAGCTAAGGTGCTAAATGCAAGGGCTGCTTGACAAAGGAGACACTATAGGTAGCAAAGATTAAAGTTTGGGTTGAAGGATCAAATCAGTTTGCAAGGAAGAATCTCTAGCTATATCAACTCATTCAAGTAAGTAATATTTGCCATCAAATATTGACATTCAATATAGTGGTAGAAGAAGACATAATCTGTTGAAGACATCCTTTACCATCAAGGATCCAAGATCACCTAGATTAAAATTTTCTATCTAAGAAGAAGCTCCTAACTTCTTCATCAAGAAAGCTGCTAAAGGAGAAAGTCACCTACTCAAGTAAGTATCCATGACTTTATCTAAATCTATAAAAATGTCTTCTTTGCAAAGAAAGCATCAAACTATTTAGGGTTTCAAACTTTCCTACATGGAAGGCAAGGACAATGAAGTCATGCCAAATATATGAAGGGAGATATAAGAGTCCAAAGGATTCTTACAAAATTCATAAAAGACTCTCTCATCTCCAATGTATCAAATCATCAAAAGGGAATATATGAGAAATTGGTGGGGCTACTCTATGTGATTACTGCATGAGAAGCAATCTCTTTGATCAACTGTAGGAACTAGGAGAAGTAATGTTTGACTCTGAGATGACTACAATGGTGTTGAATGCTCTGCTAGGAGAGTGAGGAAACTTCACTTTAGGATTATACGGGAAGATAGAAGCCACACCATTCCATGATTTAGGGTCTCTATGTAAAATAGAGGAAACAATATTGAAAGCCAAAAGTGTTACAGGATCAGGTGAAGGGAATCAAGCCTTTGCAGCCACGTCAAGGAAGAAAGGAAGATTCAGTAAGTCTGGTCCTTAGAATAGTATGGACAAAGCATAATGATTTGTATGTGATGAACTTGGGAATTATAAAATAGATTGTCCTAAATTTGAAAGGGACAAGAGAAATAGGGAAGAAGCCCATGTCTCAGAAATGAGAGAAGAACTTGGTGGAAAGAAATATAATAAAGAAGAAGTGAGGGATCTCCACTATGATCAAGATCATCTTCTCCTCTAAGTGATTTCTATTGGCTATATGATAGGAATAAGTGTAGCATCCTGATCAAAGCATGGTAGGAGTTCTTCATAAAACAACTCCTAGAAAATCTCTTTGATAACTATACTAATGGAAGGTAGTCATCAGATCAAGGGTCATCATGAAAAGAAAAATTCTGGGATGTGATGACATATTGATGGAGCAAGCCAAGGGAATGAAGCTCTTAATTCTAGAAAAACTGCTGAAGGATGACTTAAATGAAAAGGTGTTAGGTATGTATATAATTATATATTGACACTGGATGCTGTGAAGTCATATGGTTGCAGGTAATAGACTTCAATCTATGTAGGATTATCTCTCGGTACATTGTTAATGAAATCAATATAATATATCTTCATGCAGAATATGAGATGGTTAATGAATAAGGAATTGTATATTAGAAGTCCCTAAGGATGAAGAATGTGTAAAAAGGAAGAGATCACGAAATTCAACCATGTCAAGAGGCAGTTATCATCCGGAAGCCAAGAAGATGTGACTAGGAGATCTCCTGGGAGGATATGTGAACTCTGACATAAGTCTGGTAAAGAAGAAGACCCTTGAAAAAACATATCATTAGGATACGTGTCAATCTAAATAAAGGATGCCGATGCCTACAGGAAAACATCATGGTGAAAGATCATCACTGAGGTAAATTTTGTTTTAAAAGTTCATATGTATATGTTCATCTGGATGAATTTGTCCAGGGTTGATAATCATGAGAAAGGATGTATGATCCTGGGAGATGATTCGAAGGAAAGCAGCATGGCATAATAGTGGACCAGATAAGGAAGTATGATGAATCACTTTCTGACAACTGACATGACTCAGGATGAAAGTGATGGATTTGCTGTGCCCTATGAAGCTAAAAGTTGAAGATTCCTCTATATTGAAATCCATGACATCGAGGGTAAGAATTCTTCATGAGCAGCTGGGTGTCTCACCATTGCTGCTGGAGGTCCCTGGTTAAGAGGGAGAATAATGATAAGTTTCTTACTTGGAAGAAACTTGGTAATTCCTAATAATGAGCTCAGGTACACTCCTTGTATAGGAATGAGTATATTCCCTTGTGGAATAGGTCCTCCTTGGTTGAGAGGGAGAGATAGACACATCATTCTGGTCTTCACTTGGGAAGACAGAATGGATGATTGGGTAATCCTATGGCATTCAATACTTTGAGAATGTATTAGGGCATTCAAGATAAGAGTAGTTGGGGACTGATATTCTTTGTTGGCTAGCTACCCAAGAGAAGAATAGTCCAAGAAGGTCATACTTTGGGAACACCCAGGTGGAGTATGTACCTTGGAGAGACAATGATGATGGTGTCTATAATTCATGTGTCTCACCAGCATTGGAGCCCATTGTCTCGTTGAGAGATGGGGCTGTTAGTTAAGGCCTTGCACAAGGTCAATGCTGGTTGATATGATGCTATACATATGCGATTACCAATCTGATTCTTCTTATGAGATTCTTCAGTTTGAAAGTGACCATGTACCTGTATGAATACCTCCCTAGTTAAGAGGGAGTGTTGAAAAGTGTAACTAGGTCGGTCTTCATGTTGACTATGTAATTATGTATTTTATAATAAAATGTATTTTGTACTTGCTTCATGGGTTTCATGAGAAATATTTTATTATAGGTTAAATGGAATTCTTCTTGATGTCTATTATGGTTTGTATTATATTTATAAGTGTAATTAAGAGTCATGAAAATGAAGTGTCTAGTATGAAGAATGTTCTCCAAGACCTTTCACTCAAGACTTCCCACATATACGTTGAATGATAAGCTCCTAAAGTTGGCCTCCAATAGCGTGGCAAGTCGGCCTACATACTAAAGGTAAGGTCAGCCTTAACATAGAAACAAAGCACTATATATATAGTTCTGAAGCTACAGATCTAGCATTAAAAAGAAAAAGTGAAGCATATATCTCTTACGTGATAACTGGAAGGTGAAGCAGATATCTCAGATGTGATAAAAAAATATCAAGTGGATATCTTTGACGTAATACATAAAATGAAAGTGCGAACAGTCTGGACAATATTATTGGAAAATATCTCTAATAGAAATGCGAGCCTTTTTAAGAGATATGGACTAATTATGTGACTAAGTGCGGGTTTTACTTAATGAGACAGTGTGGATATATTGCATACCTTTGGACAACGTGTATCACCATCATGAAACTGAAGAAAGAACTTATCTACATAATGGTATCTCATTGTAATAAGATGATGTAGCCTACGAAGCTAAAGTGCGGATATGTCTGAATAATCTACGGACTTTCTGAAGCTATCCTAGAGAATAAACATGAAGATGTATAAAGGATAAGAGCAGGGTTTAATGCGGGCATATCACAGATATATATGTGGACTATTCTGAGCAATAAATGGTGCAGATTCTATTATGAAGAAGTGCGGTTTCTCTATTAGATGAAAAACTGTTTTATGTTCAGGAAGAAAATACGAATTGAATTATGGTATCATAGTGAGTGTATGTGGATAACTATGATGATCACTATGAAGACATATTTGTGGATGAAGTGTTATGTAAAGGACTAAAATGAATTTGAAAGTGAAAGGTAATTTCTTGATAAGAAATGAGAGGAAAGTAAATCTATGATTTACCTTCTCTTAGAGTTAATAAAAGAAAGGACAGCTTGGATTGGTGCAAGAAAGAAAGGCCAGCATGGAACATTAACGAAGAAGAAATAACAAGGTCTTGGATGCATCCATAGGTCAAGGGTCTAAGTCTGGGTCATGGTACTTGTCATTTGAAGATCTATAAGAAGAACTCTTTTCAGGTTTTCCTCTCCAAGAGGGAGAGGTTTTTCCCTGGCTCTAGGAACCTAATTTTGTGTCTCATATATTTTGATAATTGACTTGATGAAAGACTAACTAAGATAAAGAAGACAAGGCATAAGTAACTCAAGTAATCTCACAAGTAATTATCAAGAAGAGAATTTGAATTATTCACTAGCCCTCCAAATTTTGAACATTATGGTCATGAAAGATAAATGATAGTTATGAGTTGTGGGGGTGTAATATCAATAATGATGAAATGAGTTAAGGGATACAGGTGATAATGATGATATTTGAGTTTAGGAGGGGTGGGGTGGGGGGGGGGGGTGTGTGTGCATATAATTTTTAAATGCAGGGGGTAGTGTATGGAAGGGAGTCATATGAAATAGGGTATATGAAAGGAAAATAGGAATGGAAAAACTGCAAGGTAGGGATATATGAAAGGGGATCATGAGTTGTTAATTATGGAATGAGCATGATGAAGCATAATCAACAACATATCCAATAGAAACTTAAATATGAATCATACTTTTTTTTTCATGGTTTTGACCAATGACCAATGATACATAACCCTTCGAACCCTATATGACTTTATATGAACATATGACTTGATGAAATTCTCATAAACTCATACTCTCCCAAGATTTGTCTCATCTTTTTGGATCCTCCATGAAAAAATTGTAATGATGTTGTACATTGACTCTTTAGACTATGACAACATTTGTTCATAAGCTAAACTATTATACCAAAAGTCAAATTGAATAGAATATACAATGACATTTGATCCCTAAAACCTTAGGACCATAACATTGGCTCCAATGGGGATGGAAGCCTCCTAGTGAG
This sequence comes from Pinus albicaulis, assembly GCA_034641835.2. Classification (NCBI taxonomy): domain Eukaryota; kingdom Viridiplantae; phylum Streptophyta; class Pinopsida; order Pinales; family Pinaceae; genus Pinus; species Pinus albicaulis. The sequence goes on along the minus strand of CM076579.1, from coordinate 72,284,770 downwards.
GTGAAAATAACACTGCGGAATAGTATCTTGACCATTGGGAAACAAAGTCAACATAAAAAATGAAAATCAACTGGTTGGCTGAAAATTATCTAATCGGATGACTGACTTACATATGGCAGTAAAATCATTGAAACCTTGGGTCATTCTCCTCGGGATTCAAGTTCCAATGATAACTACCCACACTTGTATTAATGAAAGTAAAAGGATATGTACAATGGAGTGTTGGATCATCTGAATTTCAAGTGAGAAATTGTTTCAGCAACCTGTTATTGGTAGGCCCTCCTCCAAGTAATTCATCTATCAGATCCTTGAGAAAGTATGTATTTTTTTCCATGGAAAGAAACAATTTTGAAAGGTCCCTTCCACAAATTCTCAAACTTCTCGTGATTTCCCTTCTCCTCATTCCTGACATCCCATTTTAATACTAAGTCTCCAATTTGAAAATAATCTGCCTTAGTCCTCCTGTCATAAATCCTCTTAATTTGGTCTTGTATCACTTGAGTATTTCTAAAAAATTCTTCCCTAGTCTATTGTAGTTGGATCATTTGAATGATTCTTCTTTGTACCTCATTGGGTTCCACTTCAGCCTCCTATAGCAATTTTCTCACTAGAACTCCTAAGTAAGAAGGAAATACAACATTTTTTCCATAAACTAACTGGAAAGGGGACATGCCTATTGATTTCTTAGTGCTTACCTAATCAGCCCACAGTGCATTCACCATCTTCTTATGCCAACTCCTTTTATTTTCTTGCAACAAATTTTTGATTATGTTGACCAAAATTTTGTTGGAAGACTCAGCCATGCCATTACCCTGGGGTTAATAGGTTTTTGAGTGGCCAAGGGTAATGTTATACTTGTGACATAAATCCACCATTTTCCTTGATTTAAAAGCAACAACGTTGTCTGTGATGATTTTCTAAGGGCGGCCAAAACTAGACAAGATATTTCTTTCCAAAAATTGAATGATAACCGTATCTGTAGCCTGTCTACTTGGGACTTCTTCAATAAAATTGGTGAAATAATCGGTTTTTGTCAAGATCCACTTATGCTGCCTAGATGAGACTAGGTGGATTTCACCTATGAAATCATGTCCCCACTGTTGAAAGGGTGAATCAACCACAATAGGTTTCAGGGGCAGTGGGAGAAGTTTCTTCCTTCCTTCAAAAATTTGACATTCATGACAACTGACAACCTTTTTTATACATCAACGAACATTTTTGGCCAGTAAAAACCAGCTCTTAAGATATTGTTAGCAATGGTCTTCCAAAACAAGTGTCCACCACGGTCTCCTTTATGAAACTCCTATATGGATTTTTGTGCCTCATCTTCAAGTAAACCGTTCAACAACATACCATCGGGTTCTTTCCAATACAAGAACTGATCTATAATACAAAACTTGACATCTTTCAATTTAAGGAATCGAGCTTTAGTCTTAGTCAAACCTGGAGGTGATTGCAAGTGTTGCAACACATACAAAATGTTTTCATATCATGGTGAAACAAAAAAAAATTCTGATGTGTGTTGAATTGACCTTGAATCATCCTCTTATGAAAAAGCATCCAATAAATTAATCTCAACTACATGCACATTTTATTCTGCCATCATATTTGCCAGTCCTTTCCCTTTAATTAAATTTGTGGATTTAATTTCTATATCATATTCAAGTATTGAAGCAATCCACTTGCCTCTCCTACCCTCCATATCATTTTGAGTAAGAATTTCCTTTACAACATAACATGGTACATAGGCAACGATATGTGAATGCAGAATTTACACCCGTAACTCCTTTAAGGCTTTCACTAAGGCGACTGCCCACTTTTCCATAATGTTTTATTTGAGGGTGGCATCTCTAAGATTCTTGCTGAAGAATGCTATTGGTTGCTCTATACCTTGCTAGTTCTTTTGCATTAGGATAACTGTTATACCATGCTTCGAAGAAAATGAAAAAATAATGAAATATTGAGTGTAATCTAGACTGATAAGATCATGAGCATGGGATAAGGTAGATTTTACCTCATTTAAATATTTTCTTGTTTCTTTAGTCCACCTAACCTCGATTTCCTTGTTCAACATGTTTGTAATTTCCTTTAAAATCTCTGCTAAACTCGGGATGAACCTACTTAAGAAATTTATTATTCCAATAAAAGACTGAATCTCCTTCTTGTTTCTTGGAATGTCCATCTTCTAAATTTCTTTTATTATGCTAGGATCTATTCTAATGCCATATTTATAAATTATTTCTTAACAATTTTCCTTCTTTCGGCCCAAACAAATACTTCTTAGGATTCATCGAGATAACATATTTTCTGCATTTTTCAAATATTTCCCTTAGGTGCTGCAGATGATCCTCATCTGACTGTGAGTAGGTAGTGATGTCATCAATATATACTACTAAAAATCTGTCCTTCTCTTCCCTAAAATCTATATCCATAGCTCATTGAGATGTAGCTCTCACATTCATCAAACCGAAAGGCATTTTGGCGTACTTGAAGATACCCCATGGTGTGGTAAATGCAATCTTATCCTGATCTTCTGGATGAACAAGAATTTGGTTGTATCTTGAAAAACCATCCAGCAACGACATCCTTCTTGGACCTACCACCTTGTGAAGAATATGATCCATTTTGGGCAAATGATAATTGTCCTTGAGAGATACCTTGTTCAAATTTCTAAAATCTATACACAACCTAATTTATCCTGTCTTCTTTCTAACTGGTACTAAATTAGACAGCCACCTAGAAAATATGAGAGGCACTATAACTCTAGCATCAAATAAAATTCTTACCTCCTTTTCAATCAAATGAAGAAAAACACGATTTGTCCTCCACAACTTCTACTTGAATATATTTTGGTCCTCTTTGATCTGGATAGTATGTTGGATGATACTATTGTCATATACCTTTAGATCCTCATATCCCAAGGAAAAAACATTAGAGCATTCTCTCAAAATATCAAAATATTTGTAATGCTCCAAATCAGGAAATTCTCATGAATCTGGCAAATGAGAATCCTTTTTCAAGAAAGCATTAACAATCAACAATTGGATCTATTCCAGAGATTGAATGTAGGGGAATTTACTGGATATTTCACCTCTAAAATAAGGGTGAGATCCAGAGGCTAGCTGGCCCACTAATAGACTCTGTCTGTAGAACTATGTTGAAGGCTAATATTTCCCTTTCAGGACTATTGACAAGCAGCTCAAGGAAAACACTGTATAAGAAAATATCTGCAACAGAAACATATATTAATGCTTGGTTCCTCTCATATGGGCTATATGTGACTTATGTATGGAATTTCAGCTAAAACCAATGAACTTAGAGATGTTAAACAGATCTCCCACAAACTAGACTAGATGAAAATTGCTGAAAGAGGAAGGTTGCAGTAAAATGGAAATCCTACTTTAGAATTTGCATAATTTCTTCTGAAACTCAAGAGGAATCAGAAAACTATCATATAAGAGGTTATATCAGATGCATAGCTCATCATTTGACAAAAATTACAACAAGCATCACTTCAGAAAGACTACCAAGTGGGGAAAAACACCACTAGTGACCCAGAAATGTTGTTTTTCTAAGTATTGAGTTACAAAAGTATGAAATAACGTTTTTTTCCCTTATATTAGACCATATAGGAGCTTCATGCAAGAGGAATTCAGAAACAAATTGCAACAGAAAAGTTAAACATGTCTCCCATGCTCAAATAGCTGAAAATAGACAAAAACCCCAAACTGTAAAATGCCAGAATGCTGCTGCATAAGACACTGTGAAGTATATTGAAGTAAATACTCAGAAAAATAAGATATAATGACTGATATTTATATTATAATTCTCAATGAATAATAAAGACATAGATCAATCCATTTTACACAATTTTATGATCACCCAACAAGGGTTTATCCATAGAAAAAAATATGTAAAAGAGAATCTGCAGATCTAATACTGAAATAATGCTATAGGGTTGTAGCTCTACATAAAATGGCTGTATACTCTCCTTTTATCAGCTCCCAGAATAAATATTGAGCTCCCATTTGGGAAACTAGCTAAAAAACAATGGGGTTTTAACCCCTTCCACTACACCTCTGTAAAAATAAAGCAGTTCCTTTAAGGGGCCACGTAGATATGAAGCATAAGTGCTTGGCCCAACACTTGAAAGTGGAAATTACAGATCAGAAGCTTCCCTTAGATCTATTGCTACAAGATCTCCAAGAAAAAGCAGGGCATTCCCGCATGAGAAAACCCTTTGCACCAAATAGTGCAGCAACTTAGCTAAATAGCTAAGAATGCCGGAGGTCTGAAAATACCATATGAAAATAAAATATCCAATATAAACCCAAATGGTTTCCTTTCCTTCATTATATAGAAAATTAGCTTCTCCTTCAAGGATCCCACTTCACTAGGATTTGCTTCCTTGCCAAGCTTTCCCCCTCTAGGGTTACACTGTCCCATTAAGTGGAGGAAAACTAGATGATGCGTGGTTTGATTTATTCAATGTGACTAAATGCATCTTATAAGAATCTTCCTTGATTGAGTCTCTTTGCCTTGCCCCTTTTCACATTTAAGGAGTCTTCAAATTGTTTTGCTGAGTTTGCCTCCATTCACATTGAGCTGCCTTATTCATGGATCCATTCTTTTAAAGACAAGTTGAGTTGACTTGGTCAAATTAAAAATTTTCACACATGTGGATGCTTGAGATGGTTATTTCATGGCCCCTTTTTAACATTGTGAGGGGTTTTTATTCATGCTAGAGTAGTTTTTATGATCCTCCTTGCTCACTTATTCATGCATTTGAATTTATTGACAAAAATTAATATTCCACTTAGCTATGAGCTAAGTTGGGAATATTACAGTCTCCCCCTCCCAAATGTTGCTTGTCCTCAAGAAACTGCAAGGGTGCTGCAAAATTTCTTCTCCTTCTTTTGTGGCCTTCTCATCCATAGCCTCCATCCTTGCATCAGATTTGCTACCAAAGTGTTTGTCTTCCAATGGTTCCTGCCAAGTGTACAAGTTGGCCTGTGGTGAATAAGCCCAATGACTCTTGTCATGGAAGAATGGAAGGTTGATATGGGAAATTTCTTGTTGTTCCAGGGCCTCCTCAAGATAGGAGTGGTGAAAATCATGGAGCACTTCATCATCAATGAAAGACTCTCCTCCCCATGCTATCATCCAAGAAAAATTTGTTGCCTCCCAAGATGGCAACTCATGGTAAATATTCACCACCTTGAGCTCTTGCAAAGAAGGTGGGCTGAATGGCTGAACATGATAGGAAAAATAGCCTACCCCACGTTGTCTCCCTCTCCACTCATGGAAAGTGTAGAGTACATACTATTCTTGGGTTGTAGTAAGGTTTCCCTTTGATGGAAAAACAAGGGTTGGATCTCCAAAGATCCTTCCTCCAATGTCATGGATCTTGTTGGCCCAAATCATTCCATTCAAAGTGAATGGAACATCACCACCATATGTCATCCAAATCAGAAAGTTGCTGAAGTTTATGTGCAAGTGAAGATGATACATATGGCCTCCAAGGTGGGTACAACACAGTTTTCCCAACTGCTGATTTAAAACATCAAGTGGCAAGTTGCCTCCCAAAGAATTTTCAGCTATGCATGTCAACTCATCTACTAGAAAGTAGTGAGCATCAATATATATCAGCATGCCTCATGTGTGAGCTGAAGATGTGATCCATGAGTGAGCCCTCCCATAAAAATATCCTCATAAATTTATGCAAGATGAAAGGATGCACTCTTCTTTGGAAATACTCCATCATCAGAAACTTGCTCTTAGAGGACATCACTGTAGGCTTAAGTAGCAATGCTATTGTCACTCCATGACTCTTCCTCTTGACATTCCACATGCCAAAACCATTCACCCTTGTTCTACTATGTGAGAGGATCTCCCTCCCCTCCATCGTTGCTAAAAGGTAGCCTTATTGCACTTTGGATGTGCCATGCATTCCTCTTGGAATGTTGTGTTGAGTATGGAGAGTTTTCAGCCCATACTCTCCCAAAAGTAACCATAGCAACAAGGGCTCTTGTTGCTTCCTTACATTATCAATGTGCGGATCATGGAGCAATGATGTAATGATGGAAATGTGGGGTGTTCCATCAACATAGTGCAAGCTAGCTCTCCCATTCCACACCATGTGGGAGTTGTTCCTCCTCCCAAACCAAGATACATACTTGAAATATATCTCAACCCAAAATACATGTGAATGCATGAGACACACCTCAAACATGGGTAAGTATTTGGACATAAGATTCAACATATAGTGTCCAAACCCCCATTGTGACAACCATAACAACCATGCCTTCCCATTATGCAACCTTCTCTTGGAGTATGAGGCATGAGTCATGAGAATCAGAAATTTTGGGGAGTACCCACACTCACCCAATAGAAACCAGCGCAGGTTTCCTTCTCCCTGCTTCATATCAGGATATGGTAAGTGGTTTGCATGCAACTTACTTGCTGCTCTTATCATTTCACCATGGATGAAGGTGAAATGTATATTTGGGGCTCTAGGAAGCACCCATCATAGTGTATCACTTCCCTCAACTCATCAAGGAGGTGGCCATACTTGAAAACAATCTTGGCCCATAGTTGGCCATGAAGCTTATAAGGTAGAACACTCCCCTTGGGAGTTATGGCCTACACATATAAGGGAAGAGAGCACATGCCATCATAAAATAAAATGTTATTTTCATAAATATGCTTCTTACCCATAACCTCCAGCGCTATGACAGTGTCTCCTCTGACCTCTGGTGTCTTCATTGTATCATGTTGAGGGAACACTTTGTTTTTCTTCTCATCAGGGGATTTCCCTAATGGTCCTTCTTCAAATAAGGAGGCATCAAGACATAGATCATCATAGAGAGATGGATGAACTGATGTGCATGGATCTTCATATCTTACTTGTGCATCATTATTCAGAAATAAAGAGGGGTAGATATTTCTTACCCTATGAAACTCTGTAATATTCCCAATCTCACCAAATAATGGCACATACTGCACATGGATTGTGCCACAATCTCTATATGTGAGATTCTCTGAAACTCCTTGCAAAGGTGCAAGAGCTTCTCTCCTTGGTGCAACTATCCTCATCACTTATTCTTCTTGAGATGCTAGAGGTGCCTCTGTTATGACTGCGTTGTCACCCCCAGCTCTTTCTCTGGATATAGGAAATGTCCCATCCTCAATAGGAAACCCTAGATCTTGGTCTTCCCTTGAAGGAGGAATTCCCATGTCTTATTTTTCTTCTTCTTGAAACCTCATAAATGTTTCACTGTAGTCCTCTTCTCCCTGAAACCCTCTTGGAGTTTCACTGCATCTTTCTGCTTCCAACTGTTCAACCCCCTTTGAGAGGCTCTTCTTGGATCTGAATATTGATGAAAGTAATCTCATCCTCTCCATACTTTCTGCTTTCTGCTTGCTGCTTCTCCTCAGCACTTCTTTGATAGCTTTATCTCATAGGCTGGGCTAGATATCATTCTCTAATACCACTGTAATTTTCCAAATCAGGAAATTCTCATGAATCCGGCAAATGAGAATCCTTTTTCAAGAAAGCATTAACAATCAACAACTGGATCTATTTCAGAGATTGAATGAAGGGGAATTTACTGGATATGTCACCTCTGAAAAGAGGGTGAGATCTAGAGGCTAGATGGCCCACTAACAGACTCTGTCTATAGAACTATGTTGAAGGCTAATATTTCCTTTTCAGGACTATGGACAATCAGCTCAAGGAAAACGCTGTATAAGAAAATATATGCAATAGAAATGCAGATTAATGCTTGGTTCCTCTCATATGGGATGTATGTGACTTATGTATGGAATTTCAATTGAAAAAAATGAACTTAGAGACCTTAAACAGATCTCCCATAAACTAGACTAGCTGAAAATTGTTGAAAGAGGAAGGTTGCAGTAAAATGGAAATCCTACTTCAGAATTTGCACAATTTCTTTTGAAACTCAAGAGGAATCAGAAAATTATCATACAAGAGGTTATATCAGATGCATATCTCATCATTTGACAAAAATTACAAGCATCACTTCAGAAAGACTACCAAGTGGGGAAAAACACCACTAGTGAACCAGAAACACTGTTTTTTCTGAGTATTGAGTTACAATAGTATGAAATAACGGTTTTTTCCCTTATATTAGACCATATAGGAGCTTCATGAAAGATTAATTCAGAAAAAAATTCCAACAGCAAAGTTAAACAAGTCTCCCATGCTCAAATAGCTGAAAATGGACAAAAACCCCAAACTGTAAAATGTCAGAATGCTGCTGCATAAGACACTGCGCAGTATATTGAAGTAAATACTCATAAAAATAAGAGAGAATTAATGATATTTATATTATAATTCTCAATTAATAATAAAGACAGAGATCCAATCCCTTTTACACAATTTTATGATCATCCGACAAGGGTTTATCCACAGAAAACAATATGTAAAAGAGAAGCTGCAGATATAATATTGAAATAACACTGTAGGGCTGTAGCTCTGCATAAAATGGCTGAATACACATAAAAATGGGTGTATAATATCCTTTTATAAGGTCCCAGAAGAAATATTGAGCTCCCCTTTGGGAAACTAGCTAAAAAACAATGGGGTTTTAACCCCTTCCACTGCACCTCTGTAAAAATAACGTAGTTAATTCAAGGGGCCATGTAGAAATGAAGCATAAGTGCTTGGACCAACACCTGAAAGTGGAAATTATAGATCAGAAGCTTCCCTTAGATCTCTTGCTACAAGATCTCTAAGAAAAAGCAGGGCATTCCCGCATGAGAAAACCCTTTGCACCAAATAGTGTAGCAACTTAGCTAAACAGCCAAGAATGCCAGAGGTTTGAAAAGGCCATATGAAAATACAATATCCAATCTAAACCCAAATGGTTTCCCTCCCTTAATTATATAGAAAATGAGCTTCTCCTTCAAGGGTCCCACTTCACTAGGGTTTGCTTCCTTGCCAAGCTTTCCCCCTCTAAGGTTACACTGTCCCATTAAGTGGAGAAAAAATAAATGCTGCGTGGTTTGATTTAGTCAATGTGACTTAATGCATCTTCTAATAATCTTCCTTGATTGAGTCTCTTTGCCTTGCCCCTTTTCACATTTAAGGAGTCTTCAAATTATTTCGCTGAGTTTGCCTCCATTCACATTGAGCTGCCTTATTCATGGATCCATTCTTTTAAAGACAAGTTGAGTTGACTTGGTCAAATTAACCTTGTTCACACATGTGGATGCTTGAGCTGGTTATTTCATGGCCCCTTTTTAACATTGTGAGGGGTTTTTATTCATGCTAGAGTATTTTTTATGAGCCTCCTTGCTCACTTGTTCATGCATTTGAATTTATTGACAAAAATTAATATTCCACTTAGCTATGAGCTAAGTTGGGAATATTACAATATTTCTACTTCATTATGGGCTTAAATATTTGAACAAATTGATCATTTTGGGTTTATCTTTTGTGCCTATGTTACACTCATCTACTCTTATCTTAGTAGGCATCAAATTTGGACTTTTAGCTACATCATTTTAAAAGAAAGCTCTTGAATCTTACCCATTGAAACCTAAATTTTGGATTAGGTTCGTGGATGACACTAATGTCAATTGGCCACATAGTGATGAGGAATTAAAAAGCTTCTTGGACCACCTTAATAGCATTTCCAAAGATATACAATTTACAATGGAAGGTCAGGTAAACAACCACATCCATTTCCTAAACATTCTCCTCTCAATAAATGAAGACAGAACCCTTGGACACAAAGTGTTCAGGAAGAAATCTCACACTGACAATTACCTACATGCTGATTCACACCACTACCCTACCCAGAAGATGGGGGTTCTGTTGACTCTTTTTACAAGACCTTTTATAATATCGAACGATACTCATATTGATGAATAAATATAAAATCTAAGAAGATCATTCATGAACTTGGTATATAGTAATAAAGACATCAACAAAGCTATTCAAAGAGATAGATTCAGAAATAAAATAATTTCAACTAACAATTCCGCAACAACAAAATCATATCTCCCCTATATCCAAGGGGTCACGGACAAGATGGCCAAAGTTATAGCTAAGAAGGACATTAGAGCATCCTTAAAACCTCTAATGACCATCAAACAGAGGATGAAGTCAGGCAAAGATGACCCTGAACACCTCCAGCAAAAATGGGTTTACAAAATTAATTGTTCATGTAGAGATTTCTATATTGGGGAAACATGTAGGACCTTCAAAATAAGGTTTAAAGAACATGGTGTGGACATCAGACTGGGAAGAACCAAAACCTCGGCTTTGGCAGAACACTCTAATAAGACATGTGACCACATATGCCTTGAAGACGTAGTGGTCATTACAAATGAGAAGCATCATTTTAATCATAAAGTGCGTGAAGCCCTAGAAATCATTAAACACCCTCAAAACCTCAATATAGATGGAGGCTTATAAATTAACAGGAATTGGACTCACATTCTTTCCCGCAAACAAAATTACCCCCCTGTCGACACCTTATCCATCCTCCCGCTCGTCATTGTCCTTGCACGCTTTCCTGACGTATCCCATTCATAATAATCCTCCCCTAACACCATCCCCCTACCTTCTATCTTCCTATTTCCTTTCCCTCCTAAATCATTTCCTGGCACCTTTCCTCCCAATAAACTGCTACCTTTCTAAACCTATTTTAAATATTAAACACTCCTAATCCTACCTTAAACCACTTTTCTTCGCTTTCAATAAAATATAACATAATAGAAAGGCTACGCTACATAATATATAACCCCTTCTAATACTAATAATAATAAACTCCACATTATCATAAATATTTAGGATCATTTATAGTTTCCCATTAGAATATAGGGCATCCCTTTACTTACCATCTTAAATATATTTATTAAAATCACCCTAATATTGTTCCTTAGTTTTAGTAACAACCAACCTTTAATTATTAATACCTCTAATATTTAGTATTAATAATATTGAAAAACTTTTAATACAATTAATTTTAATAAAATAATAATAAATAAACCCTTATAATATCTCCACATTATTACAATAATTTAAATTTTTTATATTTACCCATTATAATATAGGTTAACCATCTTAAAATATTTCTATCAAAACTACCTAAACATTTCAAACATTTATCCACTAATATTTAATATTAACAAAAAAAAAAAATTAATAAAATTAATTTTAATAAAATAGTAATAACAAATAGGGTAGAATTGCTAATAAATAATTCAATAAAAAAATAATTAAATGTGTCATTATTAAATTAGAAATAAAATAATATTTTTTTTGAAAAAACTAAAATAAATAGCTAATTAATTTAAAAATTTTAAGAACTGGTCGGCTCTTTCATCTCTTTCTTTCCACTATTTATTGACCCTGATCTATTCTCTTCTTAGCAGGTTTTCCTGAAGATGAGTCTTGATTTAGAATCGAAACATAGACTAAAAATGACAACTGTGGATATTCTGAGTTTTGCATCTGAAAATCTACACCACGAAAACCTCCAATCTTACATAATTTTGGTCAAAATTTTGTTCAAGTGGTACCTTCAAATATGCCACATGTTCTTTGACATGATTAATAAAATTTTCTTTTTCATCCTCTTCCCATCTATTGTTATCATCAATCGAAATCTTAGCAAATTCTTCCTTCATTAACATAAAATTTTCCAGTTGCTTATCATTCTCAAAGGCCTGCTAGTACTTCATATTATTCAGGACAACGGGCCTATACTTGAATTCAATTTCATATTTTTCATTAGTTAGAATCGGAGTTCCAAAATCACAAGCAGATGCAGCTAAGGAATCTGCAACAACATTTTGTCTTCTAAGAATGACTGAAAAATTGTACTAAGTAGACTTTTGCAAACAGTCTATGACAACATTACGGTAAGCCCGCACTCAAGGGTGTTTTATCTCG
>CM076579.1:72138716-72272744 GCA_034641835.2 Pinus albicaulis | reverse complement strand
TGGAACTCTCTATAACTTCTTTTTGTGTTGTTAGTTTTAGTTTTTTAACAGATCATACTGATGCAAGAGCATCAAGGGCAATTTTCATTTGTAAATATGTTAGAAAAGGGGGTGTGACATTTTTATTATTTTATTAATTAATTTGTCATTTTTAATAAAATAGGAGATAAAGTGAGGATTTTGTAAATATTCTTTTATTAATTAAAAGGATATGAGAGAAATAGATTAGGAGCAAAATTAGAGATTAGGAATTCTATGTATGGGACTTTGTTGAGTCCACACCTAAAATATAGATTAGTTGAGGATTAGGTGGAGAGATATTTTGAGTGAATTAAATGCATTATCTATGTATAAATATGAGTGGTTTTTGAGAGGAGAAGGACACTTGAATAGATTGAGAGTGTGAGTAGTGAGAGAGTTTCTACTTAGAAGCCTCCGGGCAATTGGAAGGCCATTAAAGTTGAATATCTGGCAAATACAAAGTTTGTAAGTATTTTCATTGTTAATGTGAAAAGTGTTTTCAGAATTGTGTGTTTTGATTCATTGAGTGGTGTATAAGAAGAATTCAATATCGATTTATTGGTGTATGTTTCTGGTTATAAGAAGAACTGTAATGATCAATGGTAATTGATGTGTATCTATGAAAGAAATTTTAAATCAAACTACGTTTCCAGTCTTGGATAAGATGAGCGATATTTGCATTAAGAGATTGTAAGCTTTGCTTGTAAATGAGTATCGATTTATATCGACTTTGTCTGCATATGTTGAGGAAAGGCATTTGAAATTTAAGAAACTGGGTGAATTGCATGGAATGGGCAAAAACACATTTAAAATTAAATGACAGCGTTGTATAAGGTTGATGAATCGATTTCTGTGCAATCGATTCACAACAGAGAGACACGATTCATAGGGTCGATTTCTGTTTGTGAGCATTATACAGTGAATTAACACCTGGAATTGATTGGCAAAACCGTAAGCACTGAAGAATTGAAATTTGGTAAAAACACGAATTGCAGCATGGAAAGAATTTGTCTGAAGAAGTTTGATGGTGAATCGAAGGTGTAGTTTGAAGTGCTATCAATTGAGACATTTGATTAAACAAATTGATAAGTTGTAACGTGACAGCGCAATGTTAAATCCAAGAGGGAGGAACTCACATTTATGTCAGACTGTGTTTATGGCAGACGTGGAAGAAGGCGTAGGACAATTGTTTTTAACACTGTTTATTTGGAATTTGATGAAAAATGATTTTAATTGTTAGGTTCCAATGAACAGTGTGGCTAATTATGACAGCGTGCAGAGGCGATGTGGATGCGTTGAGTGGCTGAAGAATACGTTGTTAGCCATAAATTCTTAAATGACAATGGATCAGAGTAAACTCTGCAACGCTGGAATGAATCTAAATCACTGGTATGTATGGAGTGGCGCAGCATTTTGTCTAAACTGTGTCTATTATGAATAAATTAAATAGTGATATCGATTTATGTTAAATACAATGAATCGTTGGGTTTCATGTGAAAACGAGAATGGAGAAGTTCTAGCTTAAAATAATGGGACAGTCGACACATAGTTGTTTAAAATCGAATACAGAGAAAACGCTGTGGAAATTGGGTAAAAGGAAGAGCGTTGTTGAGTTCATGGAAGGTATGTTAGCATTCAGTTTTGAAATGAAATTTTAGTTTATATGAATTGGTTGCCATAGCAGAAAACTATTTGCAGAAGTGTGTGAACGAAGTTGAACGCAATGGGATGGAGGAGATTGCTTGCTGGAGTCCAATTTTGAATATGGCAGAAATGAGAGTGAGTTTAACCTTTAGCGCAGAGATATTGTTGACAAGAGATGGATCGTTGGATAAGTATGAAATTCTGGCATTCGATTTTATGAGCTGGTAAGCAGAATGGGAAGGGTGCACTTATATATATTTGATATTTGGTTCAATTAAAATAATGTTAAAGTTGAATGTTAAACCATGGGTGCATTGTCTCATTGACTTCTGAATATATGAAATCCGATACTGAAAACCACATATAAATGATTGTGGAAATGAGTAATGAGAAGTATTTGGGCTTAAAACCAGAATTAAAAGGGTTTATATAATGGTTCGTGACATTCAATGTGGAATGAAATGGTTAAGTCGAGGTGCACACTCAGAGTTAATTTAAGGTGAGGATGTAACGTATAAGTATATGTTATATTGATGAGGAGAGGTCCGAAAACTTAGAGTCAAAGGTTTGAATGATGATTTGAAAAGAAACTCATTTGAGAATGATTTTATTATACACTGATTTTGAACCATAACATTTGTGAATGGATGTTTGAGAGCTTCCGCGAATGAAGTTATTGGAATTGCCATACATTGAGGATTTCATTTGGCAAGATGCTGAGATGCATGTTTATATTCTGGGTATAGATTTTGGGTATGCAGGGTAGCCCTGCATCATTTTTGGTATCAGAGCTTGGCTCTGTTGAAATTGAAGATGTTTGGTTTTCTGAATGAGTGCAGGAAGGTTTTGAAGGGTGTTTTACTTGAATGTGTGATGAATTCTAAGTCTGATGTGCAAGCTACACAATTGCAGTGAACGGGATTGCAGAATTAAATGGAGGACAAGATCATACAAGATCTTAAAGGTGAGATGATATTCTGATTTGAAATTTGTGATTAAGGTTTATGGTTGCAGAGAAGATGATGGCAGTGAACTTGACATTCAGCTAAGGGCTGGATAGGGAGGACAATTGCAGTGTCCTGAAGAAGAGAAAGGTGAGTTGAAGAGATAGCCTAGAGAGAGAGCAGAGGAGAATGCTCAAGAGGTTCCAGAGGTAGTGAACCAGTACTTACCAAAAGACTGAGTGAGGAGAGCTTGCTGTTGCAGAGGCTAGTGCAACTCATGGTGAGTGAGAAACTCATGGAGAAGATGACCATGGAGGATTAGAGAAGAGGTTCATAGGAATGCCACAGAGGTGAGATGACTGATGAAGTCAGAGAAAGAGAGATTGCAGTAATGAAGGTACAATTGCAGGTACTAGAAGAATGGATGCAAGAGCAGGAAGATCAGAATAAAGGATGGATCTTTCCACTGAAGGGAAAGAAAGTGATTTGGCAACCATTGCAGATGAAGTTGAGGCAAAATGTGATTGCCTTATTGAAGGAGGAACTTAGAGTTCTTGAGCTAGAGATGGAATTTGAAGATTCCACAGGCAGATCTGTTCAAAGGGAAGTGTTGGAGGAAGCAGTCAAGACTGAAAAGTCTTGTGGTTTTAAAACTAATGAGTTGTGTATGTTTGCAAGTACAGTACAGGGAGATGAGAAATATTTAGAGTTTGTTCAAAAAGAGTTGAATTTGAAGGCTGTTCAGATCGATGCTGAGATAGCAAGATCTCAGGAGAAAATGAAGACAAAGGAGTCTAATCAGAATGTTGGAGCAGAGAAAGAAGGACCAACTGATGACTGGTCAAGAGCTGGTGAAGGTATGGAAAATTGTGTGAAGTTTCCAAGTTCTACTCCTAATGAAGTTGTTGAATTGTATAGGAAACTAGATCTTCAAAGAAGAGAATTGGAGAGACAGAGGACTTATGTGCAGGATAATTTGCTGAAGAAGCAAGGGAAGAAATTTTTCATGAATGACAGTCCTGGAGCAGAGGATGGAAACATGGAGAGACTAGCTGACTGTCTCATGGTAAATGCAAAGTAGCATACTGATGTGCTGACAAAGAAGTTGGGAAGGAACTCAGAGCAGCATACTGAAGTGTTGCTTGAGGAAGCTGAGGAGAGAGCCAGTAAATATTTTCTGAGTCCTGAAGAAGACTTAGAGCTGCGGATGACTGAATCAACCAGTGAGATCATTGGGTCTTGTGATTTTGAAGCTGACAATTTGATTGTGTTTACAGGTGATGCAGAAGACAGTCCATCACTTGGAATTGTCTTGGAAGAAGAAGAACTGTTGCAGGTAGAAGATGAGACAATAATGTCTCATATGCAGAGGCTTGTTACCGTGGGTGACAAGAAAGAGTTGGCTTGTCTGTATAGCCAAGAGGAGACTGGAGGACGGACGTTTGAAATTGCTACAGTAATACAGGATGCAGCTATCGAGTTTGAAAAACTTGATTTGATTGCCAGAATCAATCAAGATGATGATGGAAAATTACTGAAGGTTGTCGAAGGGGAAGATGGAGGTTATGCTGGAGTTAATTTGCAGCATGTTGATGAAATGCTGAAATGTTTGCTGGAAAAATTTGAACTAGAGAAAGAAGTTGCAGATGAAATTGCAGGTGACGAGCAAAAGAATGTTGCAGAGGGACAGGAAGTTTGGGAGGCAGCAACATGTGGGGTAGCATTTGCAAGAGTAAAACCAATGTTAGCAACATTTATGGTGGCAGCTGAAGCAATATCTATGGGGGCACTGAAGCCTTATGTTTTTTATTCTAACAATTGTTTTGTGAGTACAGGTTTTATTGAAGATGCTGGAGAAAATATATTAGACTGAGAAATTAAACTGATGAGGCGGATGATGATGAAAGTATCCTGGAAGAGGCCAGCAATAGTAAAACAAAGGAGAAGCAGCAAAAGAAAGACAACAAAAGATTGTGAGAGCACAACCAGTGGGGTAATGCAACATAAAGTGTGGAGACCTGGAGAAGAACAACAGACAGAAGCAACGACAAGTGGAAAGTTACAACACAAGATATGGGATCCATGCATACATAGATTCGAACACATGATCAGGCGATCATGATTAATTTTCAAATTTGGGAGTCTGACGCAGGAGCATCAAGGGCAATTTTAATTTGTAAATATGTTAGAAAAGGGGGTGTGACATTTTTATTATTTTATTAATTAATTTGTCATTTTTAATAAAATAGGAGATAAAGTGAGGATTTTGTAAATATTTTTTTATTAATTAAAAGGATATGAGAGAAATAGATTAGGAGCAAAATTAGAGATTAGGAATTCTATGTATGGGACTTTGTTGAGTCCACACCTAAAATATAGATTAGTTGAGGATTAGGTGGAGAGATATTTTGAGTGAATTAAATGCATTATCTATGTATAAATATGAGTGGGTTTTGAGAGGAGAAGGAAAGACACTTGAATACTGAGAGTGTGAGTGAGAGCAAGTTTCTACTTGCAAGCCTTCGGGAAATTGTAAAGGGCCATAGATCTCGAATATCTGGCCAAATCAAGAGTTTGTAAGTAATTTTGTGCATTAATACAGCATTGGATTTCTGAAGTTTATGCCTTCTTCCTGAGTTGTGTATAAGAAGAATTCAATATCGATTGATTGGTGTATGTTGTTGGTTATAGGAAGAACTGTAATGAACAATGTTAATTGTTGTGTATCTATGAAAGAAATTTTAAATCAAAGTGCGTTTCCAGTCTTGGATAAGATGAGTAATTTTTGTATTAAGAGATTGTAAGCTTTTATTGTAAATGAGTATCGATTTATATCGATTTTTTCTACATATGTTGAAGAAAGGCATTTGAAATTTATGAAATTGATTGAATTGCATGGAATGGGCAAAAACACATTTAAAATTAAATGATAGCGTTGTATGGGATTGATGAATCGATTTCTGTGCAATCCATTCACAACAGAGAAGACAGGATTCATAGGTTCGATTTCTGTTTATGAGCATTATACAGTGAATTAACACCTGGAATTGCTTTGAAAACCTAAGTTAATCAAGAATTGAATCTGGTAAAAACACGAATCAAGTAAAGATGGAAAGAATTTAAAGGAAGAAGTTTAATGGTAAATCAAAGGTGTAGCTTGATGTGCTATCAAATGAGGCATTTGATTAAACAAATTGATAAGTGTAATGTGACAGCGCAAGGTTAAATCCAAGAGGGAAGGACTGACATTTATGTCAGACTGTGTTTATGGGTAGACGTGGAAGAAGGCGTAGGACAATTGTTTTTAAACACTGTTTATTTGAAATCGATGAAAACAATTTTAATTGTTAGGTTCCAATGAACAGCGTGGTGAATTTGTAACAGCGTGCAGAGGCGATGTGGATGCGTTGAGTTGCTGAAGAATACGTTGTTAGCCATCAATTCTTAAATGACGATGGATCAGAGTAAAATCTGCAACGCTGGAATCAATCTAAATGACTGGTATGTATGGAGTGGTGCAGCGCTTTGTCTAAACTGTGTCTATTATGAATAAATTAAATAGTGATATCGATTTATGTTAAATACAATGAATCGTTTGGGTTTCATGTGAAAACGAGAATGGAGAAGTTCTCGCTTAAAATAATGGATAGCCAATACATAGTTGTTTAAAATCGACACAGAGAAAACACTGTGGGAATTGGTAAAAGCAAGAGCTACTGCTGAGTTCATGGGCGTATGTTACATTCGCTTGAGTAATGAAATTTCGGCTTTATATTTTTATATGAATCTTATTACAAGATAAAACCTGCTTTGCAAAAGTGTAGAACTAAGTTGAACCTAGCGGGGATGGAGGAGATCGCTTGCTAGAGTCCAATTTTGAATATGGCAAAAATGAGAGTGAGTTTCACCTTTAGCGCAAAGACATTGTTGACAAGCGATGGAGCGTTGGATAAGTATGAAACTCTGGCATTCGATTTTATGAGTCAAAGCGTAATGGAAGGGCGACTATATATATTTGATATTTGGTTCAATTAAAATAATGTTAAATTTAAATGTTAAACCATGGGTGCATTGTTCCATTGACTTCTAATATATGAAATCCGATAATGAAAACCACATATAAATGATTGTGGAAATGAGTAATGAGAAGTATTTGGGCTTAAAACCAGAATCAAAAGGGTTCATATAATGGTTCGTGACATTCAATGTGGAATGAAATGGTTAAGTTGAGGTGCATACTCAGAGTTCATTTAAGGTGAGGATGTAACATATAAGTATATGTTATATTGATGATGAGAGGTCCAAAAACTTAGATTCAAAGGTCTGAATGATGATTTGAAAAGAAACTCATTTGAGAATGATTTTATTATACACGGATTTCGAACCATAAAATTTGTGAACAGATGTTTGAGAGCTTCCGCAAATTAAGTTATTGGAATTGCCAGACATTGAGGATTTGATTTGGCAAGATGCTTAGATGCATGTTTATATTCTGGGTATGAAGATTCTGGGTATGCAGGGTAGCCCTGCATCACATACTTTAGTATATTACTTCATTTAAGTCTTATAATTCTAAGCTCCCCCCAGATACTGCCTGTTACTTATGGTTTAGAGAAAAGACCACATTCTATAAATGCGTGTGATTTCATACACCTTTGTGTCGAATCCACCACAACAAATGACTTAACATCTCCATTTTTACTGGAAATTTTTGGACGAAGTTATTTTCTTGTTTGGGTAATCAATTAGCTCATAGATCATATTATCATCCTCAATCTGATGGTCAAACTGAGATAGTAAATAAATGTTTGGAAGGATATCTTCGTTGTTTTGTATCTGATAAACAAACACAATGGCTCAAGTGGTTACCTCTCGCTGAATGGTGGTATAACACTTCCTTCCATACTGCAGCAAAAATGACCCCATTTATGGCACTTTATGGATATCATCCACCATCCATCACATCATCTTTAAGAGAAAATTCAAAGGTTCAAGCAGTGGAAGATCACATCGAGCATCAACAAGAAGTTCTCCAACTCTTAAAGGATAACCTGAATTTGGCACAAAATCGAATGAAACAACAGGCAGATCAACATCACAGTGAGAGAATTTTTGATGTAGGAGACTGGGTGTTACACACCATTTTGTGACCGTCCCTGCAATCCCTCTCTCCACATATTGGAGGGTCTTTCCCATGACCTATGAGCAACGTCATACTCTGCAAACACTTTCTTTGCATCCTTCTACATAAGGACATCATATCTCCTGTCGAACATTTCCTCAGAAAGCCCACAAAAACCTATGTTTTGGCCTTGGCGCAGGTAGCCTATTTATCCCTCCCGCCAATGTGGAGGATGTACACTAGATACGATGCCACCTAGCGCTCTGTCTCTTTGTTTTTCTCACACAAGCCTTTTTGGGAATGTTTTTTAACAAATTAGAGGCAGAAGTTTCATTTAACCACCTCAACGATGAGTCACAGCAAGTGGTTAAACTTGATAAGCCACGGATCTCTTCCTTTAGGTAGTGGTTTTTACCTCTCATGGAACATTCTTTGAAGATAGGACTTCCTTCCAAGATTATAGGGATCCTAACCTCTCCTTCTTCCTCTATATAAACATGCCTTCTCCCTTTACAAAAGCTAGTTGAACATATAGCCAAGAAGCTAAACTTGGAGAAGAGATACTATAGCTGAGTAATTGCTATAGAGAAGGTAGAACCAAGGAGAATTCCATAGAGAGAGCCCCATCTGAATTCCCGACAAGCCTTTGTGAGACGCGCTCCACTGGAACCTTGTCGGAGGAGACCGCAACGTCGAAGCTTGGTTGTACCCTTCCTTCCTTTCATTAATATACTCGACTATGGTATTGGTTCCATCATTGTGTTATGTTTATTGATGTAATTGATTTAGTCTTCTTCGACTGAATAATAGTTACGAATGCAAAATAATATGTTGTCCATCATCTTTGTTTCTTGTGTATGTGCAGGTATTCGAGCATGAGAACGAGAAGATCGTGATCATTAAACTGTAAGTTAGCCACCTATAAAATTTGTTATAGAAAAAGGTGGCTAAAAGTTTTTGGAGCCTTAAAGGAACAAATTTTATTACTAAAAAGTTTTGGATCTTGAAGACTTTTGAAGGCCTCATGCCTCTATCTAGATCGTCATTGCTGTTCCCATTTTATGCTCAGAAGTACTGTTGTTTTCATGAGAAGAAACTGCTGCAAAATCATCATTTTTTCCCCTTCATCCACTCAAAACTAACCTTCATTTTGCTCCACTTTTTATCCATAAAACTCCTCTATTTTCAGGATTTCTTTTCTTCCATTCATAAAAATCATTTTTACAAGGTTATTAAGAAACTCTCTCTTTTAACCTTGACGAACCCCAAATCCATTGAAAACTCTGAAAAATTTCATAAAAAACAAGTTTTTACTACTAAGGACTTAAGCCCCCTTGAGCTAAGTCTTAAACCACTTCCCCCACATGCCCACACCCTAGAACCAGGTGCTAGAGCCTTTAAGTGCAATCGCATCGGAGAAATCCACAATGGGTTGATTGAAAGACCGCATCAAAACTTCCGATGAGATTGGGTCACATATATGTAAACCACGCCCCCTCCACTTTCCATCCCATATAACCTACACCCAAGACCAAGAGTTTAAGTCCTGAAGCGCCAATTGCATCGCAAAATTCCAATGGGTAGATTGAAAGGACCAAGCCCGAGGCTCCGATTGCGATTGGCCCTTTGTTATATACGCCCCAGGCATATTGTATTTCACAAAGACCAAAGGCCCCGCAGTCGGGCGCCAGCCTATTCGTATATATATATTTCGCCACCAAAACCGTTGTTTTAATAAAATTTTTGGGTTTTTTATATCATAAAGGGTTTCCATCAGTGCGTAAGTTGAAACAATCCCGACCATTGATCTTAAGCCAATCAACGGCCCGCGCAATATCGCATCACAAATTTTCATTCAGTACATTTGTTTGTCCCCCCGATCGGCCATCCCTCCGATTCACTCTCTGCCGTCGATTTGATCTATAGATCGACAGGCAATGCTTAGTCGCGTAGGTGCCTTTCAAGCTTTTCTCTCCCGCCATAACCATCCCCTGATTCATTTTCCGCCGTCGATCTGATCTATAGACCAACGGCCCATATATAATCGCATCGAAGATTTTCCATTATCGCGTTTTAAGTTTCTATTCCCAAACTCTAATTTTCGATCTCCCGATTCACTCCCCACCATTGATCTAAGGCCGATCCAACGGCCCGCGCTACATCGCATCGCAAGTGTTCAGCGTTATGCAATTTCTTTCCCCGCCGATTGAATGCCTCTGATTGCATCTGGACTGTTCGTTCGATCTCATCTGACGGCCCTAATTTGCTCCGATCATTAACCCTTCCTCTGCCTTTTTGAACCCCTCTGATTCACTCTCCACCGTCGATCTGATCTGTAGATCGATGTTCAGTGCTCAATCGCATCAGCGATTTCCATTTGCGCAGTTTAAATCGTTTATTTGCTATCCCCGATTACCGATCCCCCGATTGGTTCTCCACCGTTGATCTCCCCTCCACCTTCCCAGATCCAATGACCCACAATTGCTTCGATCATTAACCTTTCCTCCACGTTTTGAAACCCTCCAATTCACTCCCCACCGTCGATCTGATCCTCAGATCGATGGCCAGTGCTCAATTGCATCGACGTTTCCCTGTACATCGGCGCCATTTAAGTTTTTCCCCCGATTGCGATCCTCCGATTGGATCTGGACCGTCCACGTGTCTAGATCGGATGGTCCCAGATCATTCTAACTTATTACTTCCCATCACTCTCCTTTTGACTATTATACGCAGATCTCCACCATTGGATGCTGCCATCCAATGGCTTTCCATTCTCCCCACATCCTCTGCAGCAGTTAAACCCAAAACGTAGGATTTCATAATGTTTTGTTTATTTTGCAAGTTTCAAAGGTTTTTCCCATAATATGAAGGAAAAGAAAGCTGAGGGTGATGATCCTCTGGCCTTTCGGTTATCAAAGGGAAAATGACTAAAAAGGCTCTACTCCACGTCTCGTCAATACTTCATAGGCATTGATGCCATACGAGCCTTGCGCGGCCTGCACATCAACAAGACACTGTGTTATTAAAACACAATTAAAAGAGTATCAGTGTCGAAGACAGAACATACCAGAACATAAGATTGAAGACAGATTTGGGGATTACAGCTAAGAATTATTATCAAAAGCCTAATCCCCAGGATTAAAACACAGTTAAAGCAACACATAAGTGTTATCAGACAGAAAAGCCTCCACCGCCACATCTGAGGAGAACTGATTCACCCCAGCTACCACTGTGCCACCTGTGCCTTCAAAGCATTTAAACAGAGGCTGAAGTTATGGTCCAAAATCAAATATTTGCCTTAAACACAGCCAGAGAGTTGATTCTGCCGAAGAAATTAATGCAAAAATATCTGCAGAGTTACTCCAACATGACACAGAGCCTCAAAAGTCAATGAAAGCTCCCACCGAGCTTAATCCTAAATGTAAATCCATTAATATAGTGAGAACACCTGTAAACTTCTCCATCGAGACCCTCTGTAGGTTTTAACCCTGAACATAAATTATCTACACACGAATCTTATAATAGAAAATAAACAATAGCGAGAGCATAAAACATAAAACATATAAACATAGAGATTTTCCCCTGGATCCCAAATTGGGACGACCAGCTTGATTTTTCATTATATTCCTTTTATTGTTACAACACATATATATACATGCCGAAGCATACATAAACCCCAATCCATTAACCCTGGATTAGAACATAACCGTAGTTCCCTTGACTGGATCTACAAAATACCAGGGGCCGAAAACCATTGTACCCCAAAACCATGTGCAAACTCATGCACAAAACATTGGTGGGTCTGCATATGAGTGGGACCGCATACCCCCTGTGAGCCCCCTACCGCCTCCCCTGTGACCCCCCTGCTGCGCCCGGCGCAACGTATAGCGCGTGGGGCTAGTCATGGAAAGAATATAACACATACCCAACATTCTCCCACTTTTTGTTTTCTTTCCACAGGGGGCCACAGGAGAGCTTAGTCATTTGGCCAATTCTTCAACACCCATTGTTTCTCTACACCAAGAGAAATTTTGAGTGCTCACAGACTTCGTCAATGCATCTGCAACATTCTTCAAAGTGTCCACCTTTACCAGCAACACCCTTTTAGCCTCAACCATATCTCTAACAAAGTGATATTGAACATCAATGTGCTTTGTCTTTGAATGATAAGCAGGGTTCTTAGCTAAGAAAATTGCACTTTGGCTATCACAGTCTATCCTTATAGCTTGCCGTACCAACCCCATACTTGAACACAATCTTTGCAACCAAACTGCTTCCTTGCTTGCATGAGTGGCTGCTATGTATTCTGCCTCTGTAGTTGAAAGAGCCACTACAGACTGTCTTTTACTCATCCAACTGACTGCGCCTCCAAATAGGCTAAACATATACCCACTTGTAGATCTTCTTTGGTCCAGATCTCCAGCCCAGTCTGCATCAACAAAACCACGAATGTCCAACATTCTTTCCAATCCTCGTCTTCCCTGGTAGCACAAGCCATAATCACTAGTGCCACGTAAATATCTGAAAACCCGCTTCACTGCTGTCCAATGCTCCTTCCCTGGGTTTGACATAAACCTGCTCAATACTCCCACTGCATGTGCAATGTCTGGTCTAGTACAGACCATTGCATACATCAGGCTACCCATTGCACTTGCATATGGAACACGGACATATCCTCCTCTTCTTCTTGTGTCTCGGGACACTGTTTAGCAGACAACTTTGCACCTACAGGAATAGGAACACTCACCAGTTTACTATCCTGCATATTGAACCTCTGCAATATAGTCTCGACATACTTCCTCTGGTTTAACCAGAGCTTCCTCTTTGCCCGATCTCTCTTAATTTCCATGCCCAAAATATAGTTTGCAGCACCCAGATCCTTCATGTCGAATTTGGAGAACAGTTGGGTCTTCAAATCTTGGATAATTTCATTGTCATTTCCAATCAACAACATATCATCCACATACAAGACCAAATAAATAACACGGTCACCAATTAATTTAAAATAAACACAGTGATCCTCCTTGCTTCTGGTGAAGCCAAGTCCCCACATATAGGTATCAAATTTCTGATACCACATCCTTGGTGACTGTTTTAACCCATACAGAGACTTCTTCAACTTGCATACCAGTTCTTTCTTACCCTTCACCATAAAGCCTTCAGGTTGCTTCATGTAGATCTCCTTTTCTAGATCCCCGTGAAGAAATGTTGTCTTCACATCCATCTGTTCTATCTCAAAATCAAATGCAGCAGCAACAGATAAAAGTAATCTAATAGAAGTAACTTTGGCAACCGGAGAAAAAATATCACCAAAATCAATTCCCGGCACCTGGGAATAACCTTTTGCTACCAACCGAGCTTTGTATTTCTCCACCTTGCCTTCTACATTCATCTTCTTCTTAAACACCCATTTGCTCTCGATGGGCTTCCTTCCAGCCGACAACTCCACCAGATCCCATGCCTCATTTTTGTGCAAGGATGCCATTTCATCAACCATGGCCTCCTTCCAGAGTTTTCCATCCTCTGAATCTACTACCTCCCTGACAGTTCTGGGATCATCATCAGTTATAGTTAAGGCAAAACCTGAACAAAAAGCAAATGGACTATATCTTTCTGGTTGCCTTCTTTCCCGAACTGATCTTCTCAAAGTTGGGGTTTGTGGTTCTTCCTCTTCTGAGTCTTCTTCTATTGTAGAGTCTGATTCATCCTCCTTTAGCTCAAACTCTATCTTCTCAGGTTCCTTTGGTAGGACTTCATGTGTAACAACATCTTTCACCTCTCTAAACACCAAATCTCGGCTGTACACAACCTTCCTTGTTTCTGGGTTCCAAAGCTTGTAACCCTTTAAACCATCCTTATACCCAATAAAGATGCACCTTTCAGATTTATTATCCAACTTGGTCCTTTTTTCCTTTGGAACATGTACATATGCATCACATCCAAATACCCTTAGATGTGAAAGAGAGGGTTTCTTACCAGTCCATACCTCATGTGGGGTCTTATCCTCCAACGCTGATGAAGGTGATCCGTTAACTAAGTAACATGCAGTCTCCACTGCCTCTGCCCAGAATTCTTGTCCTAACCCGGTACCACTGAGCATGCTTCTTGCCTTTTCCATCAGTGTTCTGTTCATTCTTTCCGCAACTCCATTTTGCTGAGGTGTGTATGGAGTAGTCTTCTGCCGTGCTATACCACACTTCTTACAGAACTCTTCAAATTCCTTCTTGCAGAACTCCCCACCATTATCTGTCCTCAATGCCTTTATCTTCTTCTCTGTCTGGTTTTCCACCAGAGCCTTAAATTCTTTAAATTTGTCAAAGACTTTAGATTTTTTCCTCAAGAAATATATCCATGTATTCCTTGAGAAGTCATCTATGAATGAAACATAGTACATAGACTTTCCCAGTGATGGAACTAACACAGGTCCAAACACATCACTGTGCACAAGTTCTAATATCCTGCTCGCCCTCTTAGCACCAAAATGAAAACTCACCCGATTCTGCTTCCCATATACACAATGTTCACAGAAATCGAAATCCAGAGAGAAATTAGACATACCTTCTACCATACCATTTCTATGTAGTATCCGAAGGCCCTTCTCTCCAATATGTCCAAGCTTTTGATGCCATAGCATGGTCTTTTCTCCAGAGACAGCTAAGCTTTCCGCTCCATTTTCAGGAACCACATAACTGTTACACCCATCAATAACAGTGCTACCTTGTAGCTTGTACAGAGTTCCAGTCCGAACTCCCCGCATTAATACCAATGCTCCCCGAACCATCTTGCAGGCATCTTTCTCGAACACTGTTTTTACACCTGCATCATCCATCTTGCTTACAGAAATCAGATTTCTGGCTAATGCAGGAATATGCAGAACACCAGGAAGTGTTCTAATCCTTCCACCTTGTAGCTTCAACTTTACCTTTCCACGTCCGACGATTTTGGCCTTCCTATCATCCCCTAGGAAGACATCACCATCATATTTCTCATACTCGCAGAACCACTCCCTATGGGGAGTGAAGTGAAAGGATGCACCTGAGTCAATCAACCATGACTCATGATCTACATGTGTATTTGAAGAAGAAGCCAAATACACATCCCCACCTTCATCCCAGGTGGGTTTTGCCTCTGTAGAAGGAGCTTCATCAGATCCCTTTCCTTTCTCAGGAGCTTTAGATCTGCATTCCTTTTTGTAGTGTCCTTCCTTTCCGCATTTCCAGCACACCTTTACAAACTTTCCGGGAGATTTAGATCTCCCTCTAGATTTAGATCTCCCACTCGAAACCTTATTCTTGTTTTTGTTTTGGGACCTTCCTCGTACAGATAAGGCATCTCCATTCTGACCCTCCATATTTCTCCGTCTCATTTCCTCCGACAGCAAGGCTGAGACAATGTCATCAAAATTCAAGCTAGTTGTATTGCTACCTATTGCAATAACCAGACTGTCCCACGAGTCTGGTAGAGAGCACAACAAACTGATGCACTTATCTTCATCTGAGATTTTAATATCAACAGACGACAGCTGACTTACCACAGTATTGAAGGCGTTCAGATGCTCTGTCACCGAGTCTCCATCCTTCATCCTCGGGTTATACAGCTTTTTCCGCAGGAACAACTTATTCACCAGAGACTTAGATTGGTACAAAGTCCCAAGTTTTTCCCACAAGGTCTTCGCCGTAGCTTCCCCAGATACATTCAACAATACTGAATCTGAGACACACAATCGTATTGTGCTCTTAGCCTTCCGATCCAGTTTCTTCCAGTCTTCATCTGACATTGCCGTTGGTTTAGTACCTGGATCTACCACGATCCACTGATCTTTATCCACCAGCAGATCCTCCATCTTGAGCTTCCACAACTCAAAACTCTGACCATTAAATTTCTTGATCTCTATCTTTCCGCCGCTCGCCATCTCCTTTCACCACAAGAATCGATTCCGCAGATCTCCCACTGAACATGGTTTACTTCAGGCCCAAGCAAAAAACCCTCAGCAACAAAGGCGTCCCCTTGAAGCTGAAACAGCTTTGATACCAAATGTAGGTTTTAACCCTGAACATAAATTATCTACACACAAATATTATAACAGAAAATAAACAATAGCGAGAGCATAAAACATAAAATAGATAAACACAGAGATTTTCCCCTGGATCCCAAATTGGGACGACTAGCTTGATTTTTCATTATATTCCTTTTAGTGTTACAACACATATATATACATGCCGAAGCATACATTAACCCCAATCCATTAACCCTGGATTAGAACATAACCATAGTTCCCTTGACCGGATCTACAAAATACCAGGGGCGGAAAACCATCGTACCCCAAAAACATGTGCAAAATCATGCACAAAACATGGGTGGGTCCGCATATGAATGGGACTGCATAAAAAAAAAAAAATTCGCTGGGGCACTGCCCCGGACCCTGACAAGGGGGGCTGCTGCCCCCCCTGTGACCTCCCTGATGCGCCCAGCGCAATGTACAGTGCGTGGGGCTAGTCATGGAAAGAATATAACACGTACCCAACACCCTCAAAGGCCGAGAAATCATTAATCTGTATTAATTATCTCGGGAGATCTTTTATCAGATCTCACCTCCTCATTCTTCTATAAATACCTCTGTAGAAGATGAGAAATTGTTGGTTGATGTAGTTGCTGAACTTTGAAATGTAATTGAGCTTGAGACTTCTATCTGTAAATAGTTTTCACTGGCTCCTGGAGCTCTGCTTGTAATAGATAAGTTAGGCTGAGATGATTAGATGATTGCTAAACTAAAGCATTGGACTTAAAGCTGTAACTGGTTTGGAGCATCAATACAAGCTGATTTATGGAATCCTGGTCTATGTTGACGGTGATGTTTTTCTCATTGTAACTTGTTATTTTGTTTATGTTTTCACTGTGTTTCATAATCTCTTATAAAGAACAACATGCATAGAGTTAGGACATACTGTATATCAGAACCCTTCTCTGACTGAAAATCTTTATCTTCATGTTTTCTTCCAATCTGTGTTATTTAAGAATGATTTAATTCAGTTGAGTAGTTAGGAATGTTGGTGTTCCCTCGTCCTATTCTCTTAGCTGAATATTGTTCTTAAATGTTATTTTCATTTCACGTTAAGTAGTGATGAACTAACGAAGATATGGTGTGCCCTGGTCCTAGTTTTATCCCCAAAGACTGTCTGAATGTTTCCCTTGGAATGTGTAAAAAGCTGGCTAGTTTAGAAGTACTTACCAGATCTTAGGCCATTTTGTGTTATCTTTGTGTTTGTCTTGAAAGTAACCAAGTAAAGCAGAGCTAGGAGAGGATTTGTGGTGAGCCCGACCCGCTAGTCTCTACTCCAATAGTTGCCTTCAAGTTTCCCTTTGTTTTAAAATGTTTTCTATTGAAAGTGTATCAAAGGCTGGCTAGTTTAAAAGTACTTACCAGATCCTAGTTTACTTTCATGTTTTTCTTAATTGTATGTCAAAAGCTAGCTAGTTTAAAAGTACTTACCAGATCTTGGGCTGCTCTTTGTTCTGCATTTGTTTAATTCCCCTTCTTGTTTTATCATTTCATTCCATAAATCAAAATTTAAAGAGATCCTTAGACATAGATGACTTACCCCATGGACCACTCTTGCCTCTTGCTATTCCAATTAAACCCTATTATGACTCCATAGCCCAATGGACTAAAACCTGCAATTATCTATCTTCCTGGCCAAGCTTGTTCTATTTTCTTGCAACTTCACACCTTTGAAACTCTTTGCATTTAGAACTTTCCACCTCAAACAGTAATCATGATCAACCACCCAAAAACAAAACAAACCCTTGGCCTTCATAGCTAGCCTAATACCATTACCCAAAACTTCAAAGAAAAATCCATCTTTGCACTTATTGGAGAGATCCCTCTCCAGATTCATGAGGGCTAGATCCTAGAATCCCAAAGTGGTTGAAACGATGCTTCTCCCTGCGGTCAGACTTTTTCCAATCTTGCTGATTATAGGGAGCTAACATTTCTGGCGACTCTACTAGGGACAAAACCCAGAATCATTTTCATTTTAAGGTGACCATAGGACATCAAAGATTTTTTTCAAAGAACATTTGTTATATCAACCATCTGAGCCACCAGAAACTAACATTTCTGGCAACTCCGCTGGGGAATGCCGAAGTTGAATTTTCACCTTAGGTTCCCTTAAAAAATTCATAAAACCTTGTAAGTAAAAAGAAACCTTTTCTAGCACTACCAAGAAATGGTAATCATGAAGAAACTTGTTTGAATCAGTGACAAACTAGGAAGACCCTAGGATTCTCATAAGTCTTTATCGAACCTTGAAAGATCAGCTGGCTTAGCCATAAGAGTAGACTGTCTTTGTCTCATAACCATAGATAAGTTTTGAAACAGAGTTAGGATATTCTTAGAAACCACACAAATGAAAAATAACTCAGAAAATACCTAAAATATCTCAGATTGGTATCTAATAAACATGGTGGTGGACCATAAAACCTTTTACCTCCTTAGGAGCTAAAAAATTCCACTTGGTGACTCCACAATCCTCAACAGACCTTAAGACTCCACTGGGAAGAACCCTTATCATTGTAATATCATTCAAACTCAGTTAGAGGACTGTAGGATTAAAATTTGTGAAAACAGATTAGTTAACCTTTTAAAGACTGTCATACCTAGTTGAACTTTTCCTGTTTATTTGGGTCTGAAAAACATAGCATAGTGGCTCCTAGAAAGATTCACGCTAGAGCCCATCCTGACCCTCATCCACCTGAGATAGTTGATAACCTAGAAATTATCCTTAGGAAGTATCCTAGGATTAAACTGTCAACTGTTTTCAGATCACCCTTGAGAGCTAATTCAGTCCCTAAAAATATTTCAGCTCTACAAAAATCACAAGTTGACTTAGTAAATCCCTTTAGAACTAGGTCTTTTGGTGATTTAGATCAGTTAGATTCTGAGTCTTCACTTTCATCTCCTGAAACAAGTGAACATCCTGGTAGCAGAGAAACAACACCTCCCGATTTACATTTCCTTCACAACTTTGGTTTCTCTCACCCAAGATCATCTCAGCAATCTACTCCTGGTCCATCCACTTCTGCTCACCCTGCATCCACTGTTCAAACCACTCCACTTCAGCCCACTTTCCCTTTTGGTAATCCACCACTTGTAAATCCACCTACACCACATATCATGTCAGCATGGTATGCTCCCTTAGTCCTTCCTGTACCATTAGTCAATCTTCCACAGGACTATTAGTCCAAAATTCTGTTATATGATGCTAGAAATGCTACAACTGCATCACAACATGTGGATAAGATGAATGACTACTTTGACAGAAATGAAATTGATGATGATTTTGTCAAGCTTAGATTATTTGCTCAAAGTCTAGGGGGAGAAGTAAGAAAATGGTTTAAAGGCTTAACTGCCCATAGTATCAATGATCTCCAAGCTTTCCATCAGACATTCTTAAACAAATGGGAAGTAAAGAAGAATCCTCTCCAAGTCCTTTCTGATTACAAGAACCTCCATAGAAACACTGGGGAAAGTCTGCAAGCTTATTGTACTAGATTTAACAGTGTGTATAATGCCCTTTCCCTAGATCTAAAACCTCCACAAGGCTCAGCTTTAAACAAGTTTCCTGAATGGTTTGACCCTGAGATGCCCTATCAGCTGAGAGAGAGAGATTCTACAACTCTTGAAGAGATGCAAAAAGGAGCTCTTGCAGTGGAAGTAAATTTGATAGAGAAGAGAGAAAGAATGAAAAATGAAAAGAGAGTATCTTTTAGAGAGGAATCCACACATTCTACTTCCAACTCGAAGATGGAAAGAATGATGGAGGAGATGATGAAGAAAATGAGCATCCTTGAGAGAGCGCAAGCTAGTCAAAACCAAACTGCTCCTCAAAACAAAAACCAGAACCAAAATCATAATTTTAGAAGGAACCAACCTCCAAACAGACCTATGGACGATGATCAAAAGATCACTCCTCCCTTTCATCAAAACTATGTGAGTGAGGTTGAGGAAAAAGATGAGATAACAGAGGGAGATGATATCAACATGTTGGGGGTAGATGATGATGACTTTGAAATTCATTATGATAGAAAAAAGGTCTTTACATGCCTTATGATGACAAAAGAGATAATGATGAAAGTTATTATCAAGACATGGAAAATGTCATCATAGAGTCTTAAAGAGAATATGACCTTAGAAGCAAAACTAGTCAACAAACCCCCAACAACAAAACCTCTGACAAATATTTACAAAAAAGCACTGCAACCAAGCCTAAAATGGTCAAACAAAAGGACAAAACAGTGGCTGTGAATTCTGATAATCGTGAAGAGAAAGGCACTCAGAAAAATGAAAAACAGAGTGTAGACCTTAGCAGTACTAACATTTCAACTAGTACTCCTGTTAAAACTATTTCCTCAAATGTAAATAGAACAAATAAACAAACTGATGTTACTGATAGACTAGCAGCTAGTAAGGTTGAAACAAGTTCTTCAAAGAACCAAATTCCTTTCAGCCTAGAGCAGGAAATTTCAAAGATCAAAATCTCTGTTCCCCTGACTGAGTTAGCTGCCCAGAATGTATATATGACCCAAATTTTGAAGGCTTTAAACATTGAAGAAAATAATGACATAGTCAATCTTAATGATGACCAACCAGAGCTTATTTTTGGTCCAAAGATTGAAGGGAGATATCAAGAGGGACCTGTTCCTCCCTTTTATGTGATTTTAAACATTCATGACAAAATTCTACACAACGCCATGCATCACTCAGGAGCTTCTCACAATTTAAGGCCAAAGGCTGTAATGGAGAGCCTGGGTCTAGAAATCACCAGACCTTACAAAGATCTTTACTCCTTTGACTCAAGCAGAGTAAAATGTTTAGGATTAATCAAAGACATTTGTGTTAACTTAGCCCAGATTCCAGCCAAATGCCTAGTCATGGATATTGTTGTTGCTGATGTGCCCCCAAAGTATGGAATTTTATTATCAAGATCTTGGGAGGCTAAGTTACAAGGGACTATGCAAATGGACATGACCTATGCGACTATCCCTATTTTCAATCAGACTAGAAGACTGTACAGGGAATCCCATATGCAATACACAGTTACAAGTCAAGATAGACCACAAAAATCTCCTTTTTATTCTATAAATACAGGCCTTGATTCTTTTATTATGTTTAACGATGAAACACTTAGTGAACAAGTCAATTTAACAGGATTAAGCGCCGATAGGGAGGAAGAGGAACACAACGCAAAAGCGTCAGAACAGTTTGCTGAACCTATGAACGTTAGAAAACCAAGCAAAGGTATTGAGCTACAAGTCATGTGTCCATTGCTCTTAAACCTTGACAATCAGGAAATCAACCCTCAACACAGCGAAAAACCTGAGGAGTTGAAACAAATACAACTAAGTGTTGAGATTCAACAACAATCGGAAAGCACATTAGTTGAAGAGGACAACCACCAAACAGATGAAAATGAGAATAGTCCTATGTGGAGTATGTATTTCGATGGGTCATGCACTAGAACTAATGCTGGTGCAGGTATCTGGATTTCCAACACTGAAAACAACCACACAGAAAGCATTTCCTGCAAATTAAACTTTCAGTGTTCTAACAACATAGCAGAATATGAATCCCTTCTCTTAGGCTTATGTTTGTTGAAAAAGTTAGGAGCTAGAAGAATCAATGTGTATGGGGATTCAGAGTTAGTCATTAGGCAAGTCAATGGAGAGTATAACGCAAACCATCCTAGACTTAGGGCCTACCGAAACGATGTCATGGACCTTTTAAAAACATTCAAGGAGTCCAAAATGATTTTTGTCCCAAGAAAAAGAAATATTGCCGCCCAACATTTAGACTTTGCAGCTAGAACATGCTTAACGCCATATGAAACCAAAGAATGCACAAATCAGATTAAATTCAAACCAGCCGTTCTTGATAACGAAAAATATTGGCAGGTGTTTGATGGAGACAAACAAATAGAAGACTTCATGCAATTCATAAATGAATTCGAACTACACAGTTCAGACTCAGACTATGATATAGACTGCAGTGAAGAAAATTTTCTTGGTGAAGAAGAGCCATCTCCTGAGCTTGTAAATATTGATCTTCTCACTAGCAAACTTAAAAACAAAACAGAATTGAATGCAGAGTTAGAAACATAGGAGTTAGAAACTCTACACTCTAAAGATGGAAGTTTGCCAAGCGGTCTAGCACCTTTAGAAGAGTTGTTTGATTTTAACGATGTGGCCAAAAAGCCAAAACTGGAACCTGTAGAGACTGAAGTGGAAGAGTGCAATATAGGCAGTGAACTTAAACCGAAAATGATTAAACTGTCTAAAACTTTTCCAGCTCACATTAAACTTAAATACATAGAGCTGTTTAAAGAATTTTCTGATGTTTTTGCGTGGAGTTACGAAGATCTTAAATCCTCTGACACTGAAATAATACAGCACAAGATTCCCCTCAAAGAAAACCAAAAACCATTCAAACAGAAACTACGCAGAATAAACCCTGTTCAGCTGCCTTTGGTTCAGAAAGAGATCATGAAAATGTATGATGCTAGTATTATTGTCCCTATTAGATATTCTGAGTGGGTGTCTAATCTGGTGTCAGTTAGGAAGAAAACTGGAGAGATCAGGCTTTGTATAGACTTTAGAGACTTGAACAAAGCTTCATTGAAAGACAACTACCCTTTACCCAAGATGGATCATATTTTACAAAGGGTGGTAGGGTCTAGAAGAATTTCATTGCTTGATGGCTACTCAGGGTACAATCAGATCTTAGTTCACCCTGCTGATCAATTAAAGACAACCTTTACTACACCATGGGGAACTTTCATGTATGTGAAAATGCCTTTTGGTCTAATGAATGCTGGAGTAACTTTTCAAAGAGCCATGTACATAGCATTCTCAGAAGAA
Source organism: Pinus albicaulis (assembly GCA_034641835.2). NCBI lineage: Eukaryota > Viridiplantae > Streptophyta > Pinopsida > Pinales > Pinaceae > Pinus > Pinus albicaulis. Next base: position 72,250,100 of record CM076579.1, on the reverse strand, counting down.
CTGGGCTATTTCATCATTATATGCCTTGATGATGTCACTGTGTTTTCAAAAACAGATGAAGAGCACTTGGCACATTTAAGAACAGTTTTCGAGAAATGTAGAAAGTTTGGGATATCTTTAAACCCTAAGAAGACACTATTTGGTATCCAAGAAGGTAAACTTCTTGGGCACATCATTTCAGAAGAGGGTATTAAGATAGATCCAAAGAGGATTGAGGCCATATTGCAAATCTCTCATCCTCGAAACATCAAGGAGTTGCAATATTTCATTGGAAAGATTAACTTTTTGAGAAGGTTCATCCCCAACTTGGCTGAGCTTCTTAGAAATATCACAAACATGTTGAAGAAGGAGCAAGGGCTAAAATGGACCTTGGAAGCAAAGAAATCCTTCAAGCTGGTGAAACAAGCATTAACCAAAACACCGGTTCTTATAAGTCCTGATTTTTCAAAATATTTTTATGTTTTTTTGTTTGCATCAGAACATACCATAGCTGTTGTCATTTTATAGAAAAATCCGCAAGGAAAAGAGCAACCTATTGCATTCTTTAGTAAGGCATTGAGGGATGCTCCTTTGAAGTATATCATTATGGAGAAGCAAGCTTTTGCTTTGGTTAAAGCTTTGAAAGACTTCAGAGTATACATTCTTCACTCACACATCATTTCCTTTGTCCCAAACTCAGTTGTTAAAGACATTCTAACGCAGGACCCAGATGGTAAGAGAGGTAAGTGGATTTTTTTTATCCTTGAATATGATTTAGAGACAAAACCCACTAAACTCATCAAAGGCCAAGGTCTAGCTAGGTTGATGGCTGAATCCAAATTTGAAGTCCTTGATATTAATATGATTAATGCTTTAGATAACCAAGAAGAATTCTCAACTCCCATTGTTGAAGACCATTTCATGAATTCCTCTTGGTATGCTGATATTGTTTATGTTTTGCTTAATTTGAATACATCCCCTGGTTTGACAAAAACAAAGGCAAGGTTTTTAAAATTGAAAGTTGTAAACTATTGCATTATAGATAGATGTCTCTATTGGAAAAATGCAAGCGATATATTGCTTAAATTTTTTCCTAAGTTTGATGTAGAGAAGGTTAATCACGAGCTCCATGAAGGAGAGTGTGGAGGCCACCTATACTGGAAAAAAACAACCAACAAAATCTTAAGGGCTAGTTACTATTGGCCTACTCTCTTTCACGATGTGCACAAGATGATCATTTCCTGTCATAAATGTCAACTTTTTGAAGGCAAAAGGAAGCTGCTACCCTTGCCTCTGCATCCAATCACTGTTGAAGCCCCTTTTCAACAGTGGGGACTTGACTTCATAAGATAAATCCATCCACCATCTTCTGCCCAACATAGATGGATTCTCACTGCCACAGACTATTTCACTAAGTGGATAGAAGCCATACATTGTAGGCAGGCCAATGATTTTATTATTATAAAATTTATAGAGAATAATATTCTCTCTAGATTTGGCTGTCCTACCAAGATCATCACTGATAATGCAGCAGCATTTGGATCAAAGAAGATGGTTGAATTCTGTCACAGATATCAGATAACATTGGGGCATTCCACGGCCTATTACCCTCAAGGTAATGGACTTGCAGAATCCTCAAACAAGAGTTTAGTGAACATAATCAAGAAACTGTTGGAAGACAACAAAAAGTCTTGGCACACAAAGCTGGTCCATGCACTTTGGGCTAACAAATCAACCTTGAAGAAATCTATTGGCATGTCACCTTTCCAGATTGTGTATGGCACTGATGCAATTTTTCCAACCAGCCTTGGCGTACCAGTGATGAAGTTGATTCAAGAGTTTCAGACTGAAGATAATGACATGATCAGAAGAATAAATTAGACCATTCATCTTTAGCAAACCAGAGACAAGGTTTATAAAAAATCATTACAGAAGTAGGATAGCATTAAAAATCTCTTTGACAAAATAAGAAAGGCCAGCAATTTCAAAACTGGGGAAATTTTTTTAAAGTGGGACTCTAGGAGGGAAGACAAGGGCAAGCATGGAAAATTTTACAACTTATGGCTTGGCTCTTACTTTATTCATTCAGCTGCCGGTAACAATGCCTATTTCTTACAAGAGTTGAATGGAGCATAATTGTTTGGGGCTCCTGTCAATGGCAGGATGCTCAAACATTTCTTCTCTTGATCCATGCTATGTTTTGAAGCCTTTTTATCTTTTTTCCATTATAAATATTTCATCCACCATTGCATTCAAAGTTAGAAAAATCAAAATACAAAAACAGCAAAAGAAAGAAAAGAGGGCGAATTGTGAAAACAAGAAAGGTATAGCCCCATACCAAAAAAGAGAAACAAATCTGAAAGTGTGCAAGCTCAAATGCCACTCCTAAAGAACACACTTCCAGTTAGTCAAACAACCTAATCTTGACTAATTAGCTTTAAATTTTCTGCTGATAGGATAGTGAATTCGATTTGCCAAACTGTTTAATCTTGGCTTATCAGTAGGTAGTTTAGGATAGAAATTAAAGGTTCAAACATGCTCAAAATATGAACCTAAATTTCCAAGAAAAAGAATGACTCAAATCTATTTTAAATCCCGAGTCATAAAAGATGTAAAACTAGTTATAATCAGCTCAAAATCTGAGCCAGTCGATAGAAGAAAAACAGTGCAAACAAATTCAAAACAGAGCTGAAGAAAAGATGAAGGAAGCGCTTTGAAATTTCAGATCTCAAGCCTTCCATTTTGTTTTAAATTTTGTGCAAAATAATGTCTATGTGCAACTTGTTTTTATGCCATAGACCAGCATCAAGTTACACTATTCAATCCTGACTTGAATTCTTTTGAATTTCTGTTGTATAATTTAAAGAATAAAGTCTGTTGGACAGTTTAATCCCAACAGACAGTAGATTAGGTAGAGAATCATATGGGCTCAACTACTTCATCTGAGTCCATGGAGAAATAATAAGTAGAAATAGATTAGTCTTCCTGCTTTCAAAAGAATAAAATTTTGTGAAAGAGTTTTCCAATCCAAGTGCACTCTAATGAAGAAAACATGTTAGATTAGTAGGAATTGGTGGGTAGAAAGCTTGTAGATGAAAGATACATTGTTTTTATGGCTGCTAATATGTTTTCAGAGCAAGATCATCCCAGCAAAGGAAGTCCAGCACCAATGGATGAGGCACATGTCAGCCCCCAGAGAATCCAATGGATGAGGGACAGGTCAACCTCCCAGAGAATGCAAGTCTGAAGTTCTTGATGCCTTCAAGAAGGCACCATCCCCAAGTGGAGCCATTGTTAACCACTTATAAAATTTGTTATAGCAAAAGGTGGCTAAAAGTTTTTGGAGCCTTCAAGGAACAAATTTTATTACTAAAAAGTGTTGGCTCTTGAAGACTTTTGAAGGCCTCATGCCTCTTTCCAGATCTTCATTGATGTTCCCATTTTATACTCAGAAGTTCTGTTGTTTTCATGAGAAGAAACTGTTGCAAAATCATCATTTTTCCTCTTCCTCCACTCAAAACTAACCTTAATTTTGCTCCCCTTTTTCTCCATAAAAATCCTCTATTTTCATGATTTCTTTTCTTCCATTCATGAAAATCATTTTTACAAGGTTAAGAACTCACTTTTTAACCTTACCGAAACCCCCAAATCCATTGAAAACTCTGAAAATTTTCATAAAAAACAAGTTTTTAATACTAGGGACTTAAGCCGCCTTGGGCTAAGTCTTAAACCACTTCCCCCACATGCCCACACCCTAGAACCAAGTGCTAGAGCCTTTAAGCACAATCGCATTGGAGAAATTCATAATGGGTTGATTGAAAGACCGCATCAAAACTTCTGATGCAATTGGGTCACATATATGTAAACCATGCCCCCTCCACTTTCCATCCCATATAACCTACACTCGGGACCAAGAGTTTAAGTCTCAAGGTGCCAATCGCATCGCAAAATTCCAATGGGTAGATTGAAAAGACCGAGCCCGAGGCTCCGATTGCGATTGGCCCTTTGTTATATATGCCCCAAGCATATTGTATTTCACAAAGACCAAAGGCCCCGCAGTCGGGCGCCAGCCTATTCATATATATATATTCTGCCACCAAAACCTTTGTTTTATTAAAAATTTTGGGTTTTTTATATCATAAAGGGTTTCCGCCAGTGTGTAAGTTGAAACAGTCCCAACCGTTGATCTTAAGCCGATCAACGGCCCGCGCAATATTGCATCGCAAATTTTCATTCGGTACATTTGTTTGTCCCCCCGATCGGCCATCCCTCCGATTCACTCTCCGCCGTCAATCTGATCTACAGATCGACGGTTAGTGCTTAATCGCGTTGGCGCATTTCAATCTTTTCTCCCCCGCCATAACCATCCCCCGTTTCATTTTCCGTCGTCGATATAATCTATAGACCAACGGCCCATATATAATCACATCGGAGATTTTTCATTGTCATGTTTTAAGTTTCTATTCCCAAACTCCGATTGCCAATCTCCTGATTCACTCCCCACCATTGATCTAAGGCCTATCCAATGGCCCGCACTACATCGCATCGCAAGTGTTCAGCATTGTGCAATCTCTTTCCCCACCGATTGAATGCCTCCGATTGCATCTGGACCGTCCGTTCGATCTCATCTGACGGCCCTAATTCGCTTCAATCATTAACCCTTCCTCTGCCTTTTTGAACCCCTCCGATTCACTCTCCGTCGTCGATATGATTTGCAGATCGACGGTCAACGCTCAATCGCATCGGTGATTTCCATTTGTGCATTTTAAATCATTTATTTGCTACCCCCGATTGTCAATCCCTTGATTGGTTCTCCACCATTGATCTCCCCTCCACCTTCCCAGATCCAACGGCCCACAATTTCTTCGAACATTAACCTTTCCTCCACCTTTTGAAACCCTTCAATTCACTCCCCACTATCGATCTGATCCTCAGATCGACGGCCAGCACTCAGTCGCATCGGCGTTTCCTTGTACATCAGCGCCATTTAAGTTTTTCCCACAATTGCAATCCTCCGATTGGATCTGGAACGTCCACATGACTAGATCAGACGGTCTCAGATCATTCTAACTTATGACTTCCCATCACTCTCCTTTCGACTATTATATGCAAATCTCCACCCTTGGATGCTGCCATCCAATGGCTACACTCCTCCCCACATCCTCTGCAGCAGTTAAACCCAAAACGGAGGATTTCATAATGTTTTGTTTATTTTGCAGGTTTCTAAGGTTTTTCCCACAATATAAAGGAAAAGAAAGCCGAGGGTGACGATCCTTTAGCCTTTTGGTTATCAAAGGGAAAAGGACTAAAAAGGCTCTACTCTACATCTCGTCAATACTTCATAGGCATTGATGCCATATGAGCCTTGCATGGCCTGCACATCAACAAGACATTGTGTTATTAAAACACAATTAAAAGAGTATCAGTGTCGAAGACAGAACATACCAGAACAAAATATTGAAGAAATATTTGGGGATTACGGCTAAGAATGATTATCAAAAGCCTAATCTCCAGGATTAAAACACAATTAAAGGAACATCATAAGTGTTATCAGACAGAAAAGCCTCCATCGCCACATCTGAGGCAAAATGATTCCCCCCAGCTACCACTGTGCCACCTGTGCCTTAAAAGCATTCAAACAGAGGCCAAAGTTATGGTCCAAAATCAAATATTTGCCTCAAACGCAGCCAGAGAGTTGATTCTGCCGAAGAACTTAATGCAAAAATATCTGCAGAGTTACTCCAACATGACACAGAGCCTCAAAAGTCAATGAAATCTCTCACCGAGCTTAATCTTAAATGTAAATCCATTAATATAGTGAGAACACTTGTAAACTTCTCCATCGAGCCCCTCAAAGGCCGAGAAATCATTACTCTGTATTAATTATCTTGGGAGATCTTTTATCAAATCTCACCTCCTCATTCTTCTATAAATACCTCTGTAGAAGATGAGAAATTGTTGGTTGATGTAGTTGTTGAACTTTGAAATGTAATTGAGCTTGAGACTTCTATCTGTAAATAGTGTTCACTAGCACTTGGAGCTCTGCTTGTAATAGATAAGTTAGGCTGAGATGAGTAGATGATTGCTAAACTAAAGCAATTGGACTTAAAGTTGTAACTTGTTTGGAGCATCAATACAAGCTGATTTATGGGATCCTGGTCTATGTTGACAGTGATGTTTTTCTCATTGTAACTTGTTATTTTGTTTCTGTTTTCACTGTGTTTCATCTTCTCTTATAAAGAACAGCATGCATAGATTTAGGACCTACTGTATATCAGTACCCTTCTCTGACTGAAAATATTTATCTTCATGTTTTCTTCCAATCTGTGTTATTTAAGAATGATTTAATTCAGTTGAGCAGTTAGGAATGTTGGTGTTCCCTTGTCCTATTCTCTTAGCTGAATATTGTTCTTAAATGTTATTTTCATTTCATGTTAAGTAGTGATGAACTAAGGAACATATGGTGTGCCCTAGTCCTAGTTTTATCCCCAAAGACTGTCTAAATGTTTCCCTTGGAATGTGTTAAAAACTGGCTAGTTTAGAAGTACTTACCAGATCTTAGGCCATTCTGTGTTATCTTTGTGTTTGTCTTGAAAATAACCAAGTAAAGCAGAGCTAGGAGAGGATTTGTGGTGAGCCTGGCCCGCTAGTCTCTACTCCAACAGTTGCCTTCAAGTTTCCCTTTGTTTTAAAATGTTTTCTATTGAAAGTGCATCAAATACTGCCTAGTTTAAAAGTACTTACCAGATCCTAGTTTACTTTCATGTTTTTCTTAAGTGTATGTCAAACGCTGGCTAGTTTAAAAGTACTTACCAGATCTTGGGCTGCTCTTTGTTCTGCATCTGTTTAATTCCCCTTCTTGTTGTATCAGTTCATTCCATAAATCAAAATTTAAAGAGATCCTTAGACATAGATGACTTGCCCCATGGACCACTCTTGCCTCTTGCTGTTCCAATTAAACCCTATTATGACTCCATAGCCCAATGGACTAAAACCTGCAATTATCTATCTTCCTGGCCAAAGCTTGTTCTATTTGCTTGCAACTTCACACCTTTGAAACTCTTTTCATTTAGAACTTTCCACCTCAAATAGTAATCATGATCAACCACCCAAAAACAAAACAAACCCTTGGCCTTCATAACTAGCCTAGTATCATTACCCAAAACTTCAAAGACAAATCCATATTTTCACTTATTGGAGAGATCCCTCTCCGGATTCAGGAGGGTTAGATCCTAGAATCCCAAAGTGGTTGAAATGATGTTTCTCCCTGCGGTCAGAATTTTGTCAATCTTGCTGATTACAGGGAGCTAACACCAAGAGCGAGAGGCAATCACTCTTTTGACGACAACAACAGCATAGGATATACAGTAATTTATCTATCGAATCTCTGTCCATTCATTAACTAGGAATTGATGTCATAGCATGGCTTGTTTGTGGCTAGACCCACTCTAGGGCTAGTGGGATTGCCTCTGTCTATAGAATGGATTTACCTCACCAACAGATTGGTGACTCTGCTGGGGATCAGTGTGAGTTTTTCTTTCGTCCATTAGGTCTTCTTGTTTCGGGGAAAATCACCCTAGAGGTTTGTTGGGTTTAAACCTCCACAGAGCAGGGCATGCTACTTAAGAAGGACTCACACAACCATACATGTTCATGAAAAACTAAATAGAGTAGATCGAGGAAGTTACCCGTAGGTCCTACGGTTGAAGCAGATCCCGCGGGGTCCAAACCCCCAGCAACCCTTCTTCCTTCTTAAACTGAAAGACAAGAAGAAACAAGCACGAAGAACTGGTTGTACAGCATATATCTACTCTAAATTTCAGTGAAATCCATATGAAACATTAGATAAACCATAACAAATGCTTAAATAACAATATTCTCATGTATGCAAGCAGACACTAACACGTATATTTCGGGAACAAGATGGTTCTTCTGTATTATAAATAGCATGTACAGAAATAATGAGTGGAGAGATCACCTGAATCCTTCCACGATCTTCGAGCAGACCATCGTCTGGATCCGTCCCACCCTTGCCTCGCTAAGATTCCTTCCAAACTGGTGCATACGAGATGACATATAAAGAGACGAGCATCTCCAGGAAACAAGGGTTTCCTGTAATGAACTAGGAAGTGCAGGAGGCACAGGAATTTAGACATGGATAGGGAATACCAACAGAGTATAATATCAATAATTTCTCTCTCTCCCTTAGGCCATGCACATGAGGGGATTTTATACTCCCTCAAAGTAGTTTCAACAGTTGGAAACAGTTGGCCACGTGCTGGGGTGGTTGAACTACCAGAGTAACCATCAACCCAGCCCAAAAATAGGGATTTTTTATATATTTTTTAATGATTTTAATAGCATACGCAGGAAAGTACATGTGGACTCGCGTATACACGCGGAAAAGTCTAGGCATAACCGCGTATGGGGAATTTAACACTATTTTTTAGTGAATTTTGTCCAAGTCTGTAGGAATGGGTGCCCAAAGCCATAAAAGAAATCATGAATCATATGAAGGTGAGAAATGATGCTATAACAGATGCCCCCTAATACATGAGGTCAGAAGGGGTACATGATGGCCGAAATGTATTATGCACATAGAAAGAACTTCGCAAGGACAAGAGAGGACTTCACCAAATTTCAGCCTGCCAAAAACCAATGAAAGAAAACAGAGAGTCAACTCATGCTGAGGCAGGCATACCCATGCTCAGTCAAAAATACATCATATAGAAAGTATTGAATAGATCCAACATGTATACAAGTATAACTGAACTGAAAGTACATAATGAATCATCTGAGCATGGCCCGGAAGTATAATTCTGAATCAATGTCCAAGTATCACATATAAAAAGCTGATCAAGGATGGTGCAACTGGATGTCTGATCAAATAAGTAACTGAATCTCCAAGTACCAAATCATAAGGGGTGGAACAAACGGTACTATCACGCAACTCGGGAGCCAACATATAGGATGTTGTTGTACTGAACTGCAACATATAAGGGTGGACGACATCACTGGCAGAAACTGAATGGACTGTCAAAAGTGAACCGAGAAATGCTGATGCAACCCGAGGTCTTCACCGATCACTACACAATGGGAATAAATGAGCTGAAGTCGACCATGTGAGAAATCGTTGGATTACCGGTCAATGATGTATACCGTTAACCAACACGAGACAACCCACCAATAATGAAAATGAGTGTCAAGGTGCCCCAGTACAATCTGACAAGTGCGAATGAATGAGTTGAAGTCGAACACTTGAAAGAATCTATCAATCAGGAGGCAATGATGAATCCCCACTGTCGATAGCGAAGAGTCTGTCACTGATGACTGCAAACCCTAAGGTACTGACAAAAAGACTCTAGACCTTATTCCCAGAGCAATGAGTCAGAGTCGATGGGAAAAGATCTGCTGGAAGGAAGGCATTAAGACATCCCACATCAGTCCAGCGCGAGTGTAACCCGCAAGCCAAGATTTGGAAGGAATCGGATGAAGTAGAGTGATGGAACCAAAACCGAAGTACGTTTCCGACATGCACAAGATGAAGCTAGTGCACAGAAGAAACCCTCTGAACCAACCAATAATGAAAGCTGACATAGAGGCGAGAAATCCACCGATAAGGTCAAATGGAAATCAAGGTACTGCACGAATCCCAAGTGTGATAATGTGTGCTGACGTCGAACACAGGGGAAACCACTCAGTCAAAGACCCATGATGATGATCAAATGCTGAGCACGAGGTCACCTATCAATGATGGAAATAGGCCCAAGGTGCGGCTCTAGGCTTGCTCTCAGAGCAATGTGTCGTAGTCGATAAGAGACAAACTCGCCGGCAAGAAGTCAATGGAGACCTTCTCAAACCAGCACGAGCAGAAGATCAAAACATCTGATGTGATAGAACATGATACTGACAAGACCGGGAAGGCCGACTGAATAATGAGTCAAGAGACACCGTAGAATGGCCGACTCACGCTAGACTTCCTTGAACAAAAGCACGACTCTGTGATGACCATGGCAGTAAAAAGTGACACTGTATAAGTCTGTCTTGCAGGAGGCAAAACAAACTCTCCATATGATTGGAAGAGATAACCAACCGGGGGAGAACTGACAAGTGAAACATGGTAAAGGCCGAACCTAGGTCAAACTAGAACCATCCCAAATGAAGGAAATATATATAAGTATATGTGCTTTGTTCAAGGGCGACAAAACTGACTCTGTACTGCCATCAAAACAACGAAGATACATCCCGTTCCCGCTCTTTTTGTTATATTTGATTTTTTTGTCTTTTTCATATAATAAGCCTGAAAAAGAACAAAAGAATGCTATGGTACAATGGATAGAACGAGTATCAAAAAATCAGATGCACTAGTTCCTGGGATTGGAACAATCCTATGCTCAATGCAAGGTGGTGGAAACTGGTAAGCGATACTCAAAGGAATGTTCCATCCATGGGTAAAAGGGTGTCAAGTCGCGATAGCTAAGTGCATGCAATGGTTAACTTGTACAGATAGACAAGGTCAAAAGTTGGCTTAAACATCGAGTCCAAATGAAGTCGGCTAAAGGCCAGGATAAACAAGTAGCCAATATGCAATGCAGTAATACAACTCAACAACACCAGGGAGCCTCTAGGGTAATAGCCAGAAAAATGATAGTGAGGAAGAAGAAGAATGAAGCTTCAACACATAAGTCATGGCAAGACTAAAGAGGACTCCCGAGCCTACATAAAACGCAGCATGGGCAACAAGTGATAGAGAGGAACTAACTAGGAAGCCCATGTAAAGGAAGGCTCTACCACCAAGTCATGATTAAATAATCGGCGAGTGAAATGGGTGTAATAGTCATGACCTGATGGGATCGACCCTATGGCAAGTGATCAGTATGGAGGCTAGTATGCAAGATGCAGCGGAAAGTGATTTCCCTAACCTATATGCCAGTGAAGATCATATACCTGCCGTGACGAGTCAGTAAGCATGGATCAAAAAATGGGGAAAAATCTCAAATTCGTCAAAATGTACCTAAAAACATACCAAACTGGGCACTTCCAAGCATCCAGGTTATGCAGCTTAAGATAGGTCGAAAAAATAAGCATAACGAATTTTTGTGAAAATTTTCAACTTTTTAGGCATAAATAGACAAATTACCTCATATTTGGTTCATTATTACATTGCTGATTTGGAAAAAAGTGCTCTGGAGCAAAAAACTTCTTTCGTCAAATCAGGAACAACCGACCGTCGAATCGCACCAAATTTGTCAGGTAAGCTCCTCAATCATCCTTGCAAATCATTTTGTCCGTTTATAAATTAAAATTTAGTGATTTTCACCATTAAAACCCCTGCTAAAAAACATGGACTTGCGCATACGTGGGTTGGTAACGGTAAAGTCGCGTATACACGCGACTGTGCATAAAGAAAGTCGCGTATGTGCAGGCCCAAATGAAAAAAGCGTGGCTAATGAAGGATTTTTTGAATTTTGACAGGATGACAATCTCATGGAGAGAGCGTGAACACAGTGCAATTGATCAAGAGGTCATGCAAGATCGAGCATCGCAAAATATTCTTCGAAATTGCGGATTGTTCAAATTTTTCAAAATGCCAAATATGAAAAGCAATGTCCGGTTGCTAGAAATGCTCGTCAATTATTGGGAACCGGAAGAGGACTGCTTTATGATAGATCAGATGCCAGTACGCATTGAAGTGGAAGACATATATTTTATCACTAGACTCTCCCGGAGGGGGGACTTGCACGGGAAGCCCCTGGGAGGGCTAACCATGGAAGATTATGTCCACGTGTATTGTGTAGAGGGTTCCAAGAAAGTTGGAACTCAGATTTCAATTAAAGATTTAAGGGATTTGCACATGAAGATCCTCCTTTTCACCATTGGCAGAGTGGCAGGATCTGCCTCCCTACATCAGGCGTCCAGGACGCAAATGAGCATAGCAGTGGAATGCTTGACTCATGTGTATGATTGGTGCACAGCCCTTTTACTGAACATGAAGCAACAGTTGACCTCAATCCGCCAAGCAAAGACCAAACACTTTGGATACGGTACTATTTTGATGACATTCTTCTTTGAGAAGATACCAGCATTGAGACCCAGAGTTATCTCTACCATCAATAGCCCGAGGGACCCAAGAATTGCCCGTTGGGTGGACATGATGAAGAGATTAGGGGGAAGTGAAGTTCCCCGGACCACTTGGGATGATGAGTTCTTCCTTTGGTGGGGAGAACAAAGCATCGCTGTGGACGACTATCCCTATGCCAGGATGGACTTTCGTGGAGATCCAGATCTTGTTCTTCCACCAGGCACAGCATGGGGCACAGTCTGTAAGTTTGCAGAAAATTTTGACTTATATAATTTTTTTTGGATTTTTTCAAATATGTATGAAAAAATGAAAAACAAACATGTTTTTGATTGGATTCATAATGAATGACAATGTAAATATGATCATGATACAGATATTGGACCAGTTCGACCTGAGGGTTTCCCGCGCCAGAAGCGTCACAGGGGCGAAGCAGATCCAGTGGATTCAGACAGGACCCTCTAGGCTGTACAGAGGAACTTGGAGGGGTTAACCCGCCAAATACCTATGGCTGCCGTGGAAGATCTGTCGGAAGCCGTCCAGAGACGGGTGGTAGGAGTGCCCCGATACTGGGTACGGTTATTCCGCCGAGTTGCCACCGTGATTATGTTCTATAGGAACACGACTTCTGGGCAGGGACCTCAGGAGTAGATAGACATTATGTATCAGATGATTGTATATTCTTTTTTGAGACTGAACATGATCAGGCATAAGCCCAAATTTTGTATGACCTTATGGATCCAAATTTTGTAAAGTTTTTGAACACTCTGATGATATATATACAGCGATATTTGATGTGATGTGATAAATGTATCAAATGTATGATGTTTTTGATGATTAAATTTTATTGTATGGAATGACTAATATGCCAATCCAGTGCCTGATTAGCTAATGAGTCTGCCAACTAATTGTCGGCTCGAGGAATATGAATGAAAGTTAAAAAATGAAATGATCTTTGTAACAAACGTACCCTCAAGAACAACCGTAATAAAAATGGGTCCCAAACCCGATAAATATTGTTCAACTGCGATACCACCAGCTGAGAGTCCAAGAAAACTACCAACGAATCAACACCCAAAGATATTGCCTCCGAGAGTAGATAAACAACTGCAGTGTATTCTGCTATATTATTGGAAGCAGGACCAATGTAGACCCTTCTTGATACTAACAGCTGACCGGAAGGATAATGAAGCACCCAAGCCACGGAAGCTAAGTTCCGGGTGTGTCTACTAGCACCATCGGCGAAACCAAAGTGACTCATGACATCCGACACAACCTGCCAAAGCAGATCAAAAACATCACCAACTCATCAAAGATCGAAAATCAACCAGATATGTACAAAGCAAAAACTACTATATACAAAAGCAACATGCCAGGCCGAAGCCTAGGCATAATACTTCTTCAAATAGAGCCCATTTCGGGGCTCCGACAACTCGTTCCCTTCAAAATCAACCAAGGTATACGCTCCTTTCTTAAGGAATTTTTTAACGATAAATGGGCCATACCACATAGACTTAAACTTTCCTGTCCCCAGGGCATCTTTTTCTTGGGCATAGACCAAGACAAGGTCACCTTCCGAAAAAACCCTGGGTTTGACCGCCTTATCGTACTGAACTTTAACTCGGTTTTTATGCGCTTCATTCATCGTGGCAGCATCCTGACGCTGCTCATCGAGATGTTCCAGATGAAGGAGCCATTCTTCAAGACTAGAAGTGTTAGGAAGAAGTTCAACAGCTAACTTAAGAGAAGGAATCTCGCATTCAATGGGAAATACAGATTCCAACCCGTGCACTAGCTGAAACGGAGTAAAGCCAGTTGCAGTTTTCACGAATGTCCTGTATGCCCAAAGTGCAGGATATAGCATAATATGCCAGTTGGATCTAGCTTTATCAATTGTCCTTTGAAGAATTGTCTTCAAAGATTTATTCACGGCTTCCACTTGCCCATTGGCTTGAGGATAATATGGAGATGAATGCTCTTGCCGGAAACCCAATTTGAGAGCCAACTCAGCCATCATACTATTCTGAAAATGACTACCATGATCAGTGACAATCTCTCTAGGAATACCAAAACGAGCGATAACCTAGTTAAAAAGAAAAAGAGCTGCAGTCTCACCATCGTTCCCAAAAGTAGGCATAGCCTCGACCCACTTCGTAAAGTAGTCTACTGCTACAATAATGTACTTGTGACCTTTATCCAAAGGCGGGTTACAAGTAGTATAATCAATACCCCACTTTGTAAAGGGACCGACAGTAATGACTGGAAAAAGCGGAGCTGGATGAGCGCGCATTTTTCGAGTATAAACTTGACACGGATGACACTTTTTGACCGATTCGATACAATCTTTGAAAATCGAGGGCCAAAAGTATCCAGCACGCAAAATATTTTGAGCTGTAGCAAGCCCAGATAAATGACCCCCACAAGCTCCACTGTGGGAATCATTTAGCACAGCCTCAGCTTCTTCGAGAATCAAGCAGCGTCTTAGGATTGAATCAACCCCTCGACGGTATAAAGCATCACCAATAATCAAATAATTCTTGGCCAAGTGACGCAACTTACGACGCTCATCTTTCGAAAAAGTAGAGGGAAACTTCGCAGTCTGGAGATACACAATGATATCTCCGTACCAAGGATCCTGTGAAGAGATAAGAAACAAATTTTCATCCGGAAAGGATTCATCATAGATCATCTCTTCCCCACAGGGCAACTCGGAGATCAATTCCGCGAAAACTAATGATTTCTTGGACTTGGCAGACATAAACTCAAGATCAAATTCCTATAAAATCACAATCCATCTATTGTATTTTCCCCCAATCACTCGCCTACTGAGGACAAACTGAAATGGATTGGCTGCTGCCAAAACATAAGTTTTTCGAAGAATAATGTAATGTCGGAGTCGCTGCACAGCATGAACTGCTGCTAAAGCTAATTTTTCTATCGGAGTGTACCGGAGTTCAGGTCCTACCAAGCCTCGACTAAGGTAGTATATAACATGCTCTGCAAGAGCATCATCCTCCTGAACCAGAACCATACCAATAGTAGATTCTGCTGCTGCCAGGTACAAAAGGAAATCTCTGCTATAATCAGGTGGACTCAATAACGAGGCAGAGGTCAATGCTTTCTTCAAAGCATCAAATGAGCGTTGAGCGTATTCATCCCAAAGAAAAGGAACTCCTTTCTTCAACAATCTCATAAATCCCTTGGTAACTTCAGCATAATTTACGATAAATCTCCGAAGAAAATTAGACTTTCCTTGTAGACTTTGAAGCTGACGGATAGAGGACGGGGGAGGCAACCGAAGTATTGCCTCAACCTTGAAGGGATCTACCCTAATCCCTTCCCTAGACATAATGAATCCCAATAACCGACCGAATGTAACCGCGAAAATGCACTTGTTCGAATTCAATCGAATCTTATAGAACCGACATCGTTCAAATATTTTCTGGAGGTGAGCAGGATGATCCATCCTCTTTCGAGAATGAGTAGCTAAATCATCCAAGTACGCCTCGATAATATTTTTGATGTCGTGGAAGGCATATGACATGGCCCGCTGAAAGGTAGCCCCAGCATTTTTAAGACCAAAAGGCATCTTCTTGTATGCAAATGTACCCCAAGGACAAATAAAGGCAGTCTTATGCTGATCTTCAGGACGGATAGTAATTTGATTATATCCGGAGAAACCGTCCATGAAGGAGAAAATCTCATTACCGGCACACTCGTCAATAATCTGATCGATAAATGGTGTGGGGTAATTATCTTTAGGACATGCTTTATTTAGGTCTCTGAAATCAATGCAAACTCGAATCGTTCCTTGCTTTTTATCTACGGGAACGGGATTTGAAACCCATTCAGTCAAAGGAACAGGGAAAATGAATCCTGCCTTAAGCAGCTTCTCAACCTCAGCTTTGATAGCTGCTGCCTTCCTAGGATTGACCGGACAAAGTTTTTGCCTCACCGGCTTAGTGTTTTCATAAGTCTTGATCTCATGCTGGACAATAGATGGGTCTATACCAGGCATTTCCTCATAAGACCAAGCGCATACATCCCTATACTCTTTAAAGAGTTTGGTGTAAATTTGAACCTCTTCATGGGAACATTCAGCTCCGATGAAGACATTCTCAATAATATTGGGATCCCTGGAAATGTTCACCGGGATAGTAGGAGAAATCACAGCCATGTTCCCTTCAGCATAAACCTGTGTTGGTGCTAAAGGGTTCAGGACTGGGCGAACAGGACCAGGAGACGGAGGACTTGGAAAACTCATTTCAACTTCGCTCAAATCAGGTAAAAAGTAAGACCGATGATGCAAATCATCCCACGGTCTATCTATACCATTCATAGCTTCCAGGATGGCCTCTTCAGATGGAAGAGTGGTATCAAGGCAATCCTGGGCCGAAGAAGAACTAAGTGTCCAAGCCGGAGCCACATCGCCATCCAACTCTTCCGGTGACAGAGGAGCTGGGATGGAATCTGCAGAGTCAACAATAGACTGATAAGCAATCTCAGCTGCAGAAATAGGAAATTCCATTCCACCCACTTGACCTTCCGCTAATGTGGCAGTAGGGGAAGGTAAGGTCCAAGGGTCCGAAAAATAATGAGTTATGAAGAACTCTCTTCGAAGAGGAGCCTTGGAGGATGAAATTGCATTAATATGAACCATAGGAGGAGGAATATCGAAAGTACCCATCAAGGAAGAATACATTCCAACTCCTAAATTCTCAACAGGCGCCTTAGAATTATCCAACTTAGGAACAGATGAGTCATTAGACGCATTCGGGTCTACAGGAGGACAGTCCAGTTGATCCACTGTCACAATCCTCCCTTCGTGGGGGAAACATATAATCTGAAATAATGAGGATGCAATGGAATCCATCTCATAAATCCAGTTCCTCCCCAACAGAAGGTTGTAGTCCAAGTTTGCGTCAACTACCTCAACCTCTATATTGACAGTTTTGACCCCAACATAGATGGGCAACGCTGGGAAAATACCATGGGGTCTATAAGAATGACCATCGAACGCAGTTAGACGAGTGGTAGATGGAACAGCTTTGGGAGATCCAATTGTCTTCCAACATGTGAGAGACATCACGCATGTGGAAGCACCCTCATCAACAACTGTTCGAAAGATATTACACTTCCGGTATGATGATTTAATATGAAAAGCCATGTGATGAGGAAGTCTCTTCTTAAAATTAGTCATATCAAAAGTAATCAGAAGAGAATTTTTTGGATCAATAGCCCCAATGGCAGTGAACAAAGAACTGCGCTGAGCCGGACAAGACTGGAGTACCTCTAAAGCCGACATAGCACAAGGACTCTACGCCAGATCTTCCACAATTGAGTAGTTCTGGGCAGCCCTAGCATCTGGATTAATCGTTGTTCGCTTAGAAGATGCTTTGGGCATCCGAGGCATAGAATCAACAGTAGGCTTCGTAATGTGAAGTGGCTCAGTAGCATCAGGGACTTCCTTAGCTTTCGAAGACTCTTCTCCGCCATAATCATGGGATCTCGTAGCGATATCCGCATGAGCACTCATCATGAAAATGTTCGATGGAATTTCCCCTTCCTGGGTGCCCCCAGAGGAAGCCCCAGGATTTTGGTTCGTGCCAACAACTAATTGTTGCCCTTGGGAAAAAGGGTTTGTTAACACAGCCAGGGAACTAGAAGAACCCTGCTGGGCTAACAAGCGCTGTGCATCCTGAATTTTAGGGCAAAGGTGTGTAAGATGGTCTCTAGTATATAGCTTGCATGGAAACTTCATTTTCCTTTTCTCCTTTTGACCCTCACCAACATGCTCGTTGGTTTTATTCGCATTACCCTTCCCGTTCTTGCCCTTCTTATTGTTATTTCGTCCCTTCTTCTTCCCTTTGGATTGTTGATTTCTTTTGGGATCAGAAGCTTGGACAGCATTTATGGACAAATATTGGGAAGGCGATGACTCAGCAGGCACAGCTTGACCAGAAGGAGCAGATTGTAAAGACAACTGCTGCAATTGAGTAAGCAGGCTGGCTGCACCACTATTGATCGATCCAATCAGTCCATCACCATGAGGACCGGGCTTAGTTTTAGATAAATCTAATTTGGAGCTAGGAGCATTGGGCAGATACTTATGGAGGACCCCAGACTGAGAATAGATCAGTTCCAGCTGTTGGGCCCTAAAAATGGCCTGCTCCTCAGAAAATACCCCAGAAAGGGATACATCTTTCGAAATATCTGACTGCAGGGATTTGAGAAACCATTCCAAAAGGAATTCACCTGGAATATGAGCTTTAATAAGCCTCTTCCTTCTCCTCCATTCCTGAATGTGATCAGAAATGTGGGTTGCTTCGTCCTGCTTAAAATTAGCTAGGAGTTCAGTCGCAGCGTCATATCGGACAGGCAACTGAAAATGGTTCAGAAATGTAACAGCTAGTTCTCCAAATGTAGCAAAATTTCCCCCAGTTAGCTCAATATACCATTTGGCAGCGTTTCCAGTTAGGGTGCGTTGAAATAATCTCAACCTAATCGAATCATCGATTAGGGAGTTCGAAGAACACCATAAATGGAAAGTAGTGATGTGGTCAGCCGGATCTTCTCCATTCTTACCTTCAAACTTTGGAATGTCTGAAGGAAGTTTGGTGGGAACCGGAGGCCACCCTGGACCATAACGAATCGGATCATTAGTCAACTTCGACAGATCTGGCAAGTTTAACGTTGCCAGAAAAGGTAAGCGAGGCGGAGCCTGAGGATTCCATCCTTGATGGGATGGATTCCCAACATTCTGAAAAGAATAGCCTGGATTTGATGAGGCACCAGGTTGCCAAAAGCGACTCGTAGAAAAAGGAGAAGAACCTCCTCCCAACGTAGAGTTACCAAAGCCCAGACCAGTTCCCCCCGCTGAAGTATGAAATGAAGAGGAAAGCCCCTGATAGGGGTTCCAGGCATTAGAAAGAGGAGAAAAGGTCTGATAAGCACTCGACGAAGGGAAAGAAGTATTCCCTTGGCGACCAGCGTAAAACTGATTCCCTGCCCCCGCTGTAGTGAATACAGGGTTCCATCCTGTAAAAGTGGTCGAATTCTGACCTCCAGACCAAGGATTGAAACTCTGGATCTGAGAAGTAAACAGAAAGGACCCTAAAGAAGGATTATAACTAGGAATGTGCCCAGTTCCAAAGGGGAACCCCTGAAAAGAAGCTGATCCACTAGCCATGGAAGACATGGGTGTAGATCCAGCTGCAGCAGCAGAAAAGGAAAAAGAAGGAATCCCACTAGTGGGCATTACGAAGCAGAAGGGACCAGAATGAGAAGCTTGTGCTTGGGTGAAACCAGAGCCAAACACAGCAGCACTAGAAGCAATCGAAGATAAAGCAATAATGCCTCCTCCTTCAACAGAAGCAGGAGTCTGAATGCCTGCAGCACTCACAGCAGAAGCTGCGTTCCCAGTCGTGGCCATCGAAAGGTATGAATAATACGGAGGATCTTCTGGTCTCTCTGACTCAGGTCCGATGTATTGAACAACGAACAGATAATCAGGAGGAAGAGGAGATGGACCTGACCCAGGAGGTTCAGGTAATTCCTCGATTTGAAAATCTTCTTCTTGAGGAAATAAAACTCGCGAGGTGAGCGGAACGCTCCTCTCGGAACCGACACTAGAATCAGCTATGAAACCTTTAGACCCTTTTGGAGGATCTCTCTCCACTGCGTCAGACGTCACAGGGTGGTAACCACCTGCTAAATCACTCCTATGCCTTCTCGAAGAAGGCTCTGGACTCTCGGGAGATAACCCCCGGATTCTCCTCGATCGACGAGGCGCTTGATCAGCCACTTTTATAGATATTAATTAGTCTCAAAAAATATAAAGCTAAGCAAGCTAGGAGCAAAGAGCACTCACTATAAGAAAAATCCCTGAGATACAATCAAGCAAACACCCTTCAAGTATTTCTGCTCCGGGTGATGAGGACCGGACACCAAAATACAGGAAAGCGAAATATAGGACCTTCCGAAAGCAGTCTGGGATAATTACGGCCCAGAACAACTAGCGAAGGTATCAGAAACAGTTACGCCGACCTCCTAACGACAGCCTTTGCCGGCTCAAGTACCCAAGCTTCGCAAGGGCACCCCCCAGAAGTACTGCTGAAAGTGATGTGACGTCTGCCTCAGGTATCATAGGTATTACCCCCCGCAGTCACCTGTGTGGAACCTAGGAGTGGCAACTATGGGCACCAGTCCGTATCAGAAGTCGGGCGGAACGGTCTTGAGGTCAGATTCAGCTAATCAGAGAGGGGGTATCCCTCTTCTCAGCCTTCACTTCCCCTCGCGCTTGACTCTCTGGAGGATAGCTTTCCCAGTCCACCTAACGGAGTTGGATTTCGCTCAATTAATCAACTTCTATGTTTTGTTTGAGTGGCCTTGGAGAGTTAACTCTCCACTCACCTATTCCAAGGCCCTACAACCTAGCTAGTTAGTGTATGACACTTAGAAAACTTGCTAGTTGATTTTAAATTATATCGCTTATTTTAATGGGCTGTTATGTTAAGTCAAAGGGATGTGGAAATGAAACTTATGGTGTTTTGACGCAGAAAGAAATTAATAAAAACCAAACTACATGCAAATGCAGTTATTTGTCTTTCAATGAAAAGCAACTTCTACACGGGTTCTACGAGATTAAAAATTGTATTTTTTCTTTTCAGATAGCAAACTCACACTCACAAAAACTATGAAAATGACTAAATGCTTAAGTGCACCTGATGAAAATCACTACAAGCATGCAAATTCTAAGATGCAAAATCTCCTAAAGTAGAGTGAAATTTCCCACAATTCCTTTAGTTTTAACTCTTTTTTGGTTGTCCAGAAAGCTAGTTCCCAAAATCAAGAACTCTTAATATGAAGACACCAAAAACGCTTAAAAACAAGAGGAAGAAATCAATGACAACTCCTTTCCAAAATCAAGCCAAAATCCAAAGGCAAGAAACCTCAAAAAGGCTTCAAAAGATACAAAGAAACGAAAACAAAAATGCAAAAACAAAAGCAAACAACAAAGTAAAATGTTTTTTGAGCTTTTGAGTTTTATAAAAAAGTTCGAAAAGACCAAGTGAAACTATAAAATCCCAAGCCAAACAACACTGAATTTCAAGAAAAAACTTCCAAAATGCTCCAAATCTTATAAGGCTAACTAGTAGCAAGATCAATATGAGCAAAAGAAGACAAGACAACTCAGTCACTCAGCCTAGAAGAATAGTGCAACCTTGCCGCAAACAAAAACTTCAAAGAACCAAGAAAGACTCTTCAAAAGTTGCAACAAGACCTAGCCAACCGAACTCAAGAAAACCAACCAAAAAATGGGCAAAAATCGTAGTGCAAAGAAAAACACAAAGATAGGAAAGAGTAAATGAGCAGGAGCTCTCTGTTCTGATGAAGCAGAATAGCCAAGAATCCCCAGAAAGAGATCTTGGTACTCAAACCAGAAGTGCCAGCACAGGAAACAACACTTTGCCAAAAAGACTAGTTTTCAATCAAACGAAAGAGAGAAAAAACCAAAGACCACTTTCTTCACAATCCAGAGGGTTTAAAGACACTGCAGGAACAGGTCTCCACAGACAGAAAGGACTAAAAAGCCAAGGAATCCAAAATTTCAAAATCTGCCTAGGTATACGCTACTTCACAGTTTAGCAACAAGCGTGCATACACGACTGTGCTAAAGGAAACACGCGTATACGCGACTCCCTTTAGACAAACTTGCGTGTATATGCGACTGTGTGCAGAAAAAAGCGCGTATATAAAGGTAAATAATGAAAAAACAAAAAGGATCAAGCCTAAATAAGAAACCAGAACTTCAGTCTGACTGAGAAAGAGTAAATTGGACTGGAAATAAAAGTAAAAACTGTTGGAAACCTACCAAACAGCTGAAACCACCCAACAGGGGAATCACAAGAATGCGATCCCCAACAGAGTCACCAGTTCTGTTTCGAGGAAAATCATCCTAGAGGTTTGTTGGGTTTAAACCTCCACAGAGCAGGGCATGCTACTTAAGAAGGACTCACACAACCATACATGTTCATGAAAAACTAAATAGAGTAGATCGAGGAAGTTACCCGTAGGTCCTACGGTTGAAGCAGATCCCGCGGGGTCCAAACCCCGAGCAACCCTTCTTCCTTATTAACCTGAAAGACAAGAAGAAACAAGCACGAAGAATTGGTTGTACAACATATATCTACTCTAAATGTTAGTGAAATCCATATGAAACATTAGATAAACCATAACAAATGCTTAAATAACAATATTCTCATGTATGCAAGTAGACACTAACACGTATATTTCGGGAACAAGATGGTTCTTCTGTATTATAAATAGCATGTACAGAAATAACGAGTGGAGAGATCACCTGAATCCTTCCATGATCTTCGAGCAGACCGTCGTCTGGATCCGTCCCACCCTTGCCTCGCTAAGATTCCTTCCGAACTGGTGCATACGAGATGACATATAAAGAGATGAGCATCTCCAGGAAACAAGGGTTTCCTGTAATGAACTAGGAAGTGCAGGAGGCACGGGAATTCAGACTTGGATAGGGAATACCAACAGAGTATAATATCAATAATTTCTCTCTCTCCCTTAGGCCATGCACATGAGGGGCTTTTATACTCCCTCAAAGTAGTTTCAACAGTTGGAAACAGTTGGACACGTGCTAGGGTGGTTGAACTACCAGAGTAACCATCAACCCAGCCCGAAAATAGGGATTTTTTTATATATTTTTTAATGATTTTAATGACATACGCGGGAAAGTACATGTGGACTCGCGTATACACGCGGAAAAGTCTGGGCATAACCACGTATGGGGAATTTAACACTGTTTTTTAGTGAATTTTGTCCAAGTCTGTAGGAATGGGTGCCCAAAGCCATAAAAGAAATCATGAATCATATGAAGGTGAGAAATGATGCTATAACACTTCTTGGTCTTTGCTTGACTTTTCTAGTTGTTTTTCTAAGTCTTAGACCCGTGTTCAGCCCCAGAGGATCAGATCTGACCTATGTTTTTCCAAAATTTTCATTTTTCTAGGGTTGGCTTGATTGGCGCGATTTCCAGTCTGAAAGTAGTGCCCACTGGCGCTTGTTGCTATTTCATCACCCATGCCATCCCCTGACTGGTGGGGATTACAACCAGACAATCACGCCATTTCCTATAGGTGTTAGGGTTTCCCCTGTTTTTGAGTTTTTTGTCAGTACTGGTGCCTCTGGGTGTTTTCTTGACTTGATTTGAGTGCTTTGAGATTGTTTGTGACTGTGAATGGCCTCCTTCCTTCGGTTGTTTTTCCATTTATGTTAGCATCATGACATTAGAGTTTTCTAGTGCTTTGGTGTGCTGAGCCTCCTGTAGGAGCTTCGGTCTTTTGTTTCACAACCACCTTCATTATTTTCTTGATTGCATTCAGCTCGCTGGATCCATTTTGAGTGATTGCATTTGGTGGAATGAGTCTTGCCTCTTTCATTCAATTTTGCTTCTTGTCACTCCAAGCAGAGCTCAGATTGCTTGTATGGGTCTATTTCAACATCTTTCTTTGATTTGAGAGATTGTGACATTGGTTTGAGTTGTTGTTTTGTTTGCTTTTGGGTTGGTTGAATTGTTTCATTTCAACACTCATATTCACATTCTCGAACTAGTGTGAAGGTTTATTTTTCATGTCATTTAGCGAATTGTTTGCTCTATTACATTGAAAAATTGAAAAAATATATTTCGTGCTTGCATTCTCGTTTGCATTCTGGAATTGGAAAATCTTTCGCATAACTAGCATTGGGCATTCTAGGAAATATTTCTCATTTTCATTAGCTTACATCAGGTACTGTAGTGGATGCTTCTGTGTGTTCTCATTATTTTCTATCGCTTGGAAACTCCTAAATTTATCGTAGATAGATTTTCATCAAACGAAATGGTATTTCATGGCACGTAGCTTGCATTTAGGGATTTGTGAGATTCAACATTCGGTAGGACCTTGGAATTGAAACATAAATACAAGATCAACTTAAAATTTATTCAATTAACCTAAGGCAACATTGAAACTTGACGAAATATTTAGTGGTCTAAGTTAGAGATGTGTTTCGGCGTCTTTAAACCTAGTAGTTGTCTCTTGCCATCTAGCTTCAAACATCACTAGCACAGACTTAGGCTCCCTGTACCATCAAGTATATAAAGGGAAACCCCTCTAGGTTGCAATCCTTTTATCTGTAGGAAGCCGAGTCTGCCGCCTTGTAACCGTGATACATCGAACACAGCATTCGGGGAGACTACATACATGTACGTCAAGTCCCTGGTCGATTTTTCTTTCATTTCATAACCAAGGTGTATATGGCAGTTCATGGGAACTTCGTACACCCTTTTACCTAGACCAACTGAGTAGTCAATTTCGATCTTTACTGACTCCATAAATTTGAAAGATCGTTGAGCTCTTGTCCTTTCAAGATTGTTTCAACCTGAAAGTGATAGAGTCAACTTTTGCCTGTTTCTTGACTCTTAAAAGATGAAATGGTAGTTTTTGGTTTCATTTTCTTAAAATTAATTGCCCACGAAATATTCGTGGTTAAAGTTAGTTTCCTTGGTGCTGTTTTATCATTGTTTATAATGACAAACTTCCTGGAGTTTACCAACCAAGGAATCCCCTCTGAAGGGAATCCTAACCCTTTTCCTGCTTTTGGGAATGTTGGTGCTTCTTACATGGAAACGTTGTATATTCCAGTGTTAACTGTTGGTTTTCCCATATGGTTGTTTTTGACCTCGGTGGTCCCTAATGCCCCGATCTCTGTTCAACCATCTCCTCCACCAGAACAACATCACGTTGCTTCTAAGGTGGACCTCTCCCCTTCTTCACCTATTTCTTCATCCTCCTCTTCTACTTCACCTGGTGAAAGTCTGGATTCTGGTAACCAGGTGGCTAAGAAGAAGAAGAAGAAGACAAAGAAGAAGTCAGATAAGTGAGAGGCTAATGCTGCAGCTACTGCACTTAAGAACCCTTCCCTTGCAGAACCATCCAAATTTCCATGGAAAGTTAAATTCCCTTGCATGCTCTGTAATGGTAACCATCTACTTTGAGACTTCCCTAGCATCCCCAAGGCATTTGACGCATGGTCTGATGGTCGTCCGCCATTGCTTTTGACTTCTAGAAGTCATATTGATAACACATCTTCGACTAGCTCTGGTAAGACTCATAAAAAAACAGGGCAAGATTACCAATCCCTATAAGTTGTGTGAAGGGCATCACCCCATTCACCTTTGTCTGTACATGGATGAAGCCAAGAGAGTGTTGGACAACTCCACTATTTCTGCACCCTGCCTTCCAGCTGGTTACCAAAAGCTTTATTCAAGTCCTCCGCTAGTTGATTCCATGATCAGTCAAGCGTCATCCTTGCTTGATCCCGCTCCCTTGGAAATTCAAATTAAAGAATCTGTTCCCGACAAACCAGTGATCAAGGAATTAGTTGATCTGACCCCATCTATGGTTCATCAATTCATTTCCATTGAGAGTGGATCTTTTCCCCCTCATGTTCTTCTTATTTCATCAGATTCTTCAGACTTGGAGAAAGATTCTTCCATCCCTATAGTTTAGGAATTTTCTCCTCCTACTCTCATGATGGAAGTCCAGGAGAGTGCTCCTCTTGCTTCGATAACACCAGGGGAAAACCATCTCAGTTCAATGGTATCCCCTCCAAGTATTTTGGTCTCCTCCTTTGGTTGGAGTCGATTTGCTGGATACCGCCTTCTGTCTTATGTGCCTTTCGAGATAACGGTACAAACCTTTGATCTAGTCGTACCTAGCACTATTATAGATGAAGGCGCGTCTGTTAGTATTCTGTCTTCCACAACTTGGCAAGATTTTGGTTCTCCACCGCTTATGCCTGTTACCTAGAATCTGTTGGCTTTTAACGGAGGAACCAGTCAACCGTCAGGGATCCTTCCCAAATTGCCTGTTAATTTGGGAAGGAAAACGATCCATATAAACATGGTGGTTATTCTAGGCCCCTTGGATTTCAATTTTCTCTTGGGGTGTGACTATAATTATGTCATGGGGGCAGTCATCTCCTCCCTCTTTCATGTGATCTACTTTCCACACAAAGGTTAGATTGTGACCATTGATCAACTGTCATTCATTAGTCCTGACATGACATCTATTCTACCATCATCCCTTCCAGGTCTTTATCCGTCGATTTTATCATCGCCATAGGTTAATTATGTGGCTACCTCTCCTGTGCCCATGTTCAGTGATGATGCCATTGTGCATCATGTGCTAGGGGAATTGGGTCCTGATTTTCAAGATGTTGTTCTCTCATCCGAGGTGAACCTCTTGGAATCTATGACCTCTTATTCATCATAATGAAAGGTCCTCGGAGCATAGTTTGTTTTCTTGTGTCAAGCTCCTTAAAAAATGGAACAAGCTTGTTTGAGGATAATTCATCTTCTATGTCAACCTTGTTAAAAAATGAATTAGGTCTCGAGGATGGTTATTTTAATGTGTCAACCTCATTAAAAAAATGAAACATGTTCCCGTTCAATTCGAGTTTTTGCTAGATCTCGTAAACTTCAAGTCGAATCTTTCTCTTACTCTCATTTTTTGAGCCTTCACTCCATTTCCTATGGACTGAAGCTCAGGGGTCATGTACACCTCGAATTGAGTCAACATGCTGGGGGGCATGCCCGTTTTTCAAGCATAGTTTACTTTTGTTTTCGAGCTTGCATAAAAAAGAAATATTTTGGTTTTATACCCTTTGTGAACATTTTTCCTGATTTTTGGGTCATTACTTATTATGTAAATTATTTAACTGATACATTAGCTAAACATTGTATTAGGCATTTGCATAATTTGTAACAAGCAACATCATATGTAAATAGACCCATGTAGAAAATAGATGTATATATATATATATATATATATATCGATTGTTTACAATGTGTGCATCATAAAACCCAAAAATAATATATGTATGTTTCAGTTACATCGTGAGACAACATGTCTCTCAAAAATGTGTGGAAATAAAGCCTAAGTGCCTAATCGGCGTGGTGCTCATGATAGCACGTCACCGCTCGTACCAACCACCTCAGCAAGTGGTGGACGACTCGACACCCCTACAGTGTGTCTCTGATAGGCTCGAGGAACATCATCAAAATGAGCATAGTCTGGAATCCCACAGGTGATCCCCTCCGGGTTCTGTACTATCTCATCGTCACTACCCTCACCATGAGGATCGAAATCACGAGGAGTTCACCTCACTATCGGTGACATACCTGCATGATGCTCTGGGCCCACATCTGCACACATATAAATCTAACTGTCAGAACATGCTATTATTCCAGAAAATCATAAAATCATGAAAATAAAAAATGAGTCTCACCTAGCTCTTCGTCCCAATCCTCTCCCTCCAGGAGCGGGAGGTCGGGATCACCGGTGAAGTATGTGCCACTGTAGGGTCAGTCCTCCACGACAATCAATTGTCATTGGAGCCAATCAAAAAACTCTGGCCTCCAGGACATCTATTGGCCACCCCTTTCTCTAGGCATCAGTGTAGCCCATCGAGCCATTCGTGGCTCTGTGGGTGGCGGCATCGGGACAATAACCTCCTGATGCTGGAATATGGGTAATCGTTCTGAGAAGAATGATACCAAAATTGATCCATACCAAAACTTCTTTAGTTTGGTCTTCTTGCACTTAGTGAGTTGTCATTTGATGTTGACAGTCATGGCCTCGACCCAGTTGAAGATAGTTGGGTTCATGCACTCTGAGGCAAGAAGTAGTTGTGTCTTTGTGGCCTCATGCGTGCTTGTGATCCTACAGCCTGTGTGATAATATGTAGCACTACTCTTAGTTCCAGATCAGGGACGATTTGGATGTCCACTTTTCCATTCCCTGTTCCTTTTCGTGCCCCTCGGCACACCCTATCAATTACCATTCCCATACTTTCCCTGGAAGGACGGGTACCGGTCAAGATAGGTACTAAACCTTTACGCAACAATCCAATGATGAAATACACATCTGAGACTTCGAGTTCAAGTTCTTGATCCCAAAGTACAAACTTTTCTTGATCTTCGTCCCAAATGCTTATCAAATATTGAAGCAATTCGGGCTGAGCCCGGAGACATGGTGTCAGGAAGAACTTCTTGAGCCCACAATTTCTAAGGGCATTCATGCATTATTCATTTTCCATGGCTTGTTCATCCTCCTCACTGTGTTCTCTCTCTTTCCACTCAATTACCATCTTTTTTTGCTTGGTACCTACATGCATTGTCCATATGAACATTGTAATTCCCCCTTGGGCATTAAAATTTGTAATCAAATGGTTGCATTTTCTTGAAATTAAGGCGGATTTTGGGTTGTGTAGTTGGCATGACTGTTTTTCTAACAATCGCGTCACCTAGCATGGACCTTTTGTAAAAAAGGGTCGATTGACACAGGTCCGTGCTCGAAACCCGTGCCATCCATGATGCCCTAGTTTTTACAAATCCTTCCCTAATTGATTCAAAATGACAATTAAAGGTAATGAAATATAGCTCAAAATATAGCAAATGGTTTTGGCTCTTACCTGAAACTGACAGAATCCAGATTGGTTCACTGGATTGTTCACGATTGTCGCCAGAAGATTGTAAGGAAAATGGGTCACTTTTGCTCTGCAAAGAGGTAAAAGTGAAAAGTAAATGGTTTTTACCACTTATGGTCTTTTATAACTTTTCAAAATCTTAAAATAGGTTTTAAAACATATTTGTAGATATATTTTCATATTATTTTCGAGGAATATGTTTTACACGCATCTTTTTGTGCAGCGAAAAGTTTTCACATGATTATGACGAAGAAACGAGTTGTATTTTATACCTTTTAGGACTCGGTAAAAAAACGAAAAAGTCACTACTGGAGTCACCTTTTAGCTATTTTCTGACTCTCTAAAACTGAAAATATGGCCGAGTCACTTGTCGTTTTGAACTCGTTAAATTGGTTGCGAAACGATATCTACCCAGTATACGTTTACCCCTTTTTCAAGCTGGGATAGATTAAATACAAAAAATTAATACCTTAGCCGATTGTGACTAAGAGGTTCTTTCAGATATTGTTTTCTACCTTTTTCAGATCTGAGAGACTATTTATGAAAAGGGACTGCTGGAGTTTTCTTTTCCGCTGTCTTTTCAAACTCTCTAAACATGAGACAAACTTACATCGCAAGCACATGCTATCCCCTTCAAGCTTGTTTTCAAAATAATTGGGGTACTCGCCAAAAATGGTGGGGGAAAATGGAACTAGATAGTAGTCGTGTTGGCAGTATGTCGCTCTTGAACATGGCACTTGCCTGCATTCGTTGTGGGTTGGGGATATCTCATCTCGTTATTTGTTTTCCTCCATGGGTTTGGGTAATATTTTTTGACCTCTCATCTGCTCTTTTCCACATCACCATGACCTCAGATCCCTTGATGTCAAATACTGCCAAATCTAGTGTCATGCCGCTGATATGTTTGAGAGAAGTTTTCCTCTGACGTTTTCAACCTCCCTCTGATTCTCTGTTGGTCTTGATTCACAAACATCATGTTCCTTTGTCTCATGTCGATGATGTGGGAAACATTATGGCCCACCTTCGATCAAGATCACTTCCTTTTGAATCCAGCTCACTATCTAGGAAGTTGATCTAGAGACTCCCTTCAGGTACCTTGGAGCCTACATGCCTCAATGATAGGTTCTTCGCATTCGACATAAGGTCCACATCATTGGCCTTCGATCGACTGAATCTATAGGTGTTCAATGTCAGAACACTGTTCACATTCCGTGGATTGTATCTTTTGTACCTTGAGGGCCATTTTCATTATTGGTGGTTTCTCTCACGTCTGTTAACAACTTTCATCATTGGCTGGTAATCAGACAATTTTCTTGCATGTTCGACTTCAGCTCACATATTCACATGCTCAAATTTTTACTTTGTTTGGATCAAGATGGAATGCAAGAGCCTGGGTTTTGTCTGATAAAATCCAAGCTGCGGGATCTTTTGTAGATTACTATGACTTATTATTGACTCTTCTGATTGGATGGCTGCGACCATACCTGAGTCTCTTTTGTTGATCCCTACTGCTGGATGGTTGTTTCCATACCTCATATCTCATTGTTTATATACTCTATTATGGATGGTTGCGCCCATGCCACATGTCGTGTATCAGATGTATCAATTTTATTCATAGTTGCAAGTTTTCCGACAACAGTGTTTGGGTCGAACGCGTTCTCATAAAGCATTTCACCCCTCCCTCTCTCTCGGACCTCATGCTTTAGGGGGCATCTGTTACACAGCATTTCGTGACCGTCCTTGCAATCCCTTGCCCCGCATATTGGAGGGTATTTCTCGTGACCTGTGAGCAATGTCATACTCTGCAAACACTTTCTTTGCATCCTTCTACATAAGGACATCATTTTTCTTGTTGAAAATTTCCTTAGAAAGCCCACAAAACTTATGTTTTGGCATTGGCACAGTTAGCCAGTTCACCCCTCGCACCAGTGTGGAGGATGTACACTAGAGGCCACGCTAGCTGGTGCTCTGTCTCTTTGTTGTGCCCGCGCCAGAATTTTTGGGAATGTTTTTAACAAATTAGAGGCGGAAGTTTCCTTTAACCACCTCAGGGATGAGTCACAGCAAGTGGTTAAACTTGATAAGCCACAGATCTCTTTCTTTAGGTAGTGGTTTTTGGAACATTCTTTAAAGATAGGACTCCCCTCCATGATTATAGGGATCCTAACCTCTCCCTCTTCCTCTATATAAACAGGCCTTCTCCCTTTACAAAAGCTAGCTGAACATATAGCCAAGAAGCTAAACTTGGAGAAGAGATACTATAGCTGAGTAATTTCTATAGAGAAGGTAGAACCAAGGAGAATTTCATAGAGAGAGCCTCGTCCAAATTCCCGACGAGTCTTTGTGAGACGCGCTCCGCTGGAACCCTATTGCAGGAGACTGCAACATCGAAGCTTGGATGTACTCTTCCTTCCTTTAATTAATATACTCGACTATGGTATTGGTTCCATCATTGTATTATGTTTATTTAATGCATTTGATTTAGTCTTCTTTTATTAACTGATAGTTACAGATGCGAAATAGTATGTTGTATATCGTCTTTGTTTCTTGTGTATGTGCAAGTATCCGAGCGAGAGAACGAGCGGATCGTGATTTGTCAAACCAGGAGCAAGAGGCAGTCACTCTTTCAACAACAAAAATAGCACAGGATATACGGTAAGTTATATATCGAATATTTTTCCATTCGTTAACTAGGAATTGATGTCATAACGTGTCTTGTTTGTGGCTAGACCCACTCTAGGGCTAGTGGGATCACCTCTGTCTGCAGAGGGGATTTATCTCACCAACACTGGGCATATTTATAGGTACAACCATACAAACAAATGTCCCTCAAGAAAGCAAATAAGGATAATAAATTATCACTAAATTACTATGGTTATTACAAGGTGTTGCAAAATATTGGTACTATGGCATACAAATTGCAGCTTCCTGCTTCTTCTTGAGTGCACCCAATTTTCCATGTTTCATGCTCAAAGAAGGTTGTAAGTGACAAAATTTCAATTCAAGCAATATTGCCATAACTTGATGAGGAAGGAAAAATCATATTGGGACCTGAAGCAGTCACGGAAACAAGAACTAAAAAGCTACAAAATTGATTAATTTCAGAGTATCTCATCAAGTGGAACAACTTACACACTGAAGATTCCACATGGGAGGATGAAAATTTTATACAGAAGAACCCAAAGCTACTCAAGCATTGAGGACAAAACTTTTTTGAAGGAGAGGGGCATGTTAGGTTCCTTATTTTTGTTAGCGTAGCCCCCTTATATTTATTGTTGTACCCATGTATCCCCCATATTGTGATTATTGTGCCCCATAAAAAGGCATTATTTTTATTGTTTTGCCCTTACATTATTATTGTTAGGTTGGATAGGAGTACACAGTCACTATTGTGACTGTGGACTCCTATATATATAAATGAGGTTTTGTCATTTGTATCATCCAAGAATTGTTAATGTATGTAATGTAAAGGAGGTTTCCCCCTCGAAGTGGTTGATTTATCAGGCGTTGATCTCTCTTTTCCTCTATTTTTGGAGTTGGTTTCATAACAGAGATTTTTTGTCATTCCATTATCCATCAGTGGGTTGATATAGCAAGGTGACAATGCTAGAGGACAATGTAAAGAGTGATATGAGATTTTTGTATCGTTTCCTTAGTTCTCATTGGAGAAATATATTGCTCCATTCTCGCTTGGTAATGTGCTAAAGTGAGGTGAAAATTCCACAAGATAATTGCTTAGAGCTCACCAAAACTAGAGTGTGCCATTGAATTGATGGATAGAGGATGTTATATCATTGGGTAAAGGCCCAATAATTAGTTGTGTCACTCCACTATTGCTTAGTGATGCAATACAAATTCCAAAAGAGAATGAAGATGAGCTTGAAACCCAAATTTTGGCCCTATATCACTTGTTTAATGCTTGATTGGGAGGTAGAATGTTATAATAATGCTAATGCGTGTGATACACTCAGTGAAAGGTGTCATATATTAAGCTTGCAAAGAAATTTTAAGGAAGTGTCGTTGATTAGAGGCTGAAAGGAGTAATGTATCACTCCACTAAGGCTCAATGGAGTGTTACACTCGATGAATAAAGTTAATTTGCAAGGAAAACCTGAGTAAAATACCTTCCACTAAGCATCATTTGACTAGTCTAAGGAGATTCCAAGTGCCCATAACTATGAATTGAGAAATAATTCTCCCTTGTATCATTGGGCTAGCCTCACTAGTCCACTATATTGTTGGGATGGTCAACATTCATCCAAGAGGCTTTAAAAATCCTCCTCAAAGGTCTTAAGGCCAAAAACCATTTGATCTGAACCAAGTAACAACCTTTCAAGACCATAACATGAATTATGAGTTATTTGATTAGGTGTTATCATCAATTTCCTCAACCATGAGGTACTAAGTGGAAGTTCAAGAGGGTTTCTACATTAACTACAATAGGTCATTATGACAATATGAAAATGACATGGTGCAATAAGTTGATGAAATCTCCAACAAAAATATATTTTCCCTTAAACATTATCCCAAGATAACTCAAAGGTTATGGGATGGAAAGTTATAACACAAATATAGTTGAATATGAGAAGGAATGGTAAAATTATTGTAATGAAGGGTCTTATGCTACCCGCCAACATAAGAGATATCCATATCCAAAAACCTTTGGAGACTTTTCGCATATGGATGAAGCTATCAAATCACATCAGTTCAAAATGTTAACCATTTCGAGAAAATCTCACCATCAAATGGAAAAATCAAATCTTTTGTATATTTAGCTCCATGCACTCTAAAAACTCAGAGCTTGGGATTTAGAAGCCTACGAGTTTATTTTAATTTTTTGTTTTTGTTTTGTTATGCCCAATATTGAGACGTAGCAATAATAACTATTCTAACAGTCCCAGTTAAAAATCCATGTAAAAATATATAAGACTGCAGTTGATGGGACACATATTCCAAGCTGAATTGTGGGAAAAATCCTAGCGGGTGTTCACTTTCAATTATTATTACTAAGTAAATTAGCAAAGGAAATGAAAAAAGATTTGGAAATGCATGAGGCATTAATTGGAATTTTATTTATGAAAATAATAGAATCTAGGAGAAAAAGAAGGTGAAAGGTCACTGGTTGCATGTGAGGAGGAAAATGAAGGAAAATAATGGAAAATGAGGAAAATAGAGGCCTCATTAATGAAAAAGGCTTTTGCAGATTAGTTGGAAAGCTTTTGCTCAGTTCAGTTTTGGACCTCTCTTTATTCTTTGTCTCTCATACTCTTGAGAACATAGAGTATTCTTAGAGAACTCTTAGAGAGTGTGGCGTACTTGGAGATTTGGATCAAGAAAAGAAAGAATGAGCATGAAAGCGCAAGAGGACATTAGGATCAACATCCACAACAAGTTCTAAGTGTAGGTACATAGTTGCATGTATTATTTCCTCACTAGTTTTGGCATGCATGATATTTCATGTGGTTTCTTGATTATGATCTATCATTGGCATGGAGGATGGTCAGGATTGATAGTGGATTTTCCTAGCCTTGCCATTTCTTGGATAGTAATGGTGATTGTGGGTTTATTTCCATTGATTATTTTTAGTTGGTTCTCATGTTCTTATAGTTGTGGGTTTAGCTGTTAGTTCCTAGAGCTTTGGTTGGAAAAATTCTCTAGAGCCCTGTGGATGGTTGTTGAGTTAAGTTACTATTCCTAGAGCCTTGGTCAACAAATCGATTTGCACTTATGCCTAAAACCCCATAATTTTCTACACCATCTATGTATTTAACAATGCATTGTATTCATCGCCCCAATTAACCTTTAAAGATAGGCCATTTCATACATTTCCCGGCTGCAGAAGCTATCTTTCACATTTAAAGTTATAAAATCATAAACCCAGTAAATACATCTCAAGCATCAAAATTGTGAATGCTTCCTTAAACCATACCCATGTTTTAATTCCCTCATCTACCTGTGTTTACATCATTTCAAACTACAATCTGCATTTCCAATCCTCAATTAAACACTTTCATCCCAAATTCAAATCTTGAAACTCTTCATCAAACATTCGGACAATCTCAAAATATTATGGCTGGATTCAATTAAAGGGTGCGCTCTTACCTTAAACTCCGATGCTTAATTCTCATATGTCTCCACATACAGATCATCCAACCTCAAAAGTGCAATGGCATCAGGTACATCAAAACCAAGCATAAAAGCGTGAACAAAATCAGCACATTTTTGGAGATTACCAATTTCTGGGGTGTCTAACCGTGACTTCAATTCAACTTTACGGTCTTCACATTCATCCGAATGTCAATCTTCATCTGCTCATAAACAAGAGTATAAATTTCCATCCAAATTTTCTTCAGAGGCGTATATCTATGAGCTGGAACAGAGACCTTTCGAAACTCAGGCCGGCCACCAGACATTTCATAAGCTGTCAATGGTTCAAATTTTGGCTTCAGAGGAAAAACGTTTCCTCTGCTCAACATACAACGTTTTCACAATTCATCCATATTTAAAATGAACTGCAGCCAGCAATCTGCTCCCATCTTTGTCAATGCCTTTTTCTAAGGTATTCACTGGTTCTAATTATACATCTGGTCAAATATCAATTTGTTACACTGTTCGGTCACAATTTCACTCTCCATATACTTCTTACAGTGAGACCATATCCATTCATTACTGGCAACAACATTACAGAAAACAGAAATTCCAATACCTGAATTCGAAGGCTACTCTGGCAAACACCGATTTTCTACAATGCTCCTGCCTTCAACACGTGTTCTACTGAATTGACTTTCAAACAAATCGAGCCTCTGCAATTAATACTCTGTTTCATCGATTAGAAGGGTTTAAACAAGAATTCTGTGCCTACAAGGTTCGACTTCATAAAATGTATATGCAGTTCTGCCTTTGGTTTAAATCAATTTCATTCAACAGAAATTTAACCAACTTACGCCCTCTCCTTTTTTTTTAACAAAGATTTAATAGTTTGCGCCCTCACAGATTTATCATTTATTAACTGCACAATCCGTCTTTTGCATAGATCAATTACTCCTTGATTCATCTGCGCTAGCACTCTTGCAAATGTTACAGTTCTTTAATGTACTTACACTTCTCGAAAGAACAGCATAATTACTTGCGCTGTATAAATATTACCATCAGAAAACCAAGTGTGAAGTCGATCATCAATTCACTGAATTCCAACTTATATAAGAGCATTTACAACAAACAGATGAAACATTATCACTGTATACCGTTTCACACCTTTGAATTAGGCTCGATTCAACGCCTTCTTATACTCAAAATTAATATCCACATCGATTATTTAAATCAATCTACCAAATACAATTCATTCAGTTGTTTTGTTTGAATTCATAAATGCATCCAATACAAGTGCACATTAATCAAGCCGCAGTTTCAGAAATTTACAAGAACCAAATGTATAATCCCAATCAACCAATATATACAATCTGAAACACACAAAATTACTTACAATTCTTGTCTTGGCCAGGTATTCGAAACTGATGGCCCTCTATAAACTGCCCGAAGGCATCCAAACAGAAACCTCTCACTCTCACACTCACACACTCACTATCTCAATGTGTTTTTCTCTCATAAACCCCTCCTATTTATACAATTTTAAAAGTAATCTAATTTAATGCTTTATCCCTTCAATTTCTCAACAAACCCCTAAATCTCTCAACATCCCTAAAAGATAGATTCTTATCCCTAGGACTTAGAAACTAATTCCAACTTAGGCTCCCTCATTAATTTTAAATAATCTAGAAACTAATTTCTCTCACATTTACAATTTCTCACAAATAATTAATTAATCACTCAAAATAATATTAATATTTACATGAAATTTAATATTTCTTCAAAACATGAAACCCCCTAGCTTAGATAAAATACAAGGTGTTTTTCGGAGCTAATGCTCCTGCATCAGACTCCCCATGTAAGAAAATTCATGACCACCTGGTCATAAGTCTGGATAATTATTTCCTCCTAGATCCCAAATCTTATTTTGTAATCTTTCCTTGTTTGTCAATTGCTTCACTGTTGTTGCTATCTGCTGTCGTCCTCCAGGTTTCCATATCTTGTGTTGTAGTGCTCCACTTGCTCTGCCTTCCAAGTCTGCTACAGTCTTTCTCTTGTTGTCTCTCTTTTTCTTTCTTGCTACTGTCTTTAATCCTCCTTCACTCTGGCTTTCTTCAAGATCAATGATCTTCAATGACTCAGTGTATCCTTTGAATTCAAAAATTATTTTTCCATCCTCCTTATTCTGCATATGACTATGAGTAGTCATTTCTTCAACAGTTTTCAATAACTTTTTATCTTCCCTCAAGTCAATGTGACCTGCAAACACACAACAACCTTTAATTTTCAAAACACAATACCTTCCATTTTCTTTTGATGCTTCAAGCATAAATCCTCCATCATAGTTCTTTTGGATTTCAGCGAATCCTTCTTGCGGTGACTTCAAATCAATATGAATTTGTTCTAGTTTCTTGAACTCGTTCATCAGCTTGCCATTCAACCTCTGTTGCAATAGCTTCCATTTCACCCTTTTCTTCAGTCTCCATCTGTATCTTCGGTTTTTACTTGTCTTTCTTTGTACTGCTAGACCAATTTCTGGTTCTTCATTCTGCTGCCAGCTTCTATACTCCTGCAATTTAATGCTTTCCACAAATTCATTCTCATGTAGCTGATCATTCCTTCCAAATTTCTGGTTACTTCCACATTCATCTTGCTGAGTTAATATTTCTGTCTCTTTTATGCCTTTGAGGACATAACCTCCTTGCTGCTTCTGATCTTTCATCTCACCTTCATATAATCGCTGCTCAATTTCTCTGATTTCAGCATCATATTTATTAATGCTGTCTTCAACACCTTTTCCTCCATCAGGTTCTGTAAGCTTCGTTTCTCCTTTGGGTTCCTTGAGTAATCTTTCCAAGAATTCTATCTCCTTGTGAAATCTCTCCAGAAGATCATCACAATTTCCATTCTCAGCTTCATTCTTTTCCTGGCAATTCTCCTGAGTTGACCTGTTTTCCACATTATCATATTGCAAACATCTTTCAATTCCATTAAACAAATTCATTGGTTTACCTTTTTGTAGTCCCACTATGGAATTGTCTTCACACTGCTGGTCTATATCAACCTCATCTGACTGTTTCACACCAAACAGGATTTCATCTATGAACTCCTTTTGTTTCAATAGGTCAACGCCTTCTTCCTCTAAAAGGGATTCTCCATCATAATTTACCTCAAGAGCTTCATTCCTGGTTGTGAAAATTTCATCAAGCTGTTCATCATCCTCTGCATATCCTGCAAACATACACAAACTGTAAGAATCAAAATCACAAGGCTTCATTGCCTCATCTGCTTCCTTGGTTAACATATCTTCGAATTGTTCTGAACTCTGCCAATAGTCCATGAGATCTTCAGCTGACCTCTCATTATCCTCTTTCCCTAACATCTCACCCTGTTCTGGTCTGCAAATGGAAACTTCCAATTCTACCTCTGCTTCTTTGAGTTTCTCTGATTCCTCTTGAGCACTCATTATCTGCTCAATCTTTCTCAGTTCCTCTACTATCTCTGACTTCACTTGTTGATTTATCCTTTCTCGTAGCCTTGGCCACTTTACTCTTTTCCTCATGGTCCAAACACTTTTCTGCAGCATCTTCATCAATATTCCAATCTGGAAATCTATCTCAGCTTTCTCTCGGTCAAACTCTTCTTGACTCATCCTCATGCCATTTGCTTTGGCATCTTCCCTTCTGCTGTGGCTTCTTTGTGAACTTCTGCTATGACTATCTGTAGTCATTTTCTGCTCCTCTCTTTCTATGAGCTCCTCGCACCTCTGTAACAAGCCTCTGCAACAGTAAGTCCTCCTTACTGCAATCTTACCTCACTAAGCTCTCCTCACTCAGTCTTTTGGTAAGCACGATCCCCTATCTGGAATCTTCTCCTGAGCAACCCCTTTGCTCCCTCTAGGCTTCTGCAATCTCTCACTCTCTCTTTCGAAGACACTTCAATTGTCCTCTCTGTCCAATCTCTTGTTGGATTCTACAGGTTCACTGCCACTCCTAAGGACTTTCCTTATTCTGCTTTTAAGAACGCATCTGGTTCTTCTCTCTCACAACTTCTCTTGATTTATATTGCTGCAGTCTTCACTCTTTCTGATGCTGTCACCTCTGGTTTGAATGGATTTCCTCACAGCTGCAATTGGTTACTTAACTTCATTCAGAAAATAAACATATTCAATTTCAACAGAGCCAAGCTTTGATACCAAAATGACGCAGGCACTAGCCTGCAAAACCCAGAATCTTCACACCATCTATGCATTTAATAATGCATTGTATTCACTGCCCAATTAACCTTTAAAGACAGGCCATTTCATACATTTCCCGATTGCAGAAGCTATCTTTCACATTTAAAGTTATAAAATCATAAACCCAGTAAATACATCTCAAGCATCAAAATTGTGAATGCTTCCTTAAACCATACCCATGTTTTAATTCCCTCATCTACCTGTGTTTACATCATTTCAAACTACAATCTGCATTTCCAATCCTCAATTAAACACTTTCATCCCAAATTCAAATCTTGAAACTCTTCATCAAACATTCGGACAATCTCAAAATATTATGGCTGGATTCAATTAAAGGGTGCGCTCTTACCTTAAACTCTGATGCTTAATTCTCATATGTCTCCACATACAGATCATCCAACCTCAAAAGTGCAATGGCATCAGGTACATCAAAACCAAGCATAAAAGCGTGAACAAAATCAACACATTTTTGGAGATTACCAATTTATGGGGTGTCTAACCGTGACTTCAATTCAACTTTACGGTCTTCTAATTCATCCGAATGTCAATCTTCATCTACTCATAAACAGGAGTATAAATTTCCATCCAAATTTTCTTCAGAGGCGTATATCTATGAGCTAGAACAGAGACCTTCCGAAACTCAGGCCGGCCACCAGACATTTCATAAGCTGTCAATGGTTCAAATTTTGGCTTCAGAGAAAAACGTTTCCTCTGCTCAACATACAGCGTTTTCACAATTCATCCATATTTAAAATGGACTCCAGCCAGCAATCTGCTCCAATATTTGTCAACGCCTTTTTCTAAGGTATTCACTGGTTCTAATTATACATCTGGTCAAATATCAATTTGTTTCACTGTTCGGTCACAATTTCACTCTCCATATACTTCTTACAGTGAGACCATATCCATTCATTACTGGCAAAAACATTACAGAAAACAGAAATTCCAATACCTGAATTCGAAGGCTACTCCGACAAACACCGATTTTCTACAACGCTCCTGCCTTCAACACGTGTTCTACTGAATTGACTTTCAAACAAATCGAGCCTCTGCAATTAATACTCTGTTTCATCGATTAGAAGGGTTTAAACAAGAATTATGTAACTACAAGGTTCGACTTCATAAAATGCATATAGCTATGCCTTTGGTTTAAATCACCTCATTCAATGGGTAAATTTAACCAACTTACGCCTCTCTTTTTTTTACCGAGATTTAATAGTTTGCGCCCGTCGTATTTATCATTTATTAACCGAGAAATCCGTCTTTTGCATAGATCAATTACTCCTTGATTCATCTGCGCTAGCACTCTTGCAAATGTTACAGTTCTTTAATGTACTTACACTTCTCGAAAGAACAACATAATTACTTGCGCTGTATAAATATTACCATCAGAAAACCAAGTGTGAAGTCAATCATCAATTCACTGAATTCCAACTTATATAAGAGCATTTACAACAAACAGATGAAACATTATCACTGTATACTGTTTCACACCTTTGAATTAGGCTTGATTCAACACCTTCTTATACTCAAAATTAATATCCACATCGATTATTTAAATCAATCTACCAAATACAATTCATTCAGTTGTTTTGTTTGAATTCATAAATGCATCCAATACAAGTGCACATTAATCAACCCACAGTTTCAGAAATTTACAAGAACCAAATGTATAATCCCAATCAACCAATATATACAATCTGAAACACACAAAATTACTTACAATTCTCGTCTCGGCCAGGTATTCGAAACTGATGGCCCTCTATAAACTGCCCGAAGGCATCCAAACAGAAACCTCTCACTCTCACACTCACACACTCACTATCTCAATGTGTTTTTCTCTCATAAACCCCTCCTATTTATACAATTTTAAAAGTAATCTAATTTAATGCTTTATCCCTTCAATTTCTCAACAAACCCCTAAATCTCTCAACATCCCTAAAAGATAGATTCTTATCCCTAGGACTTAGAAACTAATTCCAACTTAGGCTCCCTCATTAATTTTAAATAATCTAGAAACTAATTTCTCTCACATTTACAATTTCTCACATGAAACCCTCAATTAAACAATTTCCAACCCTCAATTAAACAATTTCCAATCCTCAATTAAACAATTTCCAATCCTCAATTAAACAAATACAAGGTGTTTTTCAGAGCTAATGCTCCTGCATCACAAACACTCTGGAGCCCTAGGTGGGTTGAGTTACTAGTCCTATAACATTGGTTGGACAAACGCTTTAGAGCCCTAGGTGGGTTGAGTTACTAGTCCTAGAGCCTTGGTTGGACAAATGCTCTAGAGCCTGGAAACAATTGGGGTTGAGTTACTAGTCTTGGATATTTGTTTGGAAAAAACACTATGGAGCCCCGAATCAGCTTGGATAGACACCAATCCATAATGGTTGTGATGTACGACCATGAGGTGGAATCACTGGTTGAGGGTTGAGGTTGTTTGGCCTCTGGAAGCAGTGGATTGATTTTAATTGATGTTTTTGATGATATCCCATATTCATGCTTGGAATATGGCACGAGGGTGATTGGCTGACACGAGACTTTTCTAAACCAATCTATGGTCGGATGGAACATGGAAGTCCCCTCTCCAGTTGATTTTTACATTCAATAATGAAGATATCATTCCCTTGGTATTTTGTATGGAAATGTACTAATTATTATGTGGATTCTATTGTTGTTGTATCCATGGTATTTACGTTGTTATTATTTTGGTTATAAGCATGTATTGTATCATTTATGATATATGGATCTATCTATTTTTTTACTTGTAAATGAATGTAAAATTTATCTATGTTAAAATAGATTTTATTACAGCTAATGATGTAAGGGAGAAATGCTTCTTAGCGATGCTCAGATATGTAAGAGACCCCTATATTTAAATCTGTTGTTTACACCTGTAGATACAATGTTCATGACATGTTTAACTAAATTCATGTCGCGGCTAGGAGGGGTTTAGATGATTTATTTATGATGTGATTGCTTTTGTATCATTTTTTCAATGTTATTTATCATCTCCTAAAGTTTTGTGAAGTTTTGGGCAGTGACCTGTGCTCTCAGGTTGAAAAGGTGGCAAAAATCCCGAAGTTGCAGGCACATAAATAACCACTTGGGTTCTTGGCCACATGCTTATTGTCTTGTGCCTATAGCTATAGGCTCCTAACTGCTACGTTTCCTTGGCATTCCTACAACTATAGCCTAAAAGGGCCAAAACGTCAATCTCCCTCAGGGGTCAGGGGCCTAGAAGGTTGGGTTACCTCCTGAGGATTTTTTTGATGTCGTGTAAGGTGTGTTTGTGTTGTTTCCATCGGTTCCACTTTGTTATGAAACCAAATCCAAAAATAGAATAAAAGAGAGATTAATGCCTTAGAAATAAGCCACTTCAAGGGGGAAACCTCATTTACATTACAAAAATGAACAATTCTTGGATGATACAAATGAAAAAACCTCCTTCTATATATAGGATTCCATGGGGTCACAATATAATCCTAGCCGACCTAACAATAATAATGTAAGGGCACAATAATAAAAATATTGGGGTTACAGGGGTACAACAATAACAATAAGGGGGTTGCACTAACACAAATAAGGGACTATACTAGTAATATAGGGACCTAACATGCCCCTCTCCTTCAAAAAAGTGTTGTCCTCAATGCTTGAGTAGTTCTGAATGCTTCTATATAAAATTCTCATCCTCCCGTGTAGAAACTTCAGTGGGTAAGTTCTTCCACTTGATGAGATACTCAGAAGTTGATCGATTTCATAGCTTTCGAGTTCTTGTTTCCATGACTGCTTCAGGTACCAATATGATTTTTCCTCCCTCATCAAGTTCCGGAAATATTGTTTGAACTAGAATTTTGTCACATATAAACTTCTTTAAGCATGAAACATGGAAAACTGGATGCACTCGTGAAGAATCAGGAAGCTCCAATTTGTATTTCATAGTACCAATATTTTTCAACACGTTGTAAGGACCATAGTACTTTGGCAATAATTTATTATCCTTCGTAGCTTACCTGAGGGACATTTGTTTGTATGGTTGTAACCGTAAAAATACCCAGTCTCCTACATCAAAACTTATCTCGCTGCGATGTTGATTGTCTGTAGTTTCATTCAATTTTATGCCAAATTTAGGTTATCCTTTAAGAGTTGGAGAACTTATTGTTGATGCTCCATGTGATCTTCCACTGCTTGAACCTTAGAATTTTCTCTTAAAGATGATGTCCATAAAGTACCATAAATGGGGTCATTTTTGCTGCAGTATGGAAGGAAGTGTTATACCACCATTCAACAAGAGGTAACCACTTGACCCATTGTGTTTTCTTATTAGATCAAAAATAGCG
This sequence comes from Pinus albicaulis, assembly GCA_034641835.2. NCBI lineage: Eukaryota > Viridiplantae > Streptophyta > Pinopsida > Pinales > Pinaceae > Pinus > Pinus albicaulis. The sequence continues at coordinate 72,206,818 of CM076579.1, read as the reverse complement.
AAGATATCCTTCCAAAAATTTATTCACTATCTCAGTTTGACCATCAGATTGAGGATGATAAGATGAGCTATGAGCTAGTTGAGAACCCAAACAAGAAAATAATTCCGTCCAAAAATTTCCAGTAAAAATGGGATCTCTGTCACTTACAATAATCTTTGGGTTTCAATGTAGCTTTTGAATTGTTTCCATAAATGCAATAGCCACTGTACTTGCTTTAAATGGATGATATAATGAAAAAAAGTGTGCATATTTTGTAAGTCTATCAACTACCACCATGATGACACTCTTCCCTTTGGAATTAGGTAAACATATGATAAAATCCATTGAAATATCCTCCCAACGTTGACTTGTAATGGATAAAGGTTGTAGAAGACCCGGGGTATTAATTGTCTCAACTTTATTTTGCTGGCAAACCAAACATTCCACCACAAACTTTTGAATATCATATTTAAGGCCATCCCAAGAATTTCTTTCTTCACCTTGTGGTAAGTTTCTAAAAATCCTGATTTTCCTCCTAAAGGAGAAGTGTGCAATTGCAAAATAATCCTTTGTTTTAGTTGGAAATTCTTACAAATATATAAGTGATCTTTTTACCATAAGGAATCATTTTGCAAACTAAATGTATGAGATGTACTAGGATCTTGCTGCAACTTTTGAATGAGTGTCCACACTTCTTCGTCCTTCTTCCATTCATCCCTTGCTTCGATTATCCAATCTAGTTGGATAATAGAAATGGAACAAAGCAATACTTTCACCTCTTCATCCTTTCTTGAGAGTGCATCTGCAACAACATTTAGCTTCCCTTTTTTGTAGATGATTTCAAAGTCATAACCCAACATCTTTATGACCCATTTTTGTTGTTCTTTTGAATATAGTATTTGTTCCAAAAAGTGTTTAAGACTATCATGATAAGTTTTTACCTTGAAGTTTCTTCCCATTACGTAAGGTATCCATTTATTTAGTGCATGTAGTATTTCTAACATTTCCTTCTCATAAATATCTTTATGTAAATACTTTCCTTTGATTGGATGACTTTCAAAAGCAATGGGTCTTCCTTCTTTCATTAAAACAACACCAATTTCATTTCCTGAGGCATCACAATCCACAATAAAGGTTTTTGTGAAGTCTGGCATAGCTTAGATGGGTGCTAGGAACTTTTTCTCTTTAAGATGTTCAAAGGCCTTAGTTGCTTTAGGAGTCCATGAAAATGCATCTTTCTTCAATAATGTTGTTATAGGTGTTGCTATTCTCCCATAATTCTTAATAAACTTGCGATAATATCCTGTTAACCCAAGAAATCCTTGCAACTGCTTTATGGTTGTGGGTGTTAGCTCCCTGTAATCAGTAAGATTGGCAAAGTCTGACAACAGGGAGAAACATCATTTCAACCACTTTGGGATTCTAGGATCTAGCCCTCCTGAATCCGGAGAGGGATCTCTCCAATAAGTGCAAAGATGGATTTATATTTGAGGTTTTGGGTAATGATATTAGGCTAGTTATGAAGGCCAGGGGTTTTTGTTTGTTTTGGATGGTTGAGCATGATTATGGCTTGAGTGGAAAGTTCTAAATGGAAAGAGTTTCAAAGGTGAGAGGTTGCAAGAAAATAGAACAAATTTGGCCAAATAGATGGATAATTGCAGGTTTTAGTTCATTGGGCTATGGAGTCATAATAGGGTTTAATTGAAATAGAAAGAGGCAAGAGTGGTCCATGGGGAAAGTCATCTATGTCTAAGGATCTCTTTAAAGTTTGACTTATGGAATGAAATGGTACAAAAAGGAGGGGAATTAAACAAATGAAGAACAAAGAGCAGCCCAGGATCTGGTAAGTACTTTGAAACAAGCCAGCCTTTGACAAACACTTAAGAATAACATAAAATCAATCCAGGATCTGGTAAGTACTTCGAAACTAGCCGGCCTTTGATATAATTTCAATAGAAAAACAATTAAACACAAGGGAAACACAAATGATAACAAAGAATGGCCTAAGATCTGGTAAATCCTTCGAAACTAGCCAGCTTTCAACACATTCCTAGGGAAAATTTCAGTCAGTCTTTGGGGATAAAACTAGGACCAGGGCTCACCACATCTTCCTTAGTTCATCTATACTTAACATGAAATGAAAATAACTTTCAAGAATAACAATTAGCTAAACAGGAGGACGAGGGAACGCCGGCATTCCTACTGCTTGAACTGAATTAATTCATTCCTAAATAACACAAATTTGAAGAAAACATTAAGATAAAGCTTATCAGTCAGAGAAGGGTATTGATATATAGTAAATCCTAACTCTATTCTTGTTGTTCATTATCAGAGAAGATGAACAAAATGGAAACATAAATAAAATAATGATTTACAATAAGAAATAACATCACCATAGACATAGACCAGGATCCCATAAATCAGCTTGTATTGATGCTTCAAACCAGTTACAGCTTTAAGTCCAGTGTTTCAGGTCAGCAATCATCTTCAATACTCAGCCTAACTATTCCATCACAAGAAGAGCTTCAAGAGCCTATAACACTATTTACAATCAAAAGTTAAGAGCTCAATTATATTTCAAAGTTCTGCAACCAACATTTTCTCATCTTCTATAGGAGTATTTATAGAAGGAATGAGGAGGTGGGATCTGATAAAAGATCTCCTAGGTCAATTAATACAGATTAATGCTTCTCGGCCTTTGAGGGGCTCAATGGAGAAGAGTACAGATATTCTCACTGTATTAATTGATTTACATTTAAGATTAAGCTTGGTGGGAGCTTTTGTTGACTTTTAAGGCTCTGTGTTATGTTATAGTAACTCTGCTAATATTTTTTTTGCATTAAGTTCCTTGGCAGAATTAACTATTCCGCTGCGCTGAGGCAAATATCTAGTTTTATGATCATAATTTGGCCTCTGTTGAATGCTTGTGGCTACAGGTAGCAATGGGTAGCTGAGAGGAATCAATTGGCCTCTGATGTGGCGGTGGAGGCCTTTTTTTCTGTTAAACATTTATGATTTTCTTTTAACTGTGTTTTAATTTGGAGGATTAGGCTTTTGATAATCAATATTAGCCGTAATCCCCCCAAACTTGTCTTCAATCCTCTGTTCTACTGTGTTTTAATCTTCGACACAGATACTCTTTTAATTTGATTAAATAATATTGTGTCTTGTTGATGTGCAGGGCCGCATAGGGGCTCATATGGCATCAATGCCCATGAAGTATTGATGAAACGCGGTGTAGAACCCTTTAGAATGATCTTCCTTTTAAATAAACAAAGCTCTGAGGATCGTCACCCTCAGCTTTATCTTTTCTCTTTAAAATATTTTGAAATTCATTTGAACCAGCACAAAACACACAACTATTATGAAATCCTACGTTTATTGGGTAAACTTCTTAGAAGGCTGTGGGGAGGAGCGTGGCCATTGGATGGCATCATCCAACGGTGAACATTTCGTTTGTGGGAGGTTAAAGAGGAAAGCGGGGAAGAATTAAGTCGAAACTGATGATTTCCCAGAGATCAACGGTTGGGATTGGTTATGAGTACACAAAGTGAATGAGTCACTTTATTTGGAAAATAGAAGAAAAGAAAAGAAATGGGTTAAAAACCTTTGTTTCAGAGGAAAATATGGTGAAAACGGAGTTTGGGGTTTAGGATGATCGTGGGCTGTCAGATGAGATCGGCCTACGAGATGAATGGCAGAGATTGTATGTTAAACACCTTTGGAATAGGTGGAGGGCGATATGTAAATGAAGGTTTAAATCCGAATTTTTGATCTGCAGAGATCAACGGTGGAGGGCATGCGCGATAACACATAACGGAAAAGAGGGAAAGGGGCTTCGGGGAGATAAACCACTATTTTCGGGCAGCAAAAGGGCAGGAGGCATTTTTGCCCTTTGGAATGTGATATGTGTCCCTGCCAAACACGTGGCATCAGAAAACTGCCCATTTCACATGCCCTTTGGAAAAATAAACTTCGTGCTAAAAGTCATGCGACTTGGAGTGTGGACCATGAGATCTGGGACCTCAGATCGAATGGAGGAGAATGAGTGTGATATGAGATAGATGCCTGGGCGGAACAAGGATGGGTGGTTTTGATCTGGGTCATTGGATCGAACAGATCAACAGTCAGGATTTTATCTGGGGAATAAAAGGAATAATACAATGGCGGAAGATGGGCTAATAAGGGTCGTTGATATGCAGAGATCAACGATCGGGATTTGGCCTAAAACATTAGAATGAGGGGTGCATAGATTTAAACCAAAGTTAGGAAATGCAATCTGGATTGTCCGATCTGGACACGTGGATGGTCCAGATGAAATCAGAGGCATTCAATCGGCAGGGGGAAGAAATTGCACAGTGCCGATGCGATTGAGCACTGATCGTCGATCTACAGATCAAATCGACGATGGGGAATGAATCAGAAGGTTATGAAGCGGAGGCAAGGCTAATGATCGGAGTGAACGTGGGCCGTAGGATTTGGGATATGGCGGATTGATCCAACGGTGGAAGATCCATTGCGGAATGCCAATCAGGGGGGAGAAACAAATGCACCCAACAAAAAGTACGATGTGATGCAGCACGGGCCGTTTGATCGGCTCAAGATCGGTGGTCAATATCGTTTTAAAACTCACACCAGCGGAAACCCTTTAAAACATAGGAAAACAAAAAATTAAATGAAAAACAAAGGTTTTATGGTGTCGGGCGGGTTTTATATATATATGAATTGAATAGGCACCCATCTACAGCGCCTTTGACTATATGGAAAACAAAAAGGGCCCGGGGCTTATGCATAAGGACCAATCGGGATCAGACGGTCGGGCCTTGTCTTTTCAATCTAACCATTTGGAATTTTTGTGATGCGATTGGCACTTGGGACTTTAACTCTTGGTCCCGGGTGAAGTTATATGGAGTGAAAAGCGGAGGGGGTAGAGTTTTAACAAAGGGACTCAATCGCATCGGAATTTTTGATGCGGGTCTTTCAATCTACCCATTTTTCATTAAAAAACATAACTCCGGCTCATTTAGACCAAACTTTGGGAAAGTGGGTTTTTTTATTTACAAGGGAAAATATCAATTGGGAAAGGATTATTCCAAGGTTTAAGCACCCGATTGCGGGCCCATGGATTATATGAAGTATTAATATGATCGGGAGCTGTGTACAAGGGCTTAATTGCATTGGAACTTTTTAACATGGCAAATAGACTTGCGCGCTAGGATTGTTGTGATGCGATAAGCGCTTAAATGGCTTAGCGCCTGGTTCTAGCACCAGGGCATATAATGGGGAAGTGGTTAGGACTTAGCCCAAGGGGGCTTAAGTCTGTAATACAAAAAAGGTGTTTTTAATGAAATTTTTTCAAGTTTTCAATGGATTTGGGGGTTTTGACAGAGTTAAAAAAGGAGTCTTAAACTCTGTAAAGGAGATTTTATGAAGGGGAACAGGGGAAATATGGAAAAGAGAGGAAGTTTATGAGGAAAAGAGGAGGAAAAATGGAGGCCATTTTTGAGGTGGAGGGAGAGGAAAAATGATGTTTTGCAGAAGTCTTTTCTTCATGGGAGACAACAGAATTTCTGAGTTGGAAATGGAAACAATAGTGAGGATTTGAACAAAGGGCCAGATGTCTTCAAGAGTCTTCAAGAGATAACACTTTTTAGCCATAAAATTTGTTGCTTGAAGGCTCCAAAAATGTTTTAGCCACCATTTGATATAACAAATTTTATTAGTGGCTAATAGTGGGGACTTTCCATTCCTTAATGGCTTTAATTTTGTTAGGGTCTACCTTAACACTCTCATGAGATAAAATATGACCCATATATTCCACCTCTTGTACTCCAATGAAAGATTTGGATGTTTTTGCATATAATTGTTTCTCCTCCAATAGTTTAAGCATCCTGTCAACATGTTGAACATGACCCTTCCAAGAACTTCTATAGATTAGTATATCATCAAAAAATACTAGCACAAAATTTCTAAGGAAGGGTTTGAAAATGGAATTCATCAACCCTTGAAATGTAGAAGGTGCATTGATAAGGCCAAAAGGCATGACCAAACATTCATAATGAACCTCATGAGTTTGAAATGTTGTTTTCAGAATATCTTCAGTATTCATTCTAATTTGATGATATCCTGAACGAAGATCCAACTTGGTAAAATAAATTGCTCCATGTAATTCATCCAATAATTCATCAATCACATGAATGGGAAATTTATCTTTAATAGTGAGCTTATTTAGCTCCCTATAATCTGGACACATGCGCCATGATCCTTCTTTCTTGTGTACCAATACTACTGGAGCATAGAAGGAACTTTGACTAGGTTGAATTATACCAGCCTCTAACATTTCTCCAATCATACGTTCAATTTCTCTGTTTTTGACATAAGGATATTTGTAAGGCATGATGTTTGGAGGAACACTTCCTGTAATCAAATGAATAGCATGATCATGATCATGAATAGGTGGGAGTCCTTTAGGAGTTTCAAACACCTTGGAATGAATGTCCAAGACTTTTTGGAGATCTGGAGAAATATATGATTTTGATGTTGGATCTTCTAGTGAGCATAATTGTGCAATTATGCCTCATTGTTATTTATTCAAAACCTTTTTTCATGACATTAGAGATTATTATCTCTCCTAGCTTCCCCGTGATACCCTGTAATTCGGTTTCCTTTACTTCCTAAAAAAATTTCAAGAAAAGTTCTTGAAAATTAAAAGCTATCATCCCCAAAGATTGTAACCATTGTACTCCTATTACATCATCAACACCTCCCATTGGAATGGAAAGCATTGGACTATTCAATACATATTCCCCCATGGTTATATTGATATTATGGAATTTTCCAGAGCAATTTATAGTTCCTCCAATTGGAACCATCACTTGACATTTTGGTGCTGGGTATATAAACATTTCAATTCCTTCACTACCTTACAATGAATAAAATTATGGGTACTACCCGAATCAATCAACACTATTACCTTTTTCTTCTTGATATGTCCTTTTATCTTGAGAGTTTGAGGAGTGGTAATTCTTTCCAATGCATTACACGATATGGTTGGAATAATTCTGTCTTCTTCTAGGGTAGGTTCTTGGTGTATATCCTCTTATTTTGAAGTTCCTTGTTCATTTTCTTCCTCCTCTTCACAATCTATGTAAAATAATTTCTTCTCAACACACTTATGACCTTTAGTGTATTTGCTATCACAACTATAGCAAACCCTTTTGATTTTTTTTCTTCCAATGTTTGTGGTGTCAACCTCGTAGGTTATGGAAGTCTAGGAGTAGCAACACTTCCATCTGTATATATGTGAGTGGTAGGCTTCCTTGTTGCCATAATTTTACATTCAATTTTGATTGCCATCCTAAATGCCTTATCCAATTAATCAGGTTCCCAAACATGAACTTCATGTTGGATGTTAAAGTCTCTATGAAGACATCAATCTGGTGTTCCTATGGAATATTAGTTACCCTTATATTCAATTTTTGGAAGTTCTAAATGTGCTCCACCACTGAACCCTTTTGTTTGAGATTTATCAATTGGCTAAATAAGATATTTCTCTTTGTATCCTCATAATGTGCTATCATTTCCTTCGTAAAAATTTACCAAGAATTTTTTTTTTTTTACGGGAGAAAAGCCATCGATACCATAAAAATGTATTTTGTTCTAAATGTAAAGCTACAATGTGTACCTTTTGTGTGTTTTGCACATTATTGAGATCAAAATATTTCTCCATCTGTAGTATCCTTGCCATCAAAATTTCTTATATCCATATTTGGAATATGATGGTTTTTCCATCCAACATTATAGTGTAGGAAATCACGATTAAATTTATTTTGTTCTCATCATGAGTTTCCTCTACTATCGTTTCGCCGTTAGGAAACATTTATTGTATCAACTTTGTCAAACCTTCCATTTTTTATTTTAGATCATTCTTCATTTTTTCATTTTTTTCTTCCATGTCATCCATCTTAGCTTCCATGCCATCCATTCCATTCTTAAAACAATCCATCTTAGGTTCCATGCCTTTCTTCAAACCATCCATCTTAGCTTCCATGCTTTTCTTCAAAACTTCCATTTCATTTTTTGTTGCTCTTTGCAAGAGCGAAATTTGGTGCACTTGCTCTTGTAATTTTGATATGTCATGTTGCATTTCTTCGTCTTCATGAGTCATAGTAGAGCATTATGAAGGCTTAATGGGTGTTGAATTATTTTTAGGGGGTATTTTAGAACCTAATACTGATAGCTATTCTACAATATGCCCTTGGAATCAATTCAAACTGATTTTTCACACAAGACTTATGCAATTCGAAAAAAATACACACCTTTTTCTTGCTTTTGAGGAGCTTGATATTGAAACTAAATTATCTCTTTGATTTTGGATCTTCAATATCTAAAATTCAGCCCTTTTAGTAGTGCTATAAATTCTCTTTCAAATGCCATAGGTCTGACCAGATTTGGATTCTTCAAGGCAAAGTTATGCCTAATCTCCCACAATGACCTAATTATGGACAATTTTAGTAGAGCGAACTTGTACAGTGTGCCACATGTCACTGTTTCCTTTTTCAGCTCTAAAATTGATACACAAGACACCATAGCCCATGTACTTGCAACCATTTTTTATAGAATTCCAATCTAATGCTCAGAGAGAGAGGGTTATGACGATTTTCCCACGCTCACCTCTTTGAGATGAAAATAGGAGCTAGAAAAAAGCCTAACTTCCACAGATCATATCTCTGAAAATATTGCAAACCAAGATCTGAAATTTTTAAACGAATTTTCTATGGATTTCAGCTCTGCTATGTAATAATTTGAGGTTCTAAAACTTTGTATAAAAAAAATTATATATAAAACTCCACGATGATCTATTTAGGTGAAATTCGGGAGTCTGAAAAAACTCTAACTTCGACAAATAATATCTCCGAAAATATTGTGAACCAAGATCTGTAATTTTTACATGTCGTTCCTCAGGATTTTGGCTTCACTCTGTAAAAAATTCAGCTTCTAAACCTTCATAGAAAAATTTATAGCGAAAATGCCACGATGACCTATTTGGAGCAGCGAAACCCTAGAATCCAAAGCTTTGATACCAAATGCAATGAAACCAACTCCAAAAATAGAAGAAAACAGAGATCAACTCCTTAGAAATAAGCCACTTTGAGGGGGGAACCTCCTTTACATTACATAAATGAACAATTCTTGGATGATACAAATGAAAAAACCTCCTTCTATATATAGGAGTCAATGGGGTCACAATATAGTCCTAGCCAACCTAACAATAATAGTGTAAGGGCACAATAATAACAATATTGGGGTTACAGGGGTACAACATTAACAATAAGGGGGTTACACTAACATAAATAAGGGACTATAATAGTAATATAGGGACCTAACACACTTCCTTAAGTTCATCTACTAGGTTGAATCTCATATTAGTAGCCTCTCATTGCATGGTTACCTCGGCTGGATGGTTACTTGGGTACATGTTGGAGGAGGGTATTACAGAGTGGTATTAGGGCATGGTTCAGCTATCGAACTGATGGGTGCTGTGTGAATCATGCGTTTATGTTGGTTTCATGTGTTTTTAGTATGCTTATGGTCTATGTGTTCTTGTTAAATATACATGGTGTTGGTCATCGTTACAATGATTTCGCCATGAGAAAGTTGTTGGTGTCGTTGGGACATGCGTTGTCATGTGTATATGACAGGTTATGTGATGTTGATGCTTTTTTATTAACCATGTATGGTTTCTTAGATTTTGTTACATTTTTTACATGCATCACTTGTTATTCTTGGTCACGTATTGGTCATGCTTATGTGTGTTCCATGTGTGTGTGTTAGCATGTTGTTATATGTTGGACATGCATTGGTCGTTCATGCTTGGTCACTCGTTGGTCATGCTTGTGCATTTTCCATGTATATTGGTATGGTTAATTTTATTTTCCATGAGGTCATTGTGTGTAATTAGATCACCATGATGATATTGGTATGTTATGATGCTAATGTGTTGGATGAGATAGAGTATGAGATGCAGATCATTAAAGTGAAGTTGCAACAATGAACTTTGGGATTAGAGCATATCATCATATAAGTTTGTATGCTTGGCATCCAAGTATGTGATTAATGGTTGTTGTAAGCATTAGGTTTACTTTTATGCTTGTCGTTATTATTTTTCTGGTTACATTTGTGATAAAAGTTAGTTGATTAGTGTATTCATATGCATTATGGTTATCTGTATGTCTTTCATTATATTGATTTTATGGTTACATACATGATAGATGTTAGTGAATTAGTGTGATTATATGTACATGTGTTTATTAGTTAGGAATGAACTTGGTGAGTATGTTATATGTCATTGATGAATATGTTATATGTTGACTTGTAATTAGCTTGATGATTGCGTTATATGTTGTTGATGAGCATCTTATAGGTTAACTTGTTGTTGTTATATGTTAGTTAGATAGATGGTTAGGGTTATAGAATCAATATCTTGATGTTATATATATCATGGTCAATTGTATTGGCCTATATAGATAGTTAGGGTTATGGAATTCAGATGTGAGTCGACTTATTTGTGACATTGTGTTGTATTAATCTAGGCTGATTGTTAATATGTGATTGTTATGGATGAATTAAATTTATTTTTGAATCTATGATGTGAACATGTTAGCTAGTTACTATTATGGATATCATGACCTCATTTATTTTTGAGTTATATGTTGTGAATTTATATCATGCTAATCTAGATAGAATTTGCAGACAAGATAACCTCCCACGAGATGCATTAAGGTATGAGATTGCTTATGTCGTCTACTCGGTGCTTGAATGTTCTATTATGTCATATATTTGGTATTTGAGTGTTTGGTATTTATTATGTTGTATATTTGTTGTTTTAATGTTTTATTAGTTGTATGATATGATTTTTTATCTACAAGTTTTCATGAAGAAATGATTTAGTCTTAACATGGTGGAACTAACGCAATATGTATTGAAATAAATTATGTGTACTTGAGTATAAGTAGGTGATAGTTGAGGTATTGTGATTTTGATTGTTAGTTTATTATGATATGTATGATATTATTGTTAAAGGTTGATTTTAGTTAATAGATATGATGTTTGATATTTGGAACATGCAATTGACATGTGTGAACAGTTGCATGGAAACATGCTTGGTATTAGCATGAAAAGGTAATAGTTTAATTGTTTATATAAATAACAATAGGTTGATGTGATAGTATATAGTAAGACTCAATAGTAGCAAGATAAGATAACTGGTATATTGTTATATTTATTTATGTGTTGACAGTTATGTAGTATGATGCATGGTGTTGCATGGAAAAAGAGATTGCCATGAAATCTTAAAGAAGGATCAAGTTGAGCTTTCACTTAGAGGAACTAGGAACCATGTGGATTGAGTCATGGTGTTTTTTTTTAAGTATTTTTCTTTTAGTCTTTTGTGATTTGGTTTCGATTGATTTTCATTTTTCAGTGTTTCTAGTGTATGGCCATACCACCTTGTTTTGGTGTCTTATTGCTATTGGTTTTCCATGGTCTTCTTATTTTGTTTCTTGTGGTTGTATTTTATGCCTTGAGTCTTGGGAATTGATTGGGTAAGAGGAAGTTAATGGAGTTCGGGGAGAGTTGTGTGATACCCAATAGGTAATGTAAGGCTGAATGGAGCTCAGTACATGAGTAAGTGCAGCAAAAGGTAAGATCATGAAAACTGGATGGATTGATTGAGTCCATTGTGGTAAATGTATGGTAGTAGGGAAGTCATGAGAAAGGAAATAGGAAAAGGTAAAGTAAATGGATATCAGATAAAAGAAGCCTTAGCTATGTTGGGAACATTTGTTCTCAATGTTGTGCATACTATGCACACATAAAGGGAGTCCTCTTAACCTAGACCTTATGATATCTAGAGATTGTGTTGAGATCATGATTATGTCGATGTTTATGTATGTATACATGCCTGTATGTATATATGTCATGTCTGACAGGGTTGTCATGTATCATGATTGTTTAATGCTAATGTTTATATGTATATGTGTGTGTGTGTGTGTGTTGTTTTTTTACAGGATCATGACTTTTTTATGCTAACGAGTATATATATGTATGTATCTATGTATCTATTTCACTGTATGATAGGGTTTTCAAGGATCATTCTTGTGGAGGAATGAATTCTTATGCAGGTTAATGGCATGAAGAGGTTCTTGGTATTATGAGGAATCAAGTTGTAAGAGTAACTCTGAAATATCTATGAGGGCAGTATCATGTGGATATGAATCAATATTATATGCTTGTATAATGCCTATGTTTATGATATGGACAGTTACTGTTAAGAGGTATATCAATGGCATGAAAAAAACATGATCTACGACATGTTAGGATAAGCATGGATAGTAGAAAGACACTAGAAGAAAGGTTACCTTTGGGGTCAATGTGTGGTCTATGGATGTACAATGTTATTGTTGTGTATATGTTGTGCGTGTTGTATATCCAGTGATTGTACCTATGGTGACGTGTAATTTTTCATATGTAGTATTGTGTACATATGATGTTGTATGATTTTTGTATATATGATGTTGCAAATGCAGTGCCAGGTATAGATGGTTCTATGTACAGTTTGGATATGTGGTTTTTTGTGCAAATAGTGTTGTGTGCATGTTGGATATGCGGTGTTGTGTACGTATGATGCTATGTAGATGTTGAATATGAAGTGCTATGTAAATATGGTGTTGTGTGCATGATGTACATATGTTTCTATGTACATTTGGTGGTGTGTGCATGATTGTACACATGGTGTTGTGTGCATGTGGTGGTGTGTACAAGTTTTACATGTGATGTTGTGTGCAAGCACTGTTGTGTACATGTCATGAATGTGGTGTGGTGTAAATATGGTGTTGTATACATGTCGTTTACATGTCGTGCATGTGGTGTTGTGTACATGTGGTATTGTGTACACATTGTACATGTGGTGTAGTGCACATTTATCATTGTGTATAGGTTGTGTAGGTGGTGTCATGTACATGTGATGTGGTGCACACGTTGTGCATGTAGTGTGTGTATAGGTGGTACTGTGTACATGTTGTGCATATGGTACTAGTATACATGTGGTATTTTATCCATTTCATACATGCTATGTTACAGACATGCGGTGCTAGATATGCGCATGGTGTAGTTGTGGTATTTGAACATGTGTATTTGTTATTTTTTACTCTGTATATGTGTATGCATTGTGTTATTGTACATTGTGTGTAGGTTATGTGTTGTATGTTGATATAGTTGTGGGTATTGTGTTGTATTGTAGGTGTATCTGTTGTATGTCTATGTAGGAATATGTACAGTGTTGTGTTGTACACCTAATGTGTGTGTATGTACATGTATTATGTTGTACACTAGGTATAGTTTTATTGTGTTGTGTTGTATTGTGCTTTGTTGTACACCAGGTGTAGCTATTTGTGTTGTGCTTTTTGAAGTATGTGGGTGTATGCATTGTGTGGTGTTGCATGCCTTGTGTGGATGTATGTTTTGTGATGTAGATTGTGCATATGTGTACATGAGTGAAGAGAAGCAAGGGAATTGGGTCTTTTCTAGGTGTGGCAACCGATCCAGTGTGTGTACATAAAGAATAAAGGCACAAGTAAGGATTGATCAAGGAAAAATATCGATATTTTTTTTAGTTTTGTTATGTGTGTGATCTGTGATTCTGACTTATGATGGTTATGTGTGATTTATGATTATGGTTTACGGTGATTTCATGTGATTCAAGATTTTAATTTATGATGGTTGTGTTTTGAGCTAACTAGATGTGATATGTTTATACATGATGAGTTGATAAAACAACAGGCTTGACTTGTTGTGATAGGAAGTGATCAGAATTGCAAGTGTACCTTGTTCACAAGCTACCAACGAGGTATGATTTGAGTTTATTTAAATTTATTTTGAATCCAATGGAAGTTATGTGCTTGGTACATGAATAATGGAAATTCCTAGTTGGGTGGTTGAAACTGACTGCAAGAATTAGCAGAATCAACAAAAGGAATTGGAACATGCAACAATATGCTAGTAAAGCACTTTGGGAGTAGGGCCATTGCAGGACACAGGTACCCAATAGTGTCCATTGATTTTCATGAGCATGATATGACCAATATGATAGTTTTGAGGCAGGTATATGCCTTGTTTTTTCAACCTTCTGATGTGAGGAAGCATTGCCAAGGGATGGAATGCCCGAGATGGGGGTGCCAGCAGAACTTGGAAGGTGTGTGATTGCATGGTAGGGGGTGACCATATTTCCCAAGGGACTGTGTAGCAAATAAGGGAAGGTCGTGGATGAATTTTTTTGGTCATTAGCATTGGAATATGGAATCAAATGCACATTGGGAGTGTGCCCTGGAACAATGAGCTGGTAATTGTTCATTGAGGGTAAAAAAGCGCTGGATTGTAACACTGGACATTGGATGCAACTTTGATTTTGGCAATGGATTTTGGACTTCCTAGGAAGGAGTTTAATACTGGTACTAGTTTTGAGGGTGGAGGTGTGAGCCTCTGGATTCCCTTGTTGTTGATATGGGCATCGTAACCTTCTATTTTTTGGTTGAGGAAATGTGTATATGTGTATATTATTGTAAATATTGTATCGAGCTAGATTTATAAAGGTCCATAAACAGTATGGCTATTTTTTGGTTGACGCAAATGTGTATGAGTATATATGTGGTTGTTATTATAAATACCATAATGAGTTGTGTTATAAAGCTCTAGTACGCATGTTGGCTTGAGGGGTGCTAACCCAAGTTTAGATTTTATGGATAAACCAACAAACCCTCCAACTATTGGCCCTTTTGGCAGTGATCTTCTTGCACAGACCAAAGTCTCACCCGAAGAAGTATGGGGGGGTGATGGAAATAGGTTTCTGCACCCTGAGGGAGAAATTAATGAAGTGGTCCTCAGTAAAGCCAATTGCGAACTTAAACAGATGCGCGCAACAACATATAGCAGAATCACAAAGAATGCGTAGTCTTTAATATAATAACACAAAGTTGTTGTTCACCTTAGTATAACATAACTTAGATTAGATTTAAACAATGAAAATACTTAAACAGACCTATCAGCCATCAATAAGGATTCATAATCATATCATATACCCTTTCACAGTCATCAATAAGTAAGATAGATAATGTGATCTCATCAGAATATAAGCAATAAACAACTCAAATGCATAACACAATGAACTTGCCAAAAACTATCCTTTCTATTAGCTTCAGATCTCTCAATCAATACATCAACTTTCCCTTACAAAACCCTTCTGTGTGCACATCTAGCAGAGTCTGCACACAGCCAGGACTAGGTCTCTGCGCATACATCCAGCGAGAGCCTCTTAACCCAACCCAAACACCCTTACACACACATAAACTTATCACGACATCAATAATTCATGACACAATCGAACTACCTATCTTAGACACAATATATCTATTTATATTCGCCTAGCATGTAGATACTATGGTCTCAAACCATGGTTTGAGGCCCATATTTTAACCTTAAGCCCATGCACATCAAAATTTAGGACTTTAGCCCACCTCAAATCCCCCTGATTCCCTTTGCATAGCACGCACATGCAAAATTATACAAAATGAATTAAAAAATTGTACCTCAGGGGACCCCGCTCCAATAGGCCCCCAACACAAACATGTGACTCATCCAGAGTCACTGAGGTGCCTACTCCTTGATCTTAGCATGAAGCGTGCTGAATTTTTTTTTGAGAGGGAGCATTGATTCCAAACTTTGCGTTGTGACAACCAGTGCTTGCTAAACTAATTTTTCAGTGGTAGATCCTTTGGCAGCCATATCGATGCTATGCTAAGTTTGTTGGATGGCCTTCAATGTGGTTTCCAGTGTCTCTGAAAGCTGAAGTTATTCTTCTACCCATAGCTTTATTCGTTCCTTCATTATTTGGTCCTTATGACACAAATCTGCAATCTCAATTTGAATTGTTTTGCACTCTTGTAGACAAGCGAGGAGTTGTGTAAGAACCAATGTGGCTACTATTGTCTTGTTTCCATAAATTGAAGCTCTTTCTGGTGGATTGAATTGCACAACTACTACACTAACAGGTCATTTGGGACATATGTCCAAACACTCATACGTTCATCGAATAGATTGTCACATTGAGTGACCATTGAAATAACACTATCCAGAGCCTGTTTTACGTTCGCTTCTCTCTGCACGTGCACCTCTGGTGGGGTTTCTGGCTGCAACTTGGTATGGAGGTCTCTAATCTGCTGCTCATATTCTACTCTAATAGTTTGTACCTCTGTGCACACTTCTTTCACCACAACAGCCAATCCTTCGAGTTTCTTTGCATGCATAGTTGTGGTCAGGACAACTGAAATATCTTTGCAGACATAGTGGATTTTGGCCTATAGTGTAGTGTGCTAGGCTTCTTCTTCTCTACAAGTTGCTTATGCCCTTTGCTACTATTGATGGGCTTTCTCGACCTGATGCTGTGTATCCTTGTTTGGCATATGCACGATATCTTATCTATACTAAAGCTCGTCCATGATCATGGAATGTAGGAGATGGATTTTACCTATAGGAAACACTGAAATACTAATGTGAACATCACCTGGACCTCTAAATTGGAGACACTGGTTTGCATCCATCTGAATAGCTAGCAGGGGGATGCGAACAAAATGTCCATCCCCAGAGGCTGGTAGAGGAACATCAAGTGGTTGCACACTCGTGACCTGCACACTGGTCTGGCTCGCCTGAATCACACTCTCTTGAATCTGGCTCACCTGTACTTTAAGATCCTACAATCCAAATTGTACAAGTTCCAACACAGACTGGTAATGAACTTCCATGTCTATCTAGCGATCCTCAGTTGCAAATGTGACTGTATTAGCTATTTCATTTAATTCATCCTCTATCAGCGTTAGGACCTCCTACCTTGCCATTTTGGAATCTTTCTGCTTTTTGCACGATCCTCTAGCAGCCTGAGAGACACGCTTGGTGCCTTTGGATGTTTCAGATTCTCCTATCTCCTTTGGCGCAGATTCATTCTTATCAGGCACTATTGTTGTGTCAAAAATCTCTCTAGTTGTTGTGGGGGTTGATTCCTTCAATGTGGATTTCTATTTGACCTTCTTTGTCACTATCTCTGGAACTAGATCTGTGGTTTTCTTGGTGGCTTTCTTCGTTGATTTTCCTGTCAAAGTGTGTTGCTTCATTGGGGTAGGTGGTGTCAACTAGGTCGGCGTCCATTCTGCTGTTAGACTTACTAAATCATCATTTGTCACCAAGTATGGAATCTCATACCATACTCCCTCTACGATGCCTTTTTAATGGATATGAATATTATGGAAATTAACATTGAAATCCGCTACCATATTGTATTGATCATACGAGGTAGGTGACAGTCATGACTTTTACAGCACTGCTTGGTTCAATGTAGCATTATACAAAACCCAGAAAATTTTATTTCCTTTGCACGCACCAGGTCTAAAGAGTTCCATAATATCAAGTAGCATGTAGCTTTTCACATTTGTGGCTCAATGTCTCAGAATTTTGTATCTTCTGGGGTCCTCCACCCAATTAGCACAATCAATATGAGGATCCAAGCATACCGGAAGGGTTTTCCTTCCTCCTGTGCCTCGCACACATTTTCTAAAAATTCTTTGCATAGGTAACTGCAACAATTGTAAATTATTCCTTTTTCATTGGGTCTTGCAAGCACAATCACATGCAAGGGCACCTCCTTATATTTGCACCTACGCATAATCTTGCAGGCCAAGATGAGCATACCAAAGCGCACTGCAGGGTTATTTATTTCCTCCATAATGAATCCCCTAGTCTTCCTTGTGAAGTTATACTTCTTCTTGATTTGATTTGAAACTTCATTCTCCTGCACTTTACCACCAAAGTCAACAATAGGGCCAGCCCCCTTAGCAAGAAGATCTGTGATTTTATGGATTATTTCTACGCAACGGGGATGCGCTCTCCCAACTAGAGCACGTCATCTTGGAATAGAGCAAACAACTCTTTGATGCAGATATAATTGATGGGGTTGTGGGAAAAATGATGAATCTAAAGAAAATTGAGTAGGCCTACCTTATGCATACCTAGCACCCCCTTCTTTGGCTTGAGGTGCACAACGCCTCCTTCATAAGTCACCTGATCCAAATATAGTTCTAGCACAAGATCTAGGACCTTATCGACATCAATGATGTCCCAATCATCAAAGACGAGATGCAGAATATTTGCGAGGATTTCCCCTTCCATTGGGAAATTCTCAGCGATTAGGGGTACTTAGATACTCGTGCGCACCTTGTCTAGGTCCTTAGGTTCCTTTACAGATGGTTTGCATGACACAATGTAATTTGGAAACCATGAGAATGGGGCCACTTCAACCACATCCTCGTCTTCTTCTTCAATGGTTTCTGGGAATTCTGCCATAGCCCTTTTCATTTTCTCTCCTACTGAAGGGCGTGGTCTTGGGGTCTTCTCTCGGGGATATCTACGTGTTCCAAAGGATTCCCCTTTCTTAATTTTAGATGGTGCAGGTGTTTCCATAAGAGGCAGTTTAGGTGCAACAAGGTCATCACCTGGTGTCGTGGCTTTCAACTTTCTAGGAATTGTATACCCCAGCCCTGCTAGGCGCAATGTCTCCTCAAACCATAGATCCAAACAAGACATAGACACAGTAAATGCAATGGCAATAAAAGAGTTCAAAGCACCAAAATCACTCAGAAAGCAAAGGGAACTATTGCAACCATATAGGTCATATTTATACTTGTGGTGCATCTTCAACAACTCCTTATGCATTAATGAGGCTCCATTACTGACAAAACGGTGCCAAATCTGGAAAAATCCCTTCATTAAATGCATCATAGATTCTCCCAAAAAAGGTAATAAACCTGTCTTATCCATCTTTACTATTTCAATGGCTAGTTTTGACACCCCTGCGACCCAATCAACCTCCTCGCATAGATACTGCATGTGCGCCGCACCTTATTGCGCATATAATCCAGAGCTAAGGATAACCACTGACAGATTGTCCCCCCAACATAGGCTTGTTGACTAGGTAATTCAAATCATATCGATTAGGGTCTGTCGCATCTCGTAACAATTGCAAACTTATCTGACATTCGTCATCCTAATGGAATTTCACACCTCTTCTGAGTAAACTGGTCATGGGAACAATTATCTACTCATAACTTGGAATGTGCTTCCTGTAATATCCAACAATGCTCATCATGGGGTGCACTTGTCTAATATTCGCAAGCAAAGGGATCAGGGTTCCATCGACCATGCATAGCTCCCTAGATCCCACAAGTGCCAATTGTCTACAATTCACAGTCTCCCTTATCGACGCATTAATAATTTCTGGGATCAAATCTCAGTCATCATGTTCTGAGCTAAATGTAAGAACAAATCTCTCTATCATCACAGACCATTCACCAGTGCCTCTGCGTAGCTCTGTTTACAAGTACGATTCAGTAGGCACCTTTCCTAATTTTTGAATAAACATATGGACCCATTCAGGTCTTGGTTCTACACCCCATACCTAATTCCATTTGGCCAAATGGCTACGCGGATCATCTTTGCCAGAGTATACATCCTCCATTTTAGTTACTAGACATTCAAACCGAAACCTCATCATACGCACATATTCCTCCCAGTTACCCATATTTTCCTGATGAGTTTCCCACCATCTTATTGGAGTAGCGCGCAAGCCAAGATCCAAATCATGGAATCTTCGTCCTTCATTCACAGTCCTTTCTAGCTCTCCTATAAACATGTTGACATCATTTGAGCCATCATAGTGTGGTAAATCATATACCTCAGGTGTTATACAATGAAGATATCAGATCACATGATTACAACACAACGTAGACACCTCATGCAATCGGTTCTGCTAGTTTTCTAGTTCTTCATTAAAGTCTGAAAAAATAAGAACTATCATTCTCCCACTTAAGATTCCCTCAGATTTTGGATTAATCCAGTCTTCCTCACACAAAGTTAGCTTATATATTGGATGAATCTCATCCTCAACATGCATTGGTTCAATATACCTTTGGCCTTCTGCAGGATCTAGAGGAATGATTACCTTGACTCCATTACTTTCAAATTCCATCCTCATTCTCTTTAGATTGATAACACCATCTATGTCAATGGAACAATCCAATCGTAGAAGAGCAGGATAGGGATCAGTATCATCTACAATTTTTACGACTTCAAAGTCTGTCGTCACCTTAACACCCTCTATATTGACCACAACTTGTGACAGCCTCCCTAAAGAGATGATATTCTGCTGGTTGGCCATGCATAGGTGGATAGTAGACCACTCTAGCTTTGGCTCTCCCATGCGCTTCCATGTTTTCTTAGGTATAGCATTAGCATCTGATCCCATATCTAAAATAACTTGGTCCATTTCATAAGCAAAAATATGCACAGTCATATGCATCTCTCTACCCGTTCTCTTCTTGTTCTTGTATATTTTTATTGACTGCTCGTTGTTCTACAATGGGTTTTTCTTTCTCTGTGCAATTATCTATCAATGCCTATAGATTTTCAACAACCTTCTTGTTCCGCAACAACTTTATACATGCTTGTAAAAATGGTTTAATCTCCTCATCTCCTCCTGCTTCCTTCATTGTTCTACCATATGTTTATGTACTTCCTTCTACAAATTATTTACATGCTTCAATAAAGGTATCTTTTGCGCATTGAAGATTAAAACCTTATTTATTTTTAGGTGCTTTATAGATCCATACATCAGTGGCCGGTTTCTTTCCTTTATCTTCATTGGTATCTACACCACTCCTGGTAACCACATTCACATAGGGATCTTCTTCATGAGTTTCTGTTAGCCCCCTATAAATTTTTTGACAAGAAAACAGGGGGCTAAATGTTTTTGAGCCTTCAAGGAATGCATTTCCCCTGAAAACACATCATCCTTGAAGCCTCCTTGTGCCTTTTGTCCTTTGATAAACCCCGTCTGCTGATTCCCATTATAAAGCCTCTCTGTTTGTGAAGAAATGCCTAAAGGCCTCCTTTTCACTCTTATTTCACTCCCTCTAAGCCTTTGTTTTCATCTTTTTTCCCTCCCATTCTATTTTCCTTTTTCCTTCCAAATTCTACCCATGCCCCTTGTTTGGTTTAATTCGCCACTTATCCCCTTATCGTTACCCTTTATAGGCCTTGAAATGCATTAAATTAGGGTTAAAACCCACTTTCCAACTTTATATTAAGGCCTAAGCCCCTTTTCTCGCATCCCCCACCGATCCGCCCATCGCACAATCCCTTGATCGCGTCCTCCCTTCGATTCATCGCATCGTGATATTCTACGATTGCGACTCGCTCGCACCATCGCCCGATCGCGTTATCGCAAGTCCTTTCCTCCTCTGATCGCTCCGACCTCTGATCTGCCCAATCACATTGTAGTTCTTTGCTCCACGTTGTGATTACCCCTCCGCCCTAATTGTGATTTGCGATTTGCGATTTGACCCCTCGGGCCCCACAACTTAACCCCCTCCGATTCATACAATAAAGGTTTTTCCCTTTGTAAAATGGAAAATCGTCATATTTTGTTTTTACAAAGGGATTTCCCCCAATCGCATCGCAAGTTTTGTGTTGATCACTCTGCTCTGCTCCATCTCCCGATTGCGATTTGCGATTGTGATTCCCCCGACCCCATCTCTGCCGTCGATCTCACATAAGATCTGACGGTCCTGATCTATCGCCCTTTGCCCATGACCGGGTCCCACATCCAAAGGCTCCGCTCCATTGTTTTTTCATGTTTTCCATTCTAATTCGCTCAAACTTTAACCCTTGGGTTTTAAACTGTGCGATCCTTTCTCCGCCACTGTTCATTGTTTCTATTGTTTCTCCACTGCTCTGCCACCACTCCTCCGGCCTCCGCAGCATGTCTCCACCACTGCCTAGGTTTTGTGACAAGTTATTTCATTATGCAGGGGTCACAGAGAGGCCAAATGAAACAACATAGACAGATTAGAAGGGACCGGACCTGTTAATTGAAGATTTAACACTTAATCCCGTGATCAAAGGATGAGAGCGCTGTGAAGACCAAAAGCACACCAGCAAGTCATAACAGCGCTACCTAATAGCAGAATGTGTTTTTCCAAAAGTACACCTCCCTACAGCAGTTTCCATGCCGCTTCGAGCCCAAAAGCAGTTAATTGCACTGACAAGAGCTTCTTAAATACTGTCAGGAGCACCATTATGAAGCATGGAGACCTTGCAGAATTTTCAGCCAGTGCATTTATTCCAGAAGGCTAGCGCAAAGCTCCAAACACTAGAAAGGACTCCAAATAAATATCCGAGGTCAAATCCGACCCGACAGAGATCTCCAAAACAGCCTACAGAGTACACACAACGCTGCTGAGCCATTAAGCAGTATGGGCATGAACACTTCCACCACTCTGTCTTAATGAGATACATTTAATGTTCATCTACCCCTGTTATTCTCATTCTCCTATATGAAATCCCTGAGAACATATTGGAAAGGTGGTTGGTTGTTGTTGTTGTTCGGTTGCTGCCGTTGTTGTTAGAGGGATTCATTCTGACTGTTAGAACAGTATTGGGAGGGAGTATCAGAGTAGTTGTTATGTAGTAGGCTGGGAGGAGAAGTTTGGATTGTAACAACCATTGAGCTCAGTGTATGTGACTGGTTTTGCATCAATTAATCAAAGCAAATTTCACAGGATCCTGGTCTATTACTATTGGTGATGTTTTTCTTACTCTGTCTATTACATTTCCATGTTGTTTCATTTTCTTCTGGGCTCGCATCAGAAAAATGGCATAGGATTTACCCTTGTTAGGTACCCTATGTCTCTGCTCTCCTTGCCCTCAATGTCTTCTACTAAATGTGTTATCTGAGGAATTATTTCAGTCAATTTAACCAGTGTAGTGGATGTTATTTCCTACTCTCTGATGTATGAATTGAATGTATTAGTTCTTAGATGTTCTTGTTTGGTTTAAGCTGGAAGATTTGGGAGCACTGGGGATTAGAGTTAGCCCTGTCCACTAGGATCCTTGTGCGACCAGCTGGCCTTTCTAAGATCTCTCTGTTAAGCTTATCTCTGTTTTCCCTGGAGCATGCTAAATCTGACCTGGAGTTAAATTATCTCTGGTCCGATCTATAAGCTGCCCCTTTGTCCCTCCTTTGAGAGTTGCCTTTGAGTATGTCCAAGCAGGTCTGGAGTTAATTGACCTCTGACCTGGTCTATAGACAGAAAATTGGTTGCTTTCCTTCTTTCACCTTCTTTCCCTAATGTTCCATCCCATCATCTATCTAAAATGATCCTTTAGTGTACATGACTTGCCCTCTGAAAGCCTTGGCTAGTTGTTGCATGTAATCTCCTCTCATGACTCCATAGCCCAATGGATGGCACTCTCTTAACCTACCCTTTTTGATGAAACATCCTGCTGCTTTGCTCCTTTCTCTAATTACTTTCTCAGTCCATGATCTCATGACCAACTCAGCAACCAACCAACCAAATCATTTTAAACCCCCCCCTTTTGTGCTTCATAACTAGCCTAATACCTCATTTTGAGCTCCAAAGATATATATCATTCTTTTTTTATGGAGAGATCCCTCTCCGGATCCAGGAGGGCTATATCCTAGGATCCCAAAGTGGTTTGATGTTGTCTTATCTTTTGGTATTGCCAAATCTGCCAAAACATAGGAACCCCAACATAATGGCGACTCCGCTGGGGATGAGACCAGTCAGCTTTGATTTGGTAAACCACTGTGGTGGACAGTAAAATTGTAAATCATCTACCTGGCGACTCCACAATTCCTGAATGATTAAAGGACTCCACTAGTGATCAGTAGGCCAATGATTATCTATGTATTCACAAGACTCCACTGGGAGACCATCTCGCAGTACAACATCATCCATGCCAAACATCCAGTCACTTCACTTATGGAAGACTCTGAACAATTTACAGAAATACATCCAAGCCTCATATCAGAGTTTCGGTATGGAATAGCAAGTGTACTGGAAGAAATTTAATGGGAGGACCTTCCAAAGATTGTCCCTATCAGCTCAGCACTCGATACTTAACCTGTGCTTAAAAAAATGTTTCTAGATCTGGTGGTTGAGAGATATGAAGCTGAGATTGAACTTCTGAACTCACAAGAGATAACATATGAGTTTAGAGACCCCAGAGCATTTTTGGAAAGGCTCCCTCCCCCCAAAAGAGAAGAGATTCTGCTGCTTTTCGAAGTACAAGAAGAAGAAGATGATCCGGTTCTCAAGAGCCCCTTTGAAGATGCAGTGGAAGATGCAATAATCGAAGCTGCCCAGGACGTAGATGGCCTACCAGCCATGGAAGGCCTGAAATAAGAAAGTGTACATCATACGTTCGTTGATCCTGTGGCAGAGTACATGGAGGCCCTGATTTGCTTGAATACTCCAACATTGATCTTTAGCACAGGCCAGATTCATCAGAAATGGTCACTACTGATGGTGACCATAGTTTTGAAGAACCACACGCAGAGCACCCTGTGGTTATCTCTGACAGGCAGCCAGTGCTCATATCCTTTTTTGTTACTGCTTGACTGTCTGCATTGGCATTATTGTATCACCTAGAACATCAGAGATTTCCAAGTAGGGTAGGGTAGGAAGGATCAATAAAGCTCAGTCTGTGAGCATGTAGTTAGTTGTTTTTGATTTCTGCAAAGTCCATCAAGTTAGACTGTCTAATCCTGGCTTGACTGTTTTTCAATTTGTCTTAGAATGTAGAGAAGAAACCTGCTAGACGGTCTAATCCTAGCAGGTAGTAGTGTAGGTAGAGAAACATATGAGACCAACAGTCTAATCTGGTCTCATGGAGTAATAAGGGTAGAAGTAGAATAGGTTTATTTTCCTGTTTGTAAAAATTGATGATGTAAAGGGTCTGCAAGTCCAAATGCACCCAGAAGAAAAAATGTTAGGACTATAGTGTGGGTAGGTAGTTGTTTGGGAGAATTTTACTGCTGATATGATGTCTCCAGGATTTGTGGCAGCTGATCCAAGAAAGAAAGGGATGTGCCAAGCAGCAGGCACCTGACCTACACCAAAGATCATTCTCTGAATTCTTGACTCCTTCAAGAAGAAGCCATCCCCATGTGGAGCCACTGTTAGCCCCCTATAAATTTTTTGACAAGCAAACAGGGGGTTAAATGTTTTTGAGCCTTCAAGGAATGCATTTCCCCTAAAAACACATCATCCTTGAAGCCTCCTTGTGCCTTTTGTCCTTTGATAAATCCCCTCTGCTGATTCCCATTATAAAGCCTCTCTGTTTGTGAAGAAATGCCTAAAGGCCTCCTTTTCACTCTTATTTCACTCCCTCTAAGCCTTTGTTTTCATCCTTTTTCCTTCCAAATTCTACCCATGCCCCTTGTTTGGTTTAATTTTCCCCTTATCCCCTTATCGTTACCATTTATAGGCCTTGAAATGCATTAAAATGGGGTTAAAACCCACTTTCCAACTTTATATTAAGGCCTAAGCCCCTTTTCTCGCATCCCCCGATGATCCGCCCATCGCACAATCCTCTAATCATGTCCTCCCTCCGATTTATCTCATCGTGATATTCTGTGATTGCGACTCGATCACACCATCACCCGATCGCGTTATCGCAAGTCCTTTCCTCCTCCTCCGATCGCTCCGACCTCCGATCCGCCCGATCGCATCGCAGTTCTTTGCTCCGCGTTGTGATTACCCCTCTGCCCCGATTGCGATTTGCGATTTTCGATTTGACCCCTCAGGTCCCACAACTTAACCCCCTCCGGTTCATACAATAAAGTTTTTTCCCTTTGTAAAATGGAAAATCGTCATATTTTGTTTTTACAAAGGGATTTCCCCCAATCGCATCGCAAATTTTGTGTTGATCACTCCGCTCCGCTCCATCTCTTGATTGCGATTTGCGATTGCGATTCCCCCGAACCCATCTCTGTCGTCGATCTCACATAAGATCTGACAGTCCTGATCTATCGCCCTCCGCCGATGACCGGGTCCCACATCCAAAGGCTCCGCTCCATTGTTTTTTCATGTTTTCCATTATAATTCGCTCAAATGTTAACCCTTGGGTTTTACATTGTGCGATCCTTTCTCCGCCACTGTTCATTGTTTCTATTGTTTCTCCACCGCTCCGCCACCACTCCTCCGGCCTCCGCAGCATGTCTCCACCACTGCCTGGGTTTTGTGACAAGTTATTTCATTGCGCAGGGGTCATAGAGAGGCAAATTTAGCGGCCAAATGAAACAGCAGAGACGGATTATAAGGGACCGGACCTGTTAATTGAAGATTTAACACTTAATCCCATGATCAAAGGATGAGAGCGCTGTGAAGACCAAACGTGCACCAGCAAGTCATAACAGCGCTACCTAACAGTAGAACGTGTTTTTCCAGAAGCACACCTCCCTACAGCAGTTTCCATGCCGCCTCGAGCCCAAAAGCAATTAATTGCACTGACAAGAGCTTCTTAAAGACTATTAGGAGCACCATTATGAAGCATGGAGACCTTGCAGACTTTTCAGCCAGTGCATTTATTCCAGAAGGCTAGCACAGAGCTCCAAACACTAGAAAGGACTCCAAAGAAATATCCGAGGTCAAATCCGACCTGACAGAGATCTCCGAAACAGCCTACAGAGTACAGACAGCGGTGCTGAGCCATTAAGTAGTATGGGCGTGAAAACTTCCACCACTCTGTCTTAATGAGATCCATTTAATGTTCATCTACCCCTGTTATTCTCATTCTCCTATATGAAATACCCGAGAACATATTGGAAAGGTGGTTGGTTGTTGTTGTTGTTCGGCTGTTGCCGTTATTGTTAGAGGGATTCACTCTGACTGTTAGAACAGTCTTGGGAGGGAGTAGGAGAGTAGCTGTTATGTAGTAGGATGGGAGGAGAAGTTTTTATTTTAACATCCATTGAGCTCAATGTATGTGACTGGTTTTGCATCAATTAATCAAAGCACATTTCACAGGATCCTGGTCTATTACTATTGGTGATGTTTTTCTTACTCTGTCTATTATATTTCCATGATGTTTCATTTTCTTCTGGACTCGCATCAGAAAAATGGCATAGGATTTACCCTTGTTAGGTACCCTATGTCTCTGCTCTCCTTGCCCTCAATGTCTTCTGCTAAATGTGTTATATGAGGAATGAT
This sequence comes from Pinus albicaulis, assembly GCA_034641835.2. Taxonomy (NCBI): domain Eukaryota; kingdom Viridiplantae; phylum Streptophyta; class Pinopsida; order Pinales; family Pinaceae; genus Pinus; species Pinus albicaulis. The sequence continues at coordinate 72,179,669 of CM076579.1, read as the reverse complement.
TTCAGTAAATTTAACCAGTGTAGTGGATGTTATTGTCTGCTTTCTGATGTATGAATTGAATGTATCAGTTCTTAGATGTTCTTGTTTGGTTTAAGCTGGAATATTTGGGAACAATGGGGATTAGAGTTAGCCCTGTCCACTAGGATCCTTGTGCGACCAACTGGCCTTTCTAAGATCTCTCTGTTAAACTTATCTCTATTTTCCCTGGAGCATGCTAAAGCTGACCTGGAGTTAAATGACCTCTGGTCCGATCTATAAGCTGCCCCTTCGTCCCTCCTTTGAGGGCTGCCTTTGAGTATGTCCAAGCAGGTCTGGAGTTAAATGACCTCTGACCTGATCTATAGACAGAAAATTGGTTGCTTTCCTCCTTTCACCTTCTTTCCCTAATGTTCCATCGCATCATCTATCTAAAAAGATCCTTTAGTGTAGATGACTTGCCCTCTGAAAGCCTTGGCTAGTTTTTGCATGTAATCTCCTCTCATGACTCCATAGCCCAATGGATGGCACTCTCTTGACCTACCCTTTTTGCTGAAACATCCTGCTGCTTTGCTCCTTTCTCCAATCACTTTCTCAGTCCATGATCTCATGACCAACTCAGCAACCAACCTACCAAATCATTTTAACCCCCCCATTTTTGTGCTTCATAACTAGCCTAATACCTCATTTTGCGCTCCAAAGCTATATATCATTCTTTGTTTATGGAGAGATCCCTCTCCGGATCCAGGAGGGCTAGATCCTAGGATCCCAAAGTGGTTTGATGTTGTCTTATCTTTTGGTATTGCCAAATCTACCAAAACATAGGAACCCCAACAATTTCTACATGAACCATATGAATATTTTGCGTTGGGGTCTGTGTATTATTTTCTTGCATTTTAGAAATCAAGACATGACAATATTCTATGACATGATCAAATTGTCTATAGTACTTGCAGGATATTTGTGCTGGATTCAGAAAATCATGCACATAGTGACCAGCATCTCCACAGTTATAGCAAATGGCTTTCCATGTTCCTTGGCCTTCTAATCCACCTCCTCAACCTCTTCCTCTACATTGGAATCCTTCGTGCCTAGAAGGGGATGCTAGTGATGTAGGCTCAACCTACATTCTATATATCTCTTCTTTATCTAGCATCATATCATAGGTACAACAATGTTTCTCATCATGCCCTAATGACAAATAGAATTTTAAAAATAATTTCTTCGAGTCAGGTTGATATTTCTCGATCCTTGGGCAGGAATCTATGTCACGTAATCCAAAAAAAATTCAGATAGTGAACCACATAGGATTCTTCAATGGAATAGGAACTCCAACATTCAAATAATTTTTAAAGATAGGACACTAGTCTTTATGGTGCCCAGAAGCTTTGCATTTTATACACCATAACTCTATGCATAAATCCTTGCCTTTGTCTTTGCACAGACTTTGAATTTCTAGATGCATGGCTTCCAACTAATTCTGAATCTATTGAGTTCCCAGTAAAACAGGTTTTGGGGTAGCCTCCAACTTCATTACGACCTCCATAGCCTCAGCTTGTGTGGAAATATTTTTATGACCTAATGGTTGGCGTAGATGTGGGAGAAACATAGTAATGAACCATTCCTTATGCCAAGTATCATCAATAACAAATCCACCATCTCTTATGGTGCACTTAAACCTTTGATTAACCTTCCATACAGATTCATTAGGCTCCTGATGAATACCCTTCATTTTTTTCACCAGATGCGCATATGACATAGGTTTCTTAAAATTCTCTTTAAGGGACAATTTAATTCCTTCCAAGGTAGCATTAGGGTTTGCTTGAGGGTACCTAATGTACCAATCTATGCACAATATTGGAATGTAGTAGCCAACTCTGCTTTTATAATATCAATATTATTAACTTTTTGAGCCTGCCATACAGCCTCAGTCACAAACCAAAAGTGATCAATGTCCTCATTTCCAATTCCTCTGAAATTAGGTAACTTCATTGATGTTGCCATATCTTCTTCAAGGGGACGTGGAGATGGTGGTGGAGATGGACTGCGCAGTGGAGTAGGCAATCTGTGATGTGAGTTGAGAAGTGGAGTGGATGGAGTGGGAAATGAACTCAAGGGTTTCTATTGTGATGAGCTCTCTTCTTCAGAATCACTTGTGCAAGTAGTTTCTCGTTCAGGTTCACTATCAGATCTAGGCTTCAAAGGACTATAAATAACTTTTTCAAAATCTTCACAGTATTGCACGTAGTTGGTCCTCTTTGATGCATTCAAGCAATATGTTAACACAGACAACCCCGTTCACACAATAGAATTTTTAGAAATAATTTCAATTAGCGCAGGAACTTACCTCTAGGGTCTTTGAAAAACCTTCCTTTTGCTTCAAAATATGACAAAAATTGGTCAACAGAAAATTGAGTCACAAATCCTCCCAAGAGGGGATCAATCTAATGATCTATTACACATGTGATATTATTATCAAACTTCTCTACTTGCTGGATCAATTTAGGAATCCACTCATTTACTATGTTGTCTTTTATGCAGTGATGGAATTCAGCTAAGCGCGACAACCATTTCTAAAGTTTGTGTGCAAAAGAACAAAATAAAATTTCATGCACTTCGGTATAAATATATTTTTGTACCCACTGCCTATCAGATAAATTAGTACTTATATTCTCTTGGAGCGCAAATTCAAGTATATTTCTATCCAACCAATCTTGTAATTTGTTTCGTGACGGATGCCACAAATCAAATCTCCCTCAAAATTATCCTCATCCTAACAAAAGAACCATTTCTTGGCTCGAGGGGTCCTGACCCAAGTTTAGATTTTATGGATAAACAAAACAACCCTCCAAATACTGGCCCTTTCGATAGTGATCTACTTGCACACACCAAAGTCTCACCTGAAGCAGTATGGGGGGTGTTGGAACCAGGTGTCTGCATCGTGAGGGATAAATTAATGAAGTGGTCCTCAGCAAAGCTAATTTCAAACTTAAACAAATGTGGGCAACAAAATATAGCAGAATCATAGAGAATTTTTAGTCTTTAATATAATAACACAAAGTTTTTGTTCGAAACATGCCATTAGATTTTATGCGGGAAGCGATGGCATCTAGGGTTTATCTCGTTTCCAGCTTCCATGCCGCCGACCTGTACTCACCCTACGCGGATCGATCAAGCAGCTTTGGACTGCTGGTTTCTTCCATCAATGATGAATCGCCTACATTCCATGCCGCTCTAGATAGCAGCGTGGACAAAACTCGGCCCCCTGCTATGGTATTTCGTTTCAGGCGCCCCCTTCAGATAAAAGAGGCAAGGCCTAAGGATGGAACGGCTGAGAACAATACATCTTCTCCTCAGGCTGCGGCTCTTGGGGAGAATGATTATGATCTGAATAGCGGCTCTATCCCTTTCAATCAGCTGCAGCCTTCCCCGAACCACCAACTTTCTGTCCTTCAATTTCAGAATTCGTGGAGATACTTGGATCTGCTTGGAGCGCGCCCATGGGAGCTCTTTTGGGCGGAAAAGGCGGATCACCAGAGTACCTGCTGCCTCTCGTCTCAGATTTGCAGAGGAAAGCAGAAGTCTGATCACTCTGCCTCGTTTCAGATCCAGATCTTACTCCTTTCTGGCAAAACTCTGCTACAATGGGTGAGCTCTTCGGATCTAGTGCAGGACCTCAAGCAAATCCTGCAATACAAGCTGGGGATTCCCTATGCATCTCAGCGACTCCTCCACGAAGGTAAACAACTTGAAGATCTTTACCCCCTTTCTTTTTACGGCATTAAGAGAAATGCTTCCATCATTTTTACCCTTCGTTTGCGAGGGGGAGCTGTTGGACAGTCATCTACAGGTGCGGCTTTTTCATACAAAGATGTTTTCCATGCTCAGATACCTAAGAAAACAGATCCCCCAACTCAGGCTCCAAAACCATTTTTGGTGGAAAAACTGGAGGAAACCCCCACCGTTGAAATAAAGCATCCAACGCTGGATGAGCAAATACAAAAGTTTGCAGAGCATGCCATTATTTGCAGGTTTAATGGGCTATGGCCACGTACATCAGACCTCTACCAATGGATTCACTCCAACTGGACAAACAATTGCAAGGTTCTACTCTGCTCAAAGGGTTTCTTCATTGTAGTGTTTGCTTTTAGTGAGGACTACCAAAAAGCATTAACTGATGGCCCAAGGTGTTGGGGTTCAGCAGGGTTATTCCTCACCCCCTGGTTCCCAGATTTCGACCCCTCTACAGCAGTCATCACCAAGCTCCCCATCTGGGTCAGACTTCCTAATCTCCCAGCGCATCTATGGCACTTTGTTGTATTCCAAGGGATCGGCAATACTCTAGGCCGCTTTCTGGCTACAGACCCCTCTAGAGGGGAAAAGGGCATTTACACCTTCACCAGAATCTGTGCAGAAATAGACATGAGCAAAGGTCTACCTGATCAGATTAACCTCAAAATCGGAGACTTCCATTGGACTCAGACCCTGGACTATGAGAACACAGCCTTCCGATTCCGGAATTGCCATAACACAGGGCACCTTCAGAGCTCTTGTCTCTCGATGCCTGCCCAAAAGAAGAAAGCCAATATTAAGCCGAAATCCAAAAGCTAGAAACCTCATGATCCTCCCCCCATGGATGATTTTGATTTCAGCTCAGATGAAGAGGAAGGGGATGCGGAAGGAATGGACGCAAAGCCGACACAGGATCCGCCTTCGGCTTGTACTGAGGATTCCAATGCCCCACCAAACTCACAGAAAAGAGCTCATGAGTCCTCTCCATCGGATTCAGATAAGGAGACCTCTCCGTCAGCCCTGCTCAGTTTGCAAATCATGCCAGCCCAGCAGAATCAGCTTGGCTGGGTCAAAGTTGGTAAAAAGAAAGGAAAAAAATGCCGGATAGTTGATTCTACCCACGCTGGGTAGACTCCCCTGTTCAGCTCTTGTTTCTCTGTTTTTGTTACTTCTTGCCTAGCACTGCTCTCTTTTTGTTCTCACTTAGGGGCCGAGGTGGATAGTTCATCCTTTCCGGCTGCCCATTCTCTTGCTTCTCTTGGATGTAATTTCATATTGTACCATACGTTCTCTTAATAGAATTAGTTTTACGGAGAAAAAAAAAAACACAAAGTTTTTGTTCACCTTAGTATAACATAACCAGATTACATCTAAACAATGCAAATACTTAACCAAATATATCAGCCATCAATAAGAATTCATAATCATATCAGATACCCTTGCACAATCATCAATAAGTAAGACAAATAATACAATCTTATCAGAATATAAGTAGTAAACAACTCATATTCATAATACAATGAACTTGCCGAAAACTGTCATTTCTATTAGCTTCATATCTGTCAATCAATACATCAACTTTCCCTTACAAAACCCTTCGACGCACACAACTGAGACTAGTTATCCATGCACACAACCAGTATGAGCCTCTTAACCCAACCCAAACACCCTTACAGATGCATAAACGTATCACAACATCAATAATTCATCACACAATCGAACTACTTTGCTTATAAACAATATATCTATTTATATTCACCTAGCGTGCAAATACTATGGTCTCAAACCATGGTGTGAGGCCCATAGTTTACCTTTAAGCCCATTGAAATCGAAATTGAAGACTTTGACCAACCCCAATGTCCCTTAACTCCCTTTGCACAACGCGCACATGAAAATTCATACAAAATGACTTCAAAAATTGTGCCTCAAGGGACCCTGCTCCAACAACACAGTATGATTTTCATGATGGTTTTTTCTTTTTAGAAATTTATTCATTGTAAATAATGGAATGTGCTGTGTTATAAAGATCTATAGGCATCATGTTTTATTTTACCAATTTTTTGGTTTGTAGGTTTCATTAAACACCAAGGATAGTGTTCCCCCAAGGGGGAGGGTTTTGTAACATCCCTGGTTAAAAATCCATGTAAAAATATACAAGACCATGGTTGATAGGATGTGTATTCACAACTGAATGGTGGGAAAAACATCCTAGTGAGTGTTCACTTCGGGTTATTATAGCTAAGGAAATTGGAAAAGGCAATAGCAAAGGCTTTGGAAATGCATGAGGCATTAATTGGAATTTTGTTTATGAAAATAATGGAAGATAGGAGATAAGGAAGGTGAAAGGTCATAGGTTTCATGTGAGGAGAAAAATGAAGGAAAATAATGGAAAATGAATAAAATAGAGGCCTCATTAATAAAAATTCTTTTGAGGATCAGTTGGAAAGCTTTTTCTCAATTCAGTTTTGGAGCTCTCATTATTCTCTACCTCTCTCATAATGTTGAGAACTTAGTGTTAGGTCCCTATATTACTAGTTTAGTCCATTATTATTATTACTATAGCCCCCTTATTGTTATTGTTGTGCCCCTGTAACCCCAATATTGTTATTATTTTTCCCTTACATTTCTATTGTTAGGTCGGTTAGGATTATATTGTCGACCCATGGACTCCTATATATAGAAGGAGGTTTTTGTCATTTGTATCATCCAAGAATTGTTCATTTATGTAATTTATTGGAGGTTTCCCCCTCAAAGTGGTTGATTTATAAGGCGTTGATCTCTTTTTTCTTCTATTTTTGGAGCTGGTTTCATAACATTTTGTATTAGAGCTTTGGATTCTAGGGTTTTGCTGCTCCAAATAGTTCATCGTGCTATTTTCACAATAATGTTTTTTATATGAAGGTTCGGAAGCTGAAATTGGTATAGTGTGAATCTGGAATATTGAGGAACCTCCTATAAAAATTTCAGATCTTGGTTTGTAAAATTTTCAGAGATATAATCTGGGGAATTTAGGGCTTTTTTAGGCTCTCAAATTTCAACTAAAACAGGTCATCATGTAATTTTCACTATAACATTTCGTATCTGAAGTTTCAGAAGCTAAAATTTTTGAAGTGCGAAGCTGCAATCCTAAGGAACCTCCTATAAAATTTTCAGATCTTGGTTTGCAATATTTTTGGAGATATGATTTGTGGAAGTTAGGATTGTTTTAGGCTCCTAAATTTCATCTCAAAGAGGTGACCGTGGAAAAAAAATCATAACTCTCTCTCTGAGCGTCAGATGGGATTCTATAAAAAGTGGCTGTAAGTACACAGACTTTAGTTTTCTGTATATAAATTTCAGAGCCGAAGGAGGAAACAGTGACACGTGGCAAGTCGTACAAGTTCGCTCTACTGAACCAGTCCATAACTAGGTCATCATGGGAGATTGGGCATAAATTTGTCTTGAAGAATCCAAATCAGGTCAAACCTATGGCATTCGAAAGAAATTCAAAGGGATAATTTAGGGCTAAATTTCAGATATTGAGGATTTGAAATCACAAAGATAATTCAGTTTCAATATCGATCTCCTCAAAAGCAAGAAAAATGTGTGTATTTTTTTCGAATTACATAAGTCTCATTTGAAAAAAATTAGTTTGAATTTATTCCAAGGGCATATTGAAGAATAGATATCAGTATTGGGTTCTAAAATGACCCCTAAAAAGAATTCAACACCCATTAAGCCTTCAGAAGGCTCTACTATGACTCATGAAGATGAAGAAACACAACATGAGATATCAAAATTACAAGAGCAAGTGCACCAAATTTCACTATCGCAAAGAGCAACAAAAAATGAAATGGAAGTTTTGAATAAAGGCGTGGAAACTAAGATGGATGGTTTGAAGAAAGGAGTGGAAGCTAAGATGAATGGTTTGGAAGCTAAGATGGATGGCATGGAAGTGGGCATGGAAGCTAAGACGAATGGCATGGAAGCTAAGATGGATGACATGGAAGCTAAGATCGATGAAAAAATGAAAGATAACATGGAAAACATGAAGAATGATCTGAAAGTAGACATCGAAGGTTTGGCAAAGTTGATACAAGAAATGTTTCCTAATGGCAAAAGTATAGTAGAAGAAACTCATGATGAGAACAAAATAAATGTTAATCGTGATTTCATATACTCTAATGTTGGATGGAAGAACCACCATATTCCAAAGATGGATATGAGGAAGTTTGATGGGAAGGATCCCGTAACATGGATACTACATATGGAGAAATATTTTGATCTCAATAATGTACAAAACTGTTTGCGAGGGAGAAGGTCTCTTGGGCAAGACCCAAGTTCAGGATGGAGGCCAACAATAATTTCCACAGTAGTCTAGCACAACGACGACATTTTCACCCTGCTCCGAGGAGCAGAGAGTCTCACCCGAGGCATGTTGTGACCTTACTAACGTTAGGATCAGATCAAATATCGATCAAGCATAACAGATGCATAAACCATATAGAACTAAGTACTCCAAATAAGTGTAAATACTCACATATGACAATACTTATGAACATATTCAGAATGATAACCAAACTTTTAAAATAACCCGCACATTCAACTAAACCAGAACATAACACAGAACTCAGAACAACAACCTCAGATCATGATGTATTGCATTAACAACAAAAGACCATTACAATGCTCCTCAAAGCGATCCTGGTAGAATTTATTATAATAGAGTCACATAAGATAGAACAGAATGAACAGAGAAAGAGAGAACAAAATGAACAACACGAACAGAACTCTCCTACGGCTCTTGTATACTGATCCCTACTGTGCCAACCTCCTTTCTCCACTGTCCAGCTCCCTATTTGTTCTGTTGCCACTGCGATTGAGAGTTATTCCTTCCTTTCCACTCGGGTACTTGCTGCTTATCTCTGATCATCCGAAGTTCTATTGCTTGTCTTATGTTGCTCCCTTCTGCCATCTGTGCTTGATTCCACAACAATCGTGCTACATGTTCTTCAGTTCTTCGTAACTGTGACAACTCTCTATTTACCATGGTCATGTTCTACCACCTGTTATCCACAACTCAAAATGGTTTAATTTCCAAAACAAGGGCCCCAATAGGCCTTGACCACATCCTATTGATTCGTCCTGAGTCAATTGTTTCATACTGCCTCAATCTCCATCGATCTGCTTGCCTCCATGGCCCGTTCTGTTTGCTCCCTTTCTTCTGCTTGTCCAAACAAGGGCCCCAACTCTGGGACCTTTGTTAATGCTAATTTTTTGAGCTCCCAGAAGCTAGCAATGGCATGTTCCCATCCCTGCATAAGCAACTCTATTTCTGTCATGACTTGGGCAACCTCTTTCTCCCCTGAGACGATCGGTAGGCTACCAAAGATGTTATTGATCTGAATGTTGGCCTTAGCAGATATTTCCTGCATTTCTTGGGTAGTAGTCTTCACAGGCTGCCTTAGCTCTCAGAGTGCTTGTTTGGCTATTGTTGAATGCTCCTCAATTTTTTGTACGTGGACTTCCAGATCCTCCACTTGAGTGTAAAATTGGTAAGTCCATCAGGGTCTGTGGCTTCTTGAATCTCCTTCGATACCTATTGTAGTTGTGTCGAAACTGGAAATGATTTCAATGTGAATGAGGTTAAACACTCCTGTAGACCCTTTATTAGGTCATACACTTCCTTTGCCGAAGTATTCAAAGTTTCCTTCATCCCAGTTACCTGGCTCTGTTTTTCTGCTATCTTCTCCATGTAGACGACCGCTGGGTCTGGTAGCGTGGGTCTGGTTTCCAATGCTGCTTTTAGTTCCTTGTTTTCATGGCTGAGGTTTGAATAGGCCACTCTGATGTGAATGGATCATTCGACTATGTCATTATCTGATATGTCCTCTGGTATCTAAGTGTTGTAGACCGTTACCGTGGGCCAAAGATCCTAGAAAACCTTTGTCACCGTATCATGTTGGTCCTATAAGGTAGTTTTCTCTATCTTCAATTGTTCGTGCTCTTCAGTAAGCACGATGACTTTTACCTATTGTTGCTCGAATCTCTACTAGAGTTCTGTGTGAAGCCCTTCGGCCTGTTGTGTTTCCCGTTGGATGAAATTATACAACTGTGTCGTTCCCCAGGTCTGCATACTTTCCGCTCTAAATATATCTTGATTTGGCTATCGCTCTTGGAGCAGCTGACCGCTTGCAGTGGACTTTGTTGAGTGCTCCTGCATTGATTGTGGCAGTGTTGGTTATGGCAGCGGATTATTAGGGTTGCCCATGTTTGGAGTGGGCTACATCTATTGAAATATCAAATTGGCTTGCTGAAATGGGTTCATCTCAGTGGGCGAGGGTGTTGTATCTGCAGTAAAAGAATCCCCTCGACTTAAAAGTTCTTGGAAATTAACCTGTTCAACTAGGGCTTGGTTAACTACAGGTACCACTTCTGTACCGGAGTTAACTTTTGCCTCGGTGTCCCCATTTGTTTTACTTTTCACTCTGACTGGGTCAGATATGGTGGCTGATGTGGAGGGTGTGTGACTTGGATGGTCTCTAGAGGTGAATGAGGTGTGGGCCGATGAGTGGTAAATGAGAGGTGGAGATACACGTACATTTAGAAAATAATAGGGGTTGATTGGAGGTAGCTCTTGAGTTACTTGGGGCTCTGTCACTGGCTCTTCTCTGATTGGGGCCCCCGTATCCATAAGTTGTGTTTAATCTTCCCCCGTGAGATCAATGACTTGTCTCGACACTGTGATTTTTTCCTTCCTAGCCTTTGGTGTAGCTACGGGTGCCTTTGAAGCTTTACTCTTTTTGAAAAGAGCCATGGTTTTTGCTGGTGGTGAATTAAACAAATTAAGTGGTATGGTTGTGACTAGGGGGGCTGCGATGGAAGAGGATGTAGATTTTGAGTTCTGAAATTCCGTAAATGTGGGAAACAAAGGGGAATCACTTGTTAGAGTTTGGACTACCCTATTAAAGCTTTGTACCTTTGTATTCAACTGCTCGATGATTGGGGTCAACTGTAGTCATGAAATTCTAGCCATCACTTCCTCCAATGTTTCTCCTGGCAGCGGATCCGGCAGTAGATCCGGCAGCATGCCATAAAATGAATAGACGTAGACTCTGCTTCTGACCTCCATTGCTACCCCTGGACATAAACATACTTCTGTGTGGAAATTTCGCTCATCGATCTGAAACTTCAATAGCTTCATATTGAAGGTCAACTCTAGCACACATGTTGGCCTGATGAAGGTTTTCTTATGGCTAACTCCAAACCATACTTGTGCATAATAACTGTCCAGCAAGTTCCTTGGAATTCTCTACTGACTCATCATGACATCAACCATCTAGTTGTACCAAAAATTGAATGCTTACTCATTCATCTCCTTAGTGTTGGGGTCCCCTGATGCTTTCCAAGTTGTGAACTTCATTGCTAATGGTTGGCCTGTTGCCACTTCCAGAGGTTGCCTGATTCCTAAAAAATTCCATTTCCACATTGCCAGTGCCATTACAAGATAATCATCGATGAACCCAATGGCCCTCTTATAGTTCTCCTCATAGGCTTCGAATAACTCATTGAGTAGAAACGAGTACCAGTTTAATTGTGCCCCCTGGATACGATGTTTCGTAACCGAGATGGTATCCAGTGTACACTCCCCTTTTGTGTAATGCCTCATCGTTTTTCTTGCAATCAAATAACAAGAAAACTTGACCATTGGCTTGTTGATCAAGTCTATCTTGGCTCCTTTTCCCCCTCTCTTGGTGTTGTACTTCCTATAGTAGTCACCATCTCCAGCTTTCTTCGCTCTCTTAGACACATTTTGGAAATTCGTGGAGACATCTCTCCCTTCTTGCGATAGCCCGATTAATCTGTGAATGTCTTCCACATGAATTAGTATTTCTCTTCCCAACCACAGCGACCCATTGTGGAGTCTTCTCAACAGAAACTTTGCGCACTGCATCGCAACCCCAGTAAGGAAAAATAATAGGAGATTTTTTAGGTTCAGTATAGTGGATTGTTAAATACCTCTGAACTCTGGAAGTACTCTTGCTGCTTCTTGTCCCGCTTCTGTGGCATAATTCTCCAAGTAGACATGTTTCTTCATTACTGGATATTGGAAGGAGTCCGTTAGGTGAGTATCAATCAATGACACGCTATCATATTTGCCTACCAGGGACTCCATCTTCTGAATTATTTCATAGAACTCCTGCTCAACAACTGTTGGTGCTACTCTGGTCATTTTAGCTCTTCTCTTGTACACTTTCAGAGTGACTCCTTCCCTTTCCTTATGAGTTCATGCTTCTGGATATCTCCTATTCTCTTCTTTTGGTGTTGTTTCTCTTGCTACCTTTGCTATTTCTGGTTCTAACTCAGACTTCTCTGAAATTCTAGTGATTTCTTTCATGCAAGTTATATAAGTAACCGACACACATGAGGTTGATAAGACCCCATAACTAATTAATTTTCCCTGCCTTCCCCCGCGGTTATAATTGTGTGATTAGTTATCGAGTTGGGGTGGGTTCTAACAAAGTTGATTGTGGCTTCAGGATTTGGACGGACATGATGGGTGATGATTATGGCTTATTATGGAAAAATTATTGCGGTATGGACGATGCTAATTGTTGTTCCTTGAGAAACAATTCCTTGCTGTGTAAAGGAATCCATGCTCAAGACATTAAAGATTATGTCACAAACAAGCGTAAATCTGTCTCTGTTTATTAAACCTTCAAATATTAATAATATATTCTCCAAATATCAAATCTTTACAAGTTCTGCAATGCCATGTTCTCTTTATGTTGAAGTGAGCGAATGGAAGACGAAGAAAGAAAAAGATTTTAAATTGACATGCTGTTTAAAAACAGAATCTACCATTATAAAATCCTGAAGAAGTGAGTAACAATAAAGCTAAAATAGAGGAGCGCCCATTAAGGATATTTAACTCTTAGATACACAAATATCAAGAGACCTACAGCTCAAATCACTCTACTTTATTCACAGATATGGAATTGAAATGAAAACTAAGAAAACTCTTCAACACAGATGGAATGATGGAAACTTGCAAAACTTTTCATTCATTCAATATTTTTCAGTACAAAATTACCCTTCAGGGTCCAAAACTCGGAACCTTCTTCCTTCTTTCTACTGTCTTTAAATACAATATGATCAAAATGGTTTCCAGTAAAGAAACCGATTCTAACTAATTCTAACTGCTTAACTGCTCACTGTAGTGGAGGTACATGCCTCGTAAAGTTCTATTACATTTACATGACTTCATTTAAAACATGATAAAATGTGATAATCCCTAATCTAAGGGAGTTGATGCTCCTGAAATAGTGGTTGTCTCAATGACTATTGGTGGCTGAACGGCTACTTGTGGCTGAGTGGCTGGAGTTCCCTTTTCTGTGTCCATAGAAAATCTTTTGCATTCTTTCCAGAGCTTATCCTGAGTCGTCGGAGCGTTCTTATAACGATGATATTCCAGTCTAAACACAACAACCTGAAAGTGAGTAAGATTACCTGTGAATAATGTCTTCACCATCCATAGCAGAAGGAAATGCCTTTGTAAGAAATTAAATACCGTTTCTCCCTTTAAAACCCGTGTCTTCTCATGCCTGCCATCTGCTATGCTTTTTGCAAATATCAATTGATCTTCATAGAATTTCCAGGACATAATCTCCCCTCTCTCCTTCCAGCATGAGGGCAAACCTGTTCTCGTCAACTTGTCAAATGATATATCAAATTTCTTAATTATCTCTTTAATTCCCTGTAACCGCTTCTCTGCGGCCTTTAGAAGGTCGTTTTTCATTATCATTTTATTTACCTCTTCAGCATAGAAGTACCTATCCTGTATCCCCATATCTCCTAACTCTTCATCTGTCTTGGCATTAATAAAGTTTATGAATTTTCTGGCCCAATTCACTCTTTTAATAGCGGCCTACTTCTCAGATAAAAGCTCCTTTTCATGCTTTGAAACAATGCTTTTCTCTCTAGCAATTATATTCATGGAATCCCATTTTGACTGCATTTCTGAAATAATCTCATTCCAGATGATATTCTTAGCTTTAATAAGAGAAATATTTCCCTTTAATTTCTCCTTGAGCTCTTTGATTTCATTCTCAGCTTCCTGTAGCTTCTGCTTGTTCTCATGTGCTTTTCCTTCCCATCCCGGCATCATCTTGGTAACTGTGGCCAATTCTAACTGGGCTTGTTTACAATCTCTTTCCGCCATCTTTAATTATGTGTTTAGCCGAATAACCTGGGCTTGAGGATCAGCTTCACCTACAAAAAAATCAAAAGTACAAGTATGGTTCTCAATCTGATTCTGTAAGGATATAGCAGTCTGCTTTACCTCAGTGAGTTCTTCGTCCTTCTTCATCAACTGCTGTCGCAATTCCTCTTTCTCCTTTTCAACCTCAGCTACTTCGGCCGCCAACGAGTGCTCTGTAGCTGATTATTTCAACTTTTTCCTTAATGAAGATATTTCCGCTTCTGCACTTTTCATAAGTTTTTGAATTGCGGTTTTATCATTTGGATCCACACCGATTTTCATAATGATCTTCTTCAGCTCTTCATTTTGAGTAGTTAATGCCCTTGCATTAGCTTTCTCCATTTTGCATTGTTTTATGACTTTTGCAAGCATGTTTTCAGTCTTGACTGCTGTAGCATTGGTCTTGCTCAAATCATTTACAATCAGCTGACCGGTCTGCATGTGAAGATTCATTTTGTCCCACAAGGGGATCTTTTTAACATCCATGACTATGTTTAACTTCTTAAAGCTGCCCGAAGGTCCAAGGGACATTCCTGTCGGATGTGACAGAGCCATCTTAAACTGATCTTTCTCCAAATCCATCACAGTCAATAATCTGGTTTGGTCAGCAGGTATATGATGCTCTACTTGTGCTTCTATATTGGCTTTTATCCTCTGGTTCCTTTCCTCAATCTGTGTGAACACTTGCTTCATTGAAGGAGCTTTTTCCAAATGAAGTTCCTGCCTACTAGGAGATGAGGGGCAATCTTGTTCTTCATTGACCTGGAGAGTAAAACCAGGTGAATTGGAAGAATGGTCCTCTGCTAGTTTGGTCCTTTTTTCCTCTCGGGGCTCCTCATCATCGATTTCAATAACATCCTCTCTACCTCTTTTTCTCATTCTTTCCAAAATTGCAGGTGTTTGAATACTGGTCTTTGATGAACCTGACCCTCCTGGATTAGCCGGTTTCTCCAAATCAGGTTTACTTACATGAGAAAATGCAGCATACCCATTCTCAACCCTTTTCTGAGAAATTATTCCATGTGGATCATAGGGCCATTTCTCTCCCAACAACAACTGCGTCCCTTCCAATATTTTTGATACTTCTTCAAAAGCTTGTCTTGTGTTGACAACAAAAGGGCCTACACTCATAGGCAACTTGTACATCAATCCTTTCTTCATGGGAAGAAAATGAACTTGATCTACATTAAGTCTTTGCCTTATAAATTCCAGTGCAAAAAGTCTCATGGGAACAAAGGTTGGGAGCCTATAGGGCTCAATACTAACTCCATACAGCCTTATCTCAGAGTAATCTTCAAAAACAAACCAGTCTCCAAATTTACAATTGGGTCCTAACTGTAGGAACTCCTGGGCCTTTGGCAGAAAGCATGGAGGAAGAGTTCCATTCAGAATTTTATAAGCAGTAGACATGAAATGGTCAGCAAATTCAAACAACGCGGCTTCGTTCTCCTCTTTTCTAACCATATTGGTCCAGAATAAAACTAACTGCTTATTTTTATTACTATCCATTATATTTAAACCCACACTCATGAACTCTTCAACATTTTGATATAAAAATAAGTAAAATACCAATGATGGAAATCTGAAAAAACCTGTTAGAGGGTAGGCGATCAATTGGGAATTTACTACTTCCTGCCAAAAAGACGGGATGTCTAGCACCACCCCTGGTTTCATCATCAGAGTGAACATCCCCAAGACTGCTTTATCAATTTCGTGATCATCGTCTCTTCCCAAAATCTCTGTAATGCAGCTAAGAACTGGCCTATACTGAACATTGAACGCCTCCAAACTGAACTTTCCCGCTTCAAATTGAGTTTTCTCTGGACTTGGTATCAAAAACGACATGCAACGATTAAACTCTTCATTTGAAAGATCCTTGAAATACTGAACCAACGAGTCTTTGGAGAACTGCAATGGAGACTCATCTTCTGGAAAACATAATGCTTGACGCATTAATTGTGTTGAAACCTGCAGGATATTTTCCCCCTGAGAATTCATAACGAAACACTTGCCAGGTACATAGACGAAACTAACCAAGAAATGAACTCGGGGAAAAATTGAGTTTTCGGAACACAAGCGGACAACACACCCGAAATTTTCATAGCAGAGAACACAGGGGACTTGTCAGTGTTCAGGGTTACTTGGTAATGCAATAGGGGGTGGTTGACGGATGACGTGGTATCATGAACATCCTTCTCGCTATCCAGGAGGGGACTGAGACTTGATGAACCAGACAACGATGTTCGCTTGGCCATGGCTGACAGGAATTTGGAAGCAATTCGCGGGGCAACGGATAATGCAAAGGTGGCAGGACGCGGTTAAAAAGGGAAAACAGTCACATATAAACCAAAACGGGACAGAAGAACCCCTTTTATAGGCTACAGGAATCCATAATAAATACAGGAATGACGTGGAAAAATAGTTGAAAGTGGATGACAGTTGTTTTCCATCTCAGCTGATGACGTCATTGCGGGGGGTCTGTGAGTATGGTGGAAGATTTTGATCCATACCCCCCGTAATAAATCCCAGCCGTTGATCACGGCATTTCCAAGATTTGACTGGTCAACTGCGGGGGGTCGGGATTTGATAACCGACGGGCTAATTCACCCCCCGCAATAGCTTATCCAAAAGCTTCTTCTCTGTGATCATCACTTCCGCTCGGGAAGCTGCTCGGGACTTAACTTCAAATCATACATATCGAAAATAAAGAAATACATTGCATTTTTTTTATATACTAAAGTATAAATAACTTCATACTGTAGCATATTTTCGCATTTATATTATTTTTTTATTATCTTTTTCTCTTTTAAATTGTGAAAAATAAAATATAAAAGGATATGCAGATAATGATCTACAACATCTGGCTCCACCTGGGGATAGTGTTTTTACCACGAAACACTAAGAACCTGCAGATTAGTGCCTTCACCTCGGGCATGGAGTCACATATTGCTTGATGAAACTGTACAATGATCACACCGGATATATACAATGATGAACAAATAGCTGCTTAATGCTGAAAATAATGCTTGAGATATTGCCCGTTCACAGGCATATCCAGCACTTCTCCTTCAAGATCTTCCAACATGAAAGTATTATTTCCTCTGACTTCATTAATTTTGAATGGGCCATACCACAAGGGATCAAATTTACCATGTTTCCCTTTGTCTTCCCTATGTGTATCCCATCTCAATACTAAGTCTCCCTTCTGAAACATGACTTCTTTTGTTTTTCTATCAAATACTGCCTTCATCTTCTGCTGATAAGTGAGCAAGTTGTCCCGAACTTGATTTCTGGTTTCACTTAGTTCCATCACATTGTTCATTCTTCTGATCATGGCATTTGTTTCTACTTGAGCATCTTGAAGAAAAGAAATCACAGGTTTTACCAACTGTGTGGGGAACAATTCTTGAGTGCCATATACGAGCTCATAGGGAGACTTGCCAGTAGACCTCCTGGTGGTCATCCTTGTTTCCCACAGAGAAAAAACTAACTTTTTATCCCAATTCTTCTGGTTTTCACTGATTGTCTTCTTCAGAATTCTTACCAATGTTTTGTTGGAGGATTCTGCCAATCCATTTCCCTGTGGATGGTAAGTTGTAGAATGAGACAATATCACATTATAAGTCTGACAAAAATTAATAAACGTGAGTGAACTGAAAACCTGGGCATTATCTATCACAATATTTACTGGACATCCAAACCTGCTAAAGATATTCTCCTCCAGAAACTTCATAACAACCAAATCATTTGCCCTCCTGGTGGGTATTGCCTCCACCCACTTTGTAAAATAATCTGTAGCAGTAAGGATCCACTTAAACTGCCCACTGGATGGTGGATTTATTTCTCTAATGAAATCCAATCCCCATTGTCTAAAAGGTTCTTCAATAAAAACAGGGAGAAGAGGTAATGGGGCTAGCTTTTTCTTTTCTGCAAATAATTGGCATTTCTGACAGCCTTTGACTATTTTGTAAACATTAGCAAACACAGACGGCCAATAGAAACCTGATTTGAATATTTTATGAGCAGTCACCTTCCTGCTGTAATGCCCTCCACACAAGCTTTCATGATACTCTTTGATTACTTCTGAAATTTCTTCTTCTGTCAGACATAACAACAGCACACCAGCTGGATCCTTCCAATATAATTTCACTTCAATTATAACATAAGGCTGGGCTT
Organism: Pinus albicaulis; assembly: GCA_034641835.2. NCBI lineage: Eukaryota > Viridiplantae > Streptophyta > Pinopsida > Pinales > Pinaceae > Pinus > Pinus albicaulis. Next base: position 72,161,485 of record CM076579.1, on the reverse strand, counting down.
TACGTTTCAAAGCCCTGTATTTAGCTCTATTTATTGAAAGGGGACATGAAAGAAAGCATAAATAATGTACAATATCCTTATACCATTCTAAGCAGAGAAATTTATACTTAATTGCTGTCTTTGATTGATTATCACGCGTTTCTCCATCGGATTCTTCTACAGGGGCCAACAAATTGATTCCCAATGCTTGGAAGTTGGACTCTGTCAATAATTTGGCTAAGCCCAATCCTTTAACCAGCTTGGTTGGTTTTACATCCAAATCATACTCTTGAATTTTAGCAATCCATTTTCCCCTTTTACCTTCCACATCGCTTTGTACTAGCACATCTTTTACAACTGAATTGGGAACGTACGCTAAGATCTGAGAATGAAGGATATAAGTTCTGAAGGCTTTCAGTGCTTTACCAGAGCGTACACCTGTTTTTCCAATATATTATAATTCAATTCTACATCCCGGAGAACTTTACTAAAATATGCTACAGTTGTTCCTACTTTTCTTCGTTTCTCTGCAATAACACGGCTGCAATAGTTGAGGAAGAAGCAAATGAAAAGATTTGAAATGGTTTCAAATAATCTGGACTGATTAGAACAGGTGCTTCCTTTAAAGCCTCTTTAATTCTTTGAAAATATTCCCTTGCTTCTTTGTCCCACTTCACCTCAGCGTTCTTTTTTAACATGTCTGTTATCTTTTTAACGATCTCTACATAATTTGGGACAAACCACCTTAGAAAATTAATTTTTCTGAGAAATCGCTGAATATCTTTCTTACTTCACGGCAGTGGAATTGACTGAATTGCTTCAACCCTCGCTGGATCAATCTTCACTCCTTCCTTAGAAACGATGTGGCCTAGTAATTTACCCTCCTCCAGGGCAAACAAAGACTTTTTAGGATTCAGTGATAATCCAAACTTTCTGCACTTCATGAATGCTTTCTGCAAATGTTGTAAATGCTCCACATCAGATTTCGAAAAAATTGTAACATCATCTAAATAAACCACCACAAACTCGTCTCCCACAAACGCGATATCCATCGCCCTCTGGAATGTGGCCCCTGCATTCATTAGGCCAAATGGCATCCTGGCGTACATGAATGTTCCCCAAGGCGTAGTGAATGTGGTTTTCTTCTGATCTTCCTTCTCCACAGCTACCTGGTTATACCCTGAAAACCCATCCACCATAGACAATCTATAAGCACCGGTCACTTTCTGTAAGACAAAATCCATTTTCGGCAAAGGATAATTATCTTTCAATGAAGCCCTGTTCAAATTCCTGAAATCTATGCACAGCCTTATCTCTCCGTTTTTCTTTCGGACGGGTACAAGATTGGAAACCCAATCTGAATATCTGAGTGGAACGATTATCTTGGCTTGCAGCAATTTCTTTATTTCCTTTTCAATCAGAGCCAACAGCAATGGATTAATCTGCCTAAGCTTCTGTTTATGTGACTTGACTCCATCCTTGAGTGGAATTTTGTGCTGTATGATGCTCTTATCATATGTTTTCAAATCATCATACGACCAAGAAAAAACATCTTTAAATTGTTTGAACAAATCTACATACCTTTCTTTATAGTTCTTCGGGATCCCCTTGAACAATTTGACCATTTTAGGCTCCTGTTGAGTACCCAAGTTGAAATCTTCCACCTGCTTTTATTGGTTCATTTTCTTTTGATTCACGGCAACGTCATTAGCCCCAAACAGTCTTTCGAGAGGTACTAAGCCTCTTGGCAAGACATTGTCTTTTAACTGAATAATTTCCTGACCACCAATCTTCTTTTTAAAAGTCTCACCGGCCAATTCGTCTTCCTCACTTTCCAAATCAATCTGATGATCTTCAAAATCTTCAGTCATCAACAGAAACTGCTTAATCTGTTCATCATCTTCGAAGACCTGCCAGTGTTTAATATTGTCAGGAATCGAAGGTCTATGTCTCATCTCAATTTCATACCTTAATTTCAAGCTGATAGGGGGCTTGAATGTACTTGTTGCAACAGCCAAAGAATCAGCCAGTCTATTCTCTTCCCTTGGAACAAACTGTAAGTTGAAGGCTTCGAAATAATTTTCGATCAGATCCCATACTTCATTCTGATATGCTCGTAACCTGGGATGTTTAGTTTGACATAAATTCTTGATCTGTCTTATAATTAATTCTGAATCTCCAAACACAGTCATGGATTTAATTCCCATCTGCTTAGCTGTCTGCAAACTAATAATTAATGCCTCATATTCTGTGACATTATTAGTGGATTCGAACTCCAATTTGAAAGAAAAAGGTACCAGATTACCTTCCGGAGAAACAAAAATGAAACCAACTCCCGTGCCTTCTTTGGAAAACGCGCCATCAAAATAACACTTCCACAGCGTATCTGAATGTAGTTCCTTATGTACAATTGATGAATCGATCTTCCCTTGAGATTCTTCAGCAAATTCTGCATCCTCATGCAGCATGAAACAAGACAGGTCGTCCTTCTCTTGGCCATAAATTGGTGAATTACTTGCATCTTTCTTGGTAGCAGTTTTTTGAAATCTAGTCTCTCTATACAACCTTCTTTCTTCACCATTGAAAACGGGAATAATAGCATATGTAAAGTCCAGTTTCAAAACTCCTCCAAGCTTTGCCCCCCATGATCTAGATAATAACATACCAAACCTGGCTGGAATATCTGCCACTACAACATCCATCATAATGCTTTTGGCAGGGATTTGAGCCAATGAAACAACCATATCTTTAATAAGACCCACACACTTAACCCTCTTTGAGTCAAAAGAGTAAAGATATCTGTATGGTTTGGTGATTTGTAAATTTAACTCCTTCATCACACTGAACGACATCAGATTGTGTGATGCGCCAGAATCTAGCATACAATTGTGCAAAACGAAATCATGCAAGAGAAGAGATATATAAAAAGGAGGAACAGACGAATCTACCTCTTCAACATGAGGTCCAAATGTCACCACTGGCTTTTCTTCCTGTAGATTTACTGTATCGCTCACTTCGTCAGGTTGAGACAGATTGATAAATTCAGCAATCTCTTTCTTGTAACCCGGTGTTTTTATTAGTTCAAGAAGAGGTACTTGTATTTTCACTTTTTCTAACTCTTTCAACAGACTGAAAGTTTGATTTGATTTTGTCAACTTTTTAGGTTCTTCTTGATCTTTTTTGGAACTTAGATTTTGATTTGAAACCGTAACCACTTTCTCCAAAATGTTAGAATCTCTAACTTTCGTCTAGGAAGTTTCAACTTGCTGCTTTCCTTTCTGTAATGGAGTCGCCATTGGAGTAGGTGCTAATTCTGATTCTTTTTCTTCATTATCTTGCGTCCTTAACCTCTTTTTCGCTCTCAAATCATACTTTTTATGCAACTCAGATTGCATAAAGTCTGTGAATTTTCTGCAATAATCATCCATCTCCTCTTGATCGAATGAGAGATCAGCTTCTTCCTCTTCCTTCATCCCTTCTTCATCGATTTCTTCTTCTGTTTCATCATCTTCCATATACACAGCAGAGATCCAAGCATCATCTTCTCTCTCTTCATCTTCATCTGCTGAATGGGACGGGGCTGCTTCTATGTACCAAGGTGCTTGCACCTGATCTTGATCTTTTCTTTCTCTTTGTAGAATTTGCAGGGGCTGTTTTTTAAATTGGGGATTAAAAACCCCTCTATTCTGTCTTGCAGGCTTACTATCTATTTCCAAATTTACCAATTTATTTGAAAGATTTTTTATGACCTTAGTCATGTCTTCAATTCTCTGGTCTTGAGCTGAGGCTTCTTCTTTAGCTTTTCCTTTATCTGAAACTTTACCAGCAGCGGACATATTAGCTTCAATCTCCAAAGCATCAGTTTGAATATGTTCCAACGTGGGAGACCTTCTTTCCCTCAATGTGAAACTGAATTCTGGTTCAAAAGCACCAGCAAAAACAACCCTTGCTCTAATAGGAGGGGGTTTCATTTCAACAGGCAAACTATTATACAATTTGTTAAATCTTTTAACAAAATCATTCATATTTTCATCGAATTTCTTCTTGATTGCATTAAACTCTGTCAAAGAATAGCCGTGGTCCCTCTTTTCGCCCCATCTCTCAATAAAACGTCTTTCTAGGGCATCCCAATCATTAATGGAACCATTCGGTAATCCTTTGAACCATTTCCTTGCCTCTCCACTTAGAGACTGAACAAAGAGTCTCATAACAACATCCAAATGTTCAACGTTTAAATTCTCTGCAAAAGTGCAAAACAGGGGCAAGTGCTATTTTGCGGTTATTTCATCTTCACCAGTAAATCTAGGGAGTAACTTGAGATACTCCTAAGGCATATCATGCAATGGTTGTGGTAGATTTAATGGTGCATATCTGTTCATCAAGAAAGTAGGGGCTGCAGGAACTGCCATGTTTACGCCCGGGTTAACTGCTCCTTGAGCGGGGGTAAAATGAATACCAGTTGTAGGAAAAGATGAATGAGGTGAAACAACTGATATAGGAATTGGACTATGAATGATTGCAGAAGAGATGGCAGCTATATGGGGCTGAGTTTCTATAAAAGGAAAAGACACAAACTCCAAAGATTGCTCTTCTAATGTGGGTTCTTGAAAATGAACGGGTGATGGTGATGATTCTTCTTCCGAGAAAATGAGTTTCTTGGAAGCTTTCTTGGATGAGAAAATGTGTGAACTGCTGCCTGGTGCGAGCAGTGTAGTTTCAGGTGTATCTAATATTTTTGGTTTTTGGCCCTTCTTTGAAACAAGCTTCTCAAGATCAGACAAAACAGGAACTTTTTGCTGAGAGGTATCTGACCTCGTGTGAGGTTTCTTGGGAGCCAGAGCTATTTTCAAACAAACACAGCGTACTATTTCCTCCTCTCTGAACAACCAGAGGAAATGTAAAACAAAACCCAGGGAAAATCTTCGAATCTTCGGTCCCCGGCAACGGCGCCAATTAATGTTGTTCCTTGAGAAACAATTCCTTGCTGTGTAAAGGAATTCGTGCTCAAGACATTAAAGATTATGTCACAAACAAGTGTATATCTGTCCCTGTTTATTAAACCTTCAAATATTAATAATATATTCTCCAAATATCAAATCTTTACAAGTTCTGCAATGCCATGTTCTCTTTATGTTGAAGTGAATGAATGGAAGATGAAGAAAGAAAAGGATTTTAAATTGATATGCCGCTTAAAACAGAATCTACCATTATAAAATCCTGAAGAAGTGAGTAACAATAATGCTAAAATAGAGGAGCACCCATTAAGGATGTTTAACTCTTAGATACACAGATATCAAGAGACCTGCAGCTCAAATCACTCTACTTTATTCATAGATATGGAAATGAAATGAAAACTGAGAAAACTATTCAACACAGATAGAATGATGGAAACTTGCAAAAATTTTCATTCATTCAATATTTTTCAGTACAAAATTAGCCTTCAAGGTCCAAAACTCGGAACCTTCTTTCTTCTTCCAATTGTCTTTAAATACAATATGATCAAAATGGTTTCCAGTAATGAAACCGATTCTAACTAATTCTAACTGTCTAACTGCTCACTGTAGTGGAGGTACATGCCTCAGAAAAGTTGTATTACATTTACATGACTTTAATTAAAACATGATAAATTCCTAATCTAAGTGAGCTGATGCTCCTGAAATATTGGCTGTCTCAATGACTATTTGTGGCTGAATGGCTACTTGTGACTGAGTGGCTGGAGTTGTCTTTTCTGTGTCCATAGAAAATCTTTTGCATTCTTTCCAGAGCTTATCCTGAGTTGTCGAAGTGTTCTTATAACGATGATATTCCAGTGTAAATGCAACAACCTGACTGTGAGTAAGATTACCTGTGAATAATGTCTTCACCATCCATAGCAGAAGAAAATGCCTTTGTAAGAAATTAAACACCGTTTCTCCCTTTAAAACCTGTGTCTTCTCATGCCTGCCATCTGCTCTGCTTTTTGCAAATATCAACTGATTTTCATAGAATTTCCAGGACATAATCTCCCCTCTCTCCGTCCAGCATGAGGGCAAACATGTTCTCGTCAACTTGTCAAATGATATATCAAATTTTTTAATTATCTCTTTAATTCCCTGTAACCGCTTCTCTGCGGCCTTTCGAAGGTCGTTTTTTATTATCATTTTATTTACTTATTCAGCATAGAAGTACCTATCATGTATCCCCATGTCTCCTAACTCTTCATCTGTCTTGGCATTAATAAAGTTTATGAATTTTCTGGCCCAATTCGTTCTTTTAATAGCGGCCTGCCTCTCAGATAATAGCTTCTTTTCATGCTCTGAAACAATGCTTTTCTCTTTGGCAATTATATTCATGGAATCCCATTTTGACTGCATTTCTAAAATAATCTCGTTCCAGATGATATCCTTAGCTTTAATAAGAGAAATATTTCCCTTTAATTTCTCCTTGAGCTCTTTGATTTCATCCTCAGCTTTCTGTAGCTTCTGCTTGTTATCATGTGCTTTTTCTTCCCATACCTGCATCATCTTGGTAACTGTGGCCAATTCTGACTGGGCTTGTTTACAGTCTCTTTCCTCCATCTTTAATTCTGTGTTTAGCTGAATAACCTGGGCTTGAGGATCAGCTTCACCTGCAGAAAAATCAAAAGTACAAGTATGGTTCTCGATATGATTATGTAAGGATATAGCTGTCTGCTTTACCTTAGTGAGTTTTTCGTCTTTCTTCAATAACTGCTGTCGCAATTCCTCTTTCTCCTTTTCAACCTCAGCTACTTCGGCCGCCAATGAGTGTTCTGTAGCTGGTAATTTTAATTTTTTCCTTAGTGAAGATATTTCCGCTTCTGCACTTTTCATAAGTTTTTGAATTGCGGCTTTATCATTTGGATCCACACCGATTTTCATAATGATTTTCTTCAACTCTTCATTTTGAGTTGTTAATGCCCTTGCATTAGCTTTCTCCATTTTGAATTGTCTGATGACCTTGGCTAGCATGTTTTCCGTCTTGACTGTTGTAGCATTGGTCTTGTTCAAATCATTTACAATCAGCTACCCGGTCTGCATCTGAAGATTCATTTTGTCCCACAAGGGGATCTTTTAACATCCATGACTATGTTTACCTCCTTAAAGCTGCCCGAAGGTCCAAGGGACATTCCTGTCGGATGTGACAGAGCCATCTTAAACTGATCTTTCTCTAGATCCATCACAATCAATAATCTGGTTTGGTCAACAGATATATGGTGCTCTGCTTGTGCTTCTATATTGGCTTTTATCCTCTGGTTCCTTTCCTCAATCTGTGTGAACACTTGCTTTATTGAAGGAGCCTTTTCCAAATGAAGTTCCTGTCTTCTAGGAGATGAAGGGCAATCTTGTTCTTCATTTACCTGGAGAGTAAAACTAGGTGAATTGGAAGAATGGTCCTCTGCTATTTTGGTTCTTTTTTCCTCTCGGGGATCCTCCTCATCAATTTCAATAACATCCTCTCTACCGCTTTTGCTCATTCTTTCCAAAATTGCAGGTGTTTGAATACTGGTCTTTGATGAACCTGACTCTCCTGGATTAGCCAGTTTCTCTAAATCAGGTTTACTTACATGGGAAAATGCAGCATACCCATTCTCAACCCTTTTCTGAGAAATTATTCCATGTGGATCATAAGGCCATTTCTCTCCCAACAACAACTACGTCCCTTCCAATATTTTTGAGACTTCATCAAAAGCTTGTCTTGTGTTGACCACAAAAGGTCCTACACTCATAGGCAACTTGTACATCAATCCTTTCTTCATGGGCAGAAAATGAACTTGGTCTACATTAAGACTTTGCCTTATAAATTCCAGGGCAAAAAGTCTCATGGGAACAAAGGTTGGGAGCCTATAGGGCTCAATACTAACTCCATACAGCCTTATCTCAGAGTAATCTTCAAAAACAAACCAGTCTCCAAATTTTCAATTGGGTCCTAACTGTAGGAACTCCTGGGCCTTTGGCAGAAAGCATGGAGGAAGAGTTCCATTCGGAATTTTATAAGCAGTAGACATGAAATGGTCAGCAAATTCAAACAGCCCGGCTTCGTTCTCTTCTTTTCTAACCATATCAGTCCAGAATAAAACTGACTGCTTATTTTTATTACTATCCATTATATTTAAACCCACACTCATGAACTCTTCAACATTTTGATATAAAAATAAGTAAACTACCAATGATGGAAATCTGAAAAAACTTGTTAGAGGGAAGGCGATCAATTGGGAATTTACTACTTCCTGCCAAAAAGACGGGATGTCTAGCACCACCCCTGGTTTCATCATCAGAGCGAACATCCCCAAGAATTCTTTATCAATTTTGTGATCATCGTCTCTTCCCAAAATCTCCGTAATGCAGCTAAGAACTGGCCTATACTGAACACTGAACGCCTCCAAACTGAACTTTCCTGCTTCAAATTGAGTTTTCTCTGGACTTGGTATCAAAAGCGACATGCAACGATTAAACTCTTCATTTGAAAGATCCTCGAAATACTGAACCAACGAATCTTCGGAGAACTGCAATGGAGACTCATCTTCTGGAAAACATAATGCTTGATGCATTAATTGTGTTGAAACCTGCAGGATATTTTCCCCCTAAGAATTCATAACGAAACACTTGCCAAGGTACATAGACGAAACTAACCAAGAAATGAACTCGGGGAAGAAGTGAGTTTTCGGAACACAAGCGGACAACACACCCGAACTTTTCATAGCAGAGAACACAGGGGACTTGTCAGTGTTCAGGGTTACTTGGTAATGCAATAGGGGGTGGTTGACGGATGACGTGGTATCATGAACATCCTTCTCGCTATCCAGGATGGGACTAATACTTGATGAACCAGACAACGATGTTCGCTTGGCCATGACTGACAGGAATTCGGAAGCAATTCGCGGGGCAACGGATAATGCAAAGGTGGCGGGACGCGGTTAAAAAGGGCAAACAGTCACATATAAACCAAAACGGGACGGAAGAACCCCTTTTATAGGCTACAGGAATCCATAATAAATACATGAATGACGTGGAAAAACAGTTGAAAGTGGATGACAGCTGTTTTCCATCTCAGCTGATGACGTCATTGCGGGGGGTCTGTGAGTACGGCAGAAGAGTTTGATCCATACCCCCGTAATAAATCCCAGCCGTTGATCACGACATTTCAGATTTGGTGGTCAGCTGCTGCGGTGTTGTGTAACGACTCCAAAGAAGAAAAAGAAGATATCAACGCCTTAGAAATGAGCCACTTCGGGGAGGAACAATACATTACATAAATGAACAATTCTTGTATGATACAAATGAACAAAACCTCCTTTCTATATAGGATTCCAGCAGGGCCATAATGTAATCCTAGTGAGCCACAATGTAATCCTAGCCGACCTAACAATACTAATTTAAGGGCACAATAATAACAATATGGGGGTTACAGGGGTACAATAATAACAATAAGGGGGTCACAATAACAACAATAAGGGACTATAATAGTAATATAGGGACCTAACATTCCTTTCTCCCTCAAAAAAGTGTTGTCCGCAATGCTTAAGTAGCACTTATGTATACAATTCTCATCCTCCCATGTAGAATATCCAGTGGGTAAGTTCTTTCACTTGATGAGATACTCTAAAATTGATCGATTTCGTAGCTGTCGAGTTCTTGTTTCCATGACCTCTTCAGGTTCCCATATGATTTTTCCTTCCACATCAAGTTCTGGCAATATTGTTTGAACTGGAAGATTTTCACCTATAACCTTCTTTAAGCATGAAACATGGAAAAGCGGATGTACTCGCGAAGAGATGTACTCGCGAAGTAGGAAGCTCCAATTTGTATGCTACATAGAACCAATCTTTTTTTGCAACACATTTCAGAATAATGCTGGAGATAATTTATTATCCTTCTTAGCTTGCCTGAGGGACATTTGTTTGTATGGTTGTAGCCGTAAAAATAACCAGTCTCCTACATCAAAACTTCTCTCGCTGCGATGTTGATTTGCTTGTTGTTTCATTCAATTTTGTGCCAAATTCAGGTTATCCTTTAAGAGTTTGATAACTTCTTGTTGATGCTCGATGTGATCTTCCACTGCTTGGACCTTCGAATTTTCTCTTAAAGATGATGTGAAGGATGGTGGATGATATCCATAAAGTGCCATAAATGGGGTCATTCTTGCTGCTGTATGGAAGGAAGTGTTATACCACCATTCAACGAGAGGTAACCACTTGACCCATTGTGTTTGTTTATCAGATGCAAAACAATGAAGATATCCTTCCAAACATTTATTTACTATCTCATTTTGACCATCAGATTGAGGATGATAAGATGAGCTATGAGCTAATTGAGTACCCAAACAACAAAATAAATCCGTCCAAAAATTTCCAGTAAAAATGGGATCTACGCCCTCACGATAACCCTTGAGCTTCCATGCGGTTGCAGATTCTATCATAAATGTAGTAGCAACTGTAATTGATTTAAATGGATGAGATAATGCACAAAAGTGTGCATACTTAGTAAGTCTATCAACTACCACCATGATGACACTCCTTTCATCGGACTTAGGTAAACATTTGATAAAATCCATTGAAATCTCCTCCCAATGTTGACTTGGAATGGATAAGGTTGTAGAAGACCCGGGGTCTTAATTGTATCAACTTTTTTTTGTTGGCAAACCAAAAATTCCGCCACAAACTTTTGAATATTAGATTTAAGGCCATCCCAAAAAAAATCTTTCTTCACCCTGTGGTAAGTTTTTAAAAATCCTGAGTGTCCTCCTAAAGGGAAATGTGAAATTCCAAAAGAATATTTTATTTTAGTTGGGAATTCTTACAAAGATATAAGCGATCTTTGTACCATAAGGAATCATTTCTCCAACTAAATGTATAAGATTTACTAGGATCTTGTTGCAAATTTTGAATGACTGTCCACACTTCTTCGTCCTTCTTCCATTCATCTCTTGCTTCGGTTATCCAGTCTGGTTGGATAATAGAAATTACACAAAGCAATGCTTCCACCTCTTCATTCTTTCTTGAGAGTGCATCTGCAACAACATTTAGCTTCCCTTTTTTGTAGAGTATTTCAAAGTCATAACCCAACATCTTTGTGACCCATTTTTGCTGCTCTTCTGAAGATAGTATTTGTTCCAACAAGTGCTTAAGACTATCATGATCAGTTTTTACCTTGAAGTGTCTTCCCATTAGGTAAGGTCGCCATTATTTACTTCACGTAGTATTGCCAACATTTCCTTCTCATAAATACCTTTTTGTAAATTCTTTCCCTTGATTGGACGACTTTCAAAAGCAATGGGTCTTCCTTCTTGCATTAAAACAACACCAATTCCATTTCCCGAGGCATCACATTCCACAATAAAGGTTTTTGTGAAGTCTGGCGTAGCTAAGACTGGTGCGAGGCACATTGCCTCTTTAAGATGTTCAAAGGCGTTAGTTGCTTCAAGAGTCCATGAAAATGCATCTTTCTTCAATAGTGTTGTTAGAGGTGCTTCTATTCTCCCATAATTATTAACAAACTTGTGATAATACCCTATTAACCCGAGAAATCCTCGCAACTGCTTTATGGTTGTGGGGAATTTCCATTCCTTAATGGCTTTAATTTTGTTAGGGTCTACCTTAACACCCTCATGAGATACAACATGACTAAGATATTCCACCTGTTGTACTCAAAAGAAACATTTGGATGTTTTTGCATACATTTTTTTCTCCTGTAATAGTTTGAGCACCCTGTCAACATGTTCAACATGATCCTTCCAAGAACTGTCGTAGATTAGTATATCATCAAAAAATGCTAGCACAAATTTTCTAAGAAAGGGTTTGAAAATGGAATTCATCAACCCTTGAAATGTAGAAGGTGCATTGGTAAGGCAAAAAGGCATGACCAAAAATTCATAATGACCCTCATGAGTTCGAAATGCTGTTTTTGGAATATCTTGATCTTCATTCTAATTTGATGATATCCTGGAAAGAATCCAACTTGGTAAAATAAATTTCTCCATGTAATTCATCCAATAATTCATCAATCACGAGGAATGGGAAATTTGTCTTTAATGGTGAGCTTATTGAGCTCTATAATCCGGACACGTGTATGATCCATCCTTCTTGTGCACCAATACTACTGGAGAAGAGAAAGAACTTTGACTAGGTTGAATTATACCAGCCTCTAACATTTCTGCAATCATACGTTCAATTTCGCTCTTTTGTACATAAGGATATCTATAAGGCATAATGTTTGGAGGAACACTTCTTGGAATTAAATGAATAGCATGATCATGATCAAGAATAGGTGGGATTCCTTTGGGAGTTTCAAACACCTTGGAATGATTATCCAAGACTTTTTGCAGATCTGGAGAAATAGAATATTTTGATGTTGGAACTTCTAGTGAGCATAATTGTGCAATTACGCCTGGTTGTTCTTTCTTTAGAAGCTTTGTCATGCCATTAGAGCTTATTATCCTTCCTGGCTTCCCTTCAATACCCCGTAATTCGACTTCCTTTCCTTCTGAAAAGAATTTCAAGAAAAGTTCTTGAAAATTAAAAGCTACCGTCCCCAAAGATTGTAACCATTGTACTCCTAGTACAACATCAACACCTCCCATAGGAATGGAAAGCATTGGACTATTCAATACAGATTCCCCCATGGTTATCTTAATATTATGGCATTTTCCATAGCAATTTATAGTTCCTCCATTTGCAACCATCACTTGACATTCTGGTGTTGGGTATAGGAAACAATTCAATTCCTTGGCTACCTTACAATGAATAAAATTATGGGTGCTACCTAAATCAATCACCACTATTACCTTTTTCTTCTTGATATGTCCTTCTATCTTGAGAGTTTGAGGAGTGGTAATTACGCGATTGCATTACGATATGGTCGGATTCATTTCTTCCTCTTCTAGGGGTTAGCAGCAGTTCATGGTGTATATCCTCTTCTTGTTCATTTTCTTCTTCCTCTTCACAATCTATGTAAAATAATTTCTTCTTAGCACACTTATGACCTTTAGTGTATTTTCTATCACAATTGTATCAAAGCCCTTTTGCTCTTTTTTCTTCCAATTGTTGTGGTGTCAACCTTGTAGGTTGTTGAAATCTAGGAGTAGCAACACTTCCCTCTTTATAGAAGTGAGTGGTATGCTTCCTTGTCGCCATAATTTTACAATCGATTTTTCTTGCCAACCTGAATGCCTTCTCCAATGAATCAGGTTCCAAAACGTGACCTTCATGTTGGATGTTGTCCTTTAAAGTACCTATGAAGAGATCAATCCTGTGTTCCTATGGAATATCAGTTACCCTTATATTCAATTTTTGGAAGTCCTCAATGTGCTGCCCCACTAAACCCTTTTGTTTGAGATTTATCAATTGGCTAAAGAAGGTGTTTCTCTTTGTATCCTCATAATGTGCTATCATTTCCTCTGTAAAAATTGACCAAGTGACAATATTTTTATGGGAGCAAAGCCATCGATACCATACAAATGTATTTTGTTTTAAATGTAAAGTTGCAATGCGTACCTTTTTTGTGTTTTGCACGTTATGGAGATAAAAATATTTCTCCATCTGTAGTTTCCATGTTACAGGATCCCTTCCATCAAACTTCCTCATATCCATTTTTTGGAATATGGTGGTTCTTCCCACCAACATTAGTTTATGAAATCACAATTAACATTTATTTTTTTCTCATCATGAGTTTCTTCTACTATCTTTTCACCATTAGGAAACATTTCTTGTATCAACTTTCCCAAACTTTCGATGTCTACTTTTAGATCTTTCTTCATGTTTTCCATGTTGTCTTTCATTTTTTCATCGATCGTAGCTTCCATGTCATCCATCTTAGCTTCCATGCCCACTTCCATGCCATCCATCTTAGCTTCTAAACCATTCATCTTAGCTTCCACGCCTTTCCTCAAACCATCCATCTTAGTTTCCATACCCTTCTTCAAAACTTCCATTTCATTTTTTGTTGCTATTTGCGAGAGCGAAATTTTTTGCACTTGCTCTTGTAATTTTGATATGTAATGTTGCCATTCTTCGTCTTCATGAGTAATAGTAGAGCTTTCCAAAGGCTTAATGGGTGTTGAATTCTTTTTAGGGGCCATTTTATAATCCAATACTGATATCTATTCTACAATATGCCCTTGCAATCAATTCAACTTGATTATTCAAACAAGACTTATGCAATTTGGAAAAAAATTACACACCTTTTACTTGCTTTTGAAGAGCTTGATATTGAAATTGGATTATCTCTATGATTGTAGCTCTTAAATATCTGAAATTCAGCACTGAAGTTGCCCTCTAAATTCTCTTTTGAATGCCATAGTTCTGACCTGATTTGGATTCTCCAAGACAAAGTTGTGTCCAATCTCCCACAATGACCTAATTATGGACTGGTTCGGTAGAGTGAAATTGTACGAATTGCCACGTGTCACTGTTTCATCCTTCGTCTCTGAAATTGATAGCCAAGAAACTAAAGTCCGTGTACTTATGACCACTTTTTACGGCACTCCAATCCGATGCCCAGAGAGAGAGTTATTGAAAGTTTCCCATGATCACCTCTTTGAGATGAAATTCAGGAGCTCGAAAAAGCACTACCTTCCACAGATCATATCTCAAAAAATATTGCGAACCAAGCTCTGAAATTTTTTGACGAATTTCTTCAGGATTTCAACTTCGCACCATAGGAATTTCAGATTCTAAACCTTCATAGAAAAAAATTTATAACGCAAATGCCACGATGACCTGTTTAGGAGCCTGAAAAAAGACCTAACTTGCACACATCATATCTTTGAAAATATTGTGAACCAAGCTCTGAAATTTTGCGATGATGTTCCTCAGGATTGTTTCTTAGCACTCTAAAAATTTCAAATTCTGAACCTTCGTATAAAAAACGTTATAGCGAAAATTCCACGATGACCTGTTTGGAGCAGAGAAACCCTAGAATCTCAAATCTCTGATACCAAATGTTGTGAAACTAGCTCCAAAAAGAGAATAAAGAGATATCAAAGCCTTAGAAATAATCCACTTCGAGGGGGAAACCTCCAATGCATTACATGAATGAACAATTCTTGGATGATTCAAATTACAAAACCTCCTTTCTATATGTAAGGTCCATGGGGCCATAATGTAATCCTAGTGGGCCACAGTGTAATCCTAGCGGACCTAACAATAATAATTTAAGGGCACAATAATAACAAAATGGGGGTTACAAGGGTTCAATAATAACAATAAGGGGGATGCAATAACAATAATAAGGGACTATACTAGTGATATAGGGACCTAACATGTAAGGTCGGGTTTTGATAACGAACGGGCTAATTCACCCCATGATAGCTTGTCAAAGCTTCTTCTGCGTGATCATCATAACCCAGTTTCTACTCGGGACTTAAATTCAAATCATACATATCGAAAATAAAGAAATACATTGCATTTTTTTTTATACTAAAGTATAAATAACTTCATACTGTAGCATATTTTCGCATTTATATATTTTTTTTTTATCTTTTTCTCTTTTAAATTGCGAAAAATAAAATATAAAAGGATATGCAGATAATGATCTACAACACTAATTATGCCAATTATTTCTCAAATCTTGGTAATCCTACGGACTGACATGGGTACTATGCGTAATTATGATCGAATTATTTTTGACATGCGTTTTCTTCTGACGTGGATGACACACTGGACACTACCCTCCCCCGACCACAATTGGTTGCATTGTGGTCTCCACGTCACAACTTAAATTTTTCCCGTGCTCTAAAACTTCTTTATTTGGAATCCTATCTAAGCTCTTCTTGGGTGCAAGAGAGTTATTGAATCTATCTAATATAATCTAATCTACCCTACTGACTCCTCTCGGTTGCGAGAGTTATTGAAAATGAAATGTAGAACTTACTCGTGATAGGGTTTCAGGTGTGTGCCATTCACTCATCTTGGTAGAACCTGGCCGTTTAGCTGTGCTAACCGAACTGCTCCTGAATCCTTGATTTCTATTACATGATATGGTCCTAGCCAATACATATGCAGTTTCCCTGGGAATTTCTAGTACTTACCGTCATAAAGTAAAACTTTTTCGGTAACCCTGAAAGTCTTGGGCTTGATATGGTAGTTGTGCCAAGCTTTTTGTCTCTCTTTCTGGACAGTTTGGTGGAATTCCACCAAAAATCTATCTTCTTCAAGCGCTTGCAGTTCCTGTAACCACTCCTTCAACAAGTCTTCTTCGATAGTTGGAATGATGTTACGATTAGAAGCAGAGAAGGTGGGTATGACAAACACTATCTAACTCTTTAGCTTCTCTCCCATACACGGTACGGAATGGTGTCTAGTTGTTTAAATTTTGACAATTGTTACCTTGTACACAATGTTGTTGGTATACGTTCATCCCGATCATCTCATTGAGTGTTGAAAATATTCGTTAAGCCTTCTCTAGGATCTTATTGAATGCATCCTTTGCTCATTGGCCTACGGGTGGTAGGGACTTCTTTATGATGTTGTACGTGAAGTTTTCCGGTGGTGACTTAATGGTGGCATTGATGAAGTGCGTGCCTTGATTTCTTGTCGGACTTTTTGAGCAGCAAACTGCTTGATGATATTTTCAAATATGAATCGAGCTCTTGTTTCGGCCATGAAATTCTTCACGGCATCACCTCTTGCCCACTTTGTCGAATAGTCTGTGCCTTTATTATGTATCTAGCTTTGTGAATGTTTTATGGCGCCGGTGCAATTGAG
The DNA here is from genome assembly GCA_034641835.2 of Pinus albicaulis. NCBI lineage: Eukaryota > Viridiplantae > Streptophyta > Pinopsida > Pinales > Pinaceae > Pinus > Pinus albicaulis. The sequence continues at coordinate 72,144,807 of CM076579.1, read as the reverse complement.
CCTATAAAATCAATTTCCATTTTCTCAAATGGTTGCAGTACCTTTATCGAGTTAAGTGGGATCTCATCTCTATGGGATGGACGTCCCGTCCTCTGACATACATCGCAGATTTTTACAAATGCTTTACTGTCCATATGTACCATCGTCCACCATAAACCTACTTGCAGTACTTTCCTCACCATTGGTTTTTCTTTGACATGCCCTCCTGCAACACCACAATGGCATTCCCACATTATAGCTTCTCTCTCATCGTCCAGGACACATCTTCATAGAATTTGGTCTAGCCCCATCTTATACAGGTGTCATGTTATGAATTGATACTCTATTGCTCAGACTATTAGGTGTCTTTTCTCGACTGCTGTATATTCTTTTGGACACTGTCCTGTTGTTAGGTAGGTTTCTATCTGGTCTAAGTATTCTGGGATGGCTTCTACCGTGAAAAGATCAGCATCCGGAAACTGATCATCTAGAGACCCTCCATTTTCTCTATTTTATAGCCTTGACAGGTGGTCAAGCCCCACATTCAATCTCCCGGGTTTTACTATCACCTCAAAGGTGAACTCCTGAAAGAGTAGGAGCCATTTGTAGATTCTTCATTCTAATACTGGTTTGTTTACTAGGTACTTTAAAGCTGAATGGTCTGTGAAAAACTTAAACATACCTCCCAGTAGGTAGTGGCGGAAATTTTGAAGGGAATACACTATTGCTAATGCCTCTTGCTCTGTTGTAGTGTAGTTTCGTTCTGCTGTAGATAATTTTCGACTTGCAAAGTATACAAGGTGATCAACTGAAGTGTCCCCAAGTTGAGTCAAAACTGCTCCAAGTGCGATGTTGGAAGCATCATTGTGGACATGAAATTGTTTGTCCCAATCTGGGTGAACCAATATTGGTGCACTCACCAATTTTTCCTTCAAATTATTCAGGGAAGTCGTGCAACTCTTTGTCAAGCTGAACTGCTCTGATTTCCACATCAACTTCTCCAATGGGGTTGTTATCTTTGCGTAGTTGCAGATGAATCGCTTGTAGTAACCTGTGTGGCCTAGCAGTGACCTCAACTGCTTCACATTTTCTAAAGCCTCCATGTTAACTATCACTGCTACCTTTTCTTGATCCACTCAAACTCCTTGTATACATACAACGTGTGCTAGCAGTGTTCCAAAAGGAACTGTAAAGATGCAATTCTTAAGATTTAATGAAATCTGAAGTTGCCTACATATCAAAAATTATTCTTAATAACGTTGCATGGTATTTTAACAGGTTGTAGACCATCCAGTCATCCATATAAACCTCAAGGAATTTGTGGATGTATTCACGAAATGTTGCTATCATGATGCATGAAAATACCGCTGGCATGATTTTCAATGTGAATGGCATCACATGATATGTGAAGGAGCCCAATTCGGTGGTGAAATTTGTATTTTTCTTATCTTCTTTGGCTATCTTTACCTGATGGTACCCTACGAATCCATCTATAAAGGAATACACCTCATTCCACGCAACATTTTCGAGGACTTCGTCACTGAACGGAGTAGAGAATGGGTCATGTATACAGGCGTTATTCATGCTCCTATAGTCAACACAGACTTGGATTTAATACTTATCCTTTTTTATTTGTATGACTATGGGGCTTACCCACTCTGGTTCTTCCACCAGGAATATTAAACTTGCCTTTAGCATCTTGTCAATCTATGCCTTAAATTTTTCTTTCACTCTTGGATTTAACTGATAGGGCCTGTGCTTGATTGGTCTTGCCTCGAGCTTCAAGATTATATGCATCTCCCCCATGTCTCCCTTTATTCCCTTAAAATACGCTATTGATGATGGGAACAAGTCTTCATATTCCTGTAGAAGATTGAATATCTCCTTAGTCGTCTCGGCATATCAATAATCACCGATTGATGCAAGTTTGGGCATCTCTTCTGTCCCAATGTTCATTTTCTTGTTCTTTAGTGGTAGTAGATGAATTCCTTCTATCGTCGAGTCTTATTTGATATCCTGCTCCCCCTCCTTTTCTTTGAAATACACGTGTCTGAGACCTTCTAGATCATCATCATCCATCTCACTATTTATCTTTTTACATGCCACCGACTATCTTATGCTTTGGTTTGGGAGCAGTTTCTCGTCCTCTTGAACTTGTGTACCCACATCTCTTCCGGGTATCCTGCGGCTTTCCATTGACCCTCACATTCCTTCAGATTTTTTCTGGGGTCTGAGTCTCCTTGGTATTTTTCATTGAAGCATGGTCCTTCTTCTTCCTTGAACCTGGCTTTCAACGCTGCCGCAACTTTGTCCCATCGCGATAATGAGTTGCGGTGGTTACTCTACCATCTTGCATATGCGGATTGTAAAGCCATGTCCATGAGTGGGACCCTATGGTCCTCTGGTACCTTATCTTCTATTTTGGTAATGAAAGTATTTACAACGTTCATATCGGACAAAGTTGGATAATCTCTTACCTCAGTCCCGATCCAACTGATTCTTCCGATGTTGGTGCATCTTTTTGTATTGGTCTCATATCCCTCTTGCTGCCAATCATCCCAGGCTATCTTTGAGCCTAAGTCTGAGCTTTGAATGCTTCTCCAACTCATAGATCCCCCCGTTGTTGGGTTGATGTAATCTTCCCCTTTTCCTATAGTCATTTGATAAAGATGGTCAAGAAGCTGAGCATCTTCTCTGTTATCAACAGACTCTGTGTATCGGGGACCTTGATACGGGTCGAGTGGCTGAGTGACTCTGACCTCTCCGTCCTCAAAGATCATCAGTTCCTTCTTTAAATCTATTACTGCGTAATTTTCAAAATCCCAGTCAATCCCCAGTAATGCTGGATAGGGATCTTTGTCCCCGATAATGTCGATGACCTCAAAGTCTGTGTATGTCTTTACCCCCGCAACATCGACTTCGACCTCCTCCAGTCTGCCTATGGGCACAATGCAATACTGGTTCCCCATACGGAGTTGAATTGGTGAGTATGTTAGCCTCGGCCTTCCCAATGCTTCCCATGTCTTTCTTGGCAAAATATTGACATCGGACCCTAGGTCAAGCAATGTGTCCTTAATTTGGAATCCCGCAACTTGAGTATTCACCTGGAACTCTTTTCCTGTCCTTCTCTTATTTCTTTTCACTCTTCATATGTATTTCAGTGTTGTGTCGGTTGACTCCCTTGGTACTGTGGCCTCCTGCACTACTCTTTCCAGGTTTTGCTTTAACTGTTCTAACATTGGCGTGTTGTTAACAATTTTTAGAAATAGACGGAACCATTCTTTAATCGTAGTAATTGAACTAGCTTGGTTCTCGTTATCTTCCTTGGTCTGTGGAAATTCAATGCCTTTGCTTCCCCCAAGCTGGGCAAACGTTTCCACTGCTTCTTTAAAGAATTGCTTCTGTCTTTCTAGTCTGAATATTGGCATTGGAGATGTTGGCCTTATCAATTTTATCGGGTCCATCATTTGTGCATCCTCCCCTGTTATTTTTCCTCCTCATGTCACTATGGCCACATTCTGCATAGCTTGAGCCTCTATTATTCTTGGCTCTGCGTTTACCAGATTTTTTCCTCTTTGTCTGGCTCTTTCTTCCCATCTTTTAATGAGCTCTGGGCAGTCTTCTATTACGTGTGTGTTAACTCTGCACTGAGAACACCAAGGTCTTCTAGGAAGTGGACATTCCCTAGCCACGTGACCTTCTTGGTCACAATTTTAACATCGTACTGGCCCTCTTCCTCCAGTTCGGCCTCCTCTCATGCCTCCCCCCCGTCCTCTGGGAGCCTCATTCACTCTATATGAAGGTCTATCCAATCGTTCTACTAATGCATCCAGAGCCCTACACTGCTTTGTGTTGTGTGTCGTAGAAGCATAGAACTCACAGTATATGTTGTTCGAAACGTTGGAGTATTTTTGTAAGATTGGGCATAGGCAGGGTGGATGATCCATGCTTTTGCATATCTCAAATATTCAATTGCGGCTGGATTCTGTTGCGTGGGGAACCTGGTGTATTGGTGTTGTGGCGGATATATTCCTTGGGTGTTTATTTGCGCAACTCCTCCTATTGGTGTAGCTCCTTGTGCCCTTGTTGCTGATGTTCCCACATTCTGATTCTGCAACCTAGGATATTTGGTTACCACATGTCCTTCCATTAGACAGTGCGTACACCATACATTTGGCCTTTCCGGCTGCATTGGTTGAATTTCTTTCAATTTCTTTGTTAGGATAGCTATTTGATGTTGTAACCCCAATATGGAAGGGTCCTGAGTCGATGCTCCTCCTTTAAATTCTTGCGGATATCCCGCCATGGCCTCTATCTTCATAGCTTGCTCCAATGCGTCTTGTAACGTCTCGATCTTCTGTTGTGTTAATGGAGTTATTGTTAATGGAAGAAGGGCCTTGATGAACCAATCTCTCTGATGGTTTGGATCGATTGGATCGCTAAGTTTTCCAATCGCATCCTTGAATCTACTCATTAGATCCCATGCAGTTTCCCCTTCTCGTTGCTTGATCTCCCACATCTCTGACAAACCCTGCTGATCTGATTGGGGTAGTTTGAATTCCTTAACAAGATCCCTCTTTACGTCGGCTAACGCTGGGTTCTGATGAGCCTCAGACCATTTTATAAACCAGCGTAGAGCTCTCTCCTTGAGAGTAGTTTGAAATTATATCAACTTACCTGCCTCTAGTGTCTACCGAGCCCTCCATATGGCCTCGCAGAGGTACCAGTGTTGTTCCACATCATCATTACCCCTCCCAGAGAACTCTGGGTACCGGGTAAATGATCTCGCCATGCTTCCTTGTGTGGGGATTACTAGAACAAAACCCCTGACTCCCGGTTGTGAAATGGTATTACTAGCATTGTTGCTAGTGTGTATTACTGTTGTAGACTGAACACTCTTCAACTTACCCAATTCTCGTAACTTAACAAAAATTTCACCTAGTGGCTGATAGAGTACCAGGGGAAGGTTGGGAATAGAGCTACTTGAACTTTGGGGAATAGAGTTACCTGAGATTGTGGGTGTCGGCCCCTATCGGAATAGGTGCTCCATCGCAACATGCAACTCTACATCGGATGTCTCCTCGGGGTGCGCGTCATCTCCGTCATACTCCTTTCACTTCTCTGCTTGGGCTGGGCTCCTATACACCTGCCGCACTTCCTTGACAGTCCCCCCTATATCTTGGGAACACATCTGAACTTCCATCTCCTTTGTCATCTCATTCGCCTTCTCCTTGTATTTTCTATTCCTTTCCTGTCTTTCCAACTCTTTCATCACCCTTTCTCACCACTTCTCAGCAAGTTGCACCCTCAACCTACTGGAGGTCTTAGCATCCATATCCCTATTCCCCTTTTCAATGTACTTGTAGCATATTTCCCTTAGCCCCTTCCCCTAGTACTGGAGGTTTAGGTCTCCATCTCAGATTTTTGGAACTCCATTAATCCTTTATCTACCATCAAAGCCTTGATCCACAGGGGGATCTCCTTCAAAAACTCTCTGCGCAGCCCTGATCTGAATATGTCCTCCGCTTTCGAGAAAGAATGGTAGCATTTAGTTGCAAACTCCATGATGTATCCTTTCAAGATAGATTGCACCCAGAAATCTACAACTTGGGTCAAATCGGTGTCTAACCGATGGAGTGCTACCAGATCTACGTGCACCGAATTGTGACAGACCTTCCGCGAGATCCTTTGGAATGTCTTGGCCTGTAGTCTCTGCAACCAGTTGTAGAGCTCCTTTGGAAACTTTCCCCAGAATATCTCATAAATATCATTGGCGAATTTAGAGAATAGAACCTGATTCTTAACATTTTTCTCCCTTTGTTGTCTCAACTCCGCTTGCTAAGCGATGAACTGATCTAGGTGATTATTCCACCAGTTTCGTGTTTCTTTTTCGAAGATCGACAATACCATGATCTATCTCCAAAATGGAATTTCAGGTCCCGACAATGGAACCATTTGTGGGCGAGGGAGAAGGTCTCTTGGGTAAGACCCAGGTTCAGGATGGAGGCCAACAAGGTTTTCCACAGTAGTCTAGCACAACACCGGCATTTTCACCCTGCTCCAAGCAGCAGAGAGTCTCACCCAAGGCATGCCGTGACCTTACTAAGGTTAG